>BSBK01002923.1:200000-642500 GCA_027943335.1 Chamaecyparis obtusa
CCAAATTAGAGAAGGGTAGTAGATGGTAGTAGACCTAACAAAAAAACATGTAACATGAGGTTACATGTGAATCATGGTTTGTAGGATCAAACTATTCATTACTACAATATGGAAAGATGAACAAAAAATGTCATAGTCAAGAGAACATTGAGTATTTTGGGAATGAGGTCATTCTTTGCTCCATATAGCATTAAAGAATAACATGGATGGGTGGAGTTTTTATTGCTCGCTAACATGCTTGCAATTAATTGTGGTTGGAGGATACACATATAGGGATTCTTTTCCTAATATGACAAATATTGTGAACATTGAACCTAAATCAAGACTTTAAATTACATGTTTGATGATTCTAACATTTTACCAATTCAACAATGGGTACTGGTCAATCTTGATAAGTGGTTTACTTATCAATAATGCAATAATAGTAGTGATCATGGAGATGATTATACCTCATTTATTTTAAGAATTAAAATGTTAAGATAATTTGAATGGATGTACAAGTATGGTCACAATATAATGGCCATGGGTTTTATGTTTGCGATGAATATAATAAATGTTCTTTGCGCACTCCTTATTTGAAATTAGTATCAAGTGTTGTGACGCCTCACCCCATGCCATAATTTCATAGCAGTTTATTTTCATCTTATGGCTCATGTTGACACCTTATTATGATTGGACTATTTGGACAGAGAACATTATATTTTGATACTATGTGATGACATATGATTATGTGATGATGATTTAGGACTTTACTTTCATGCTTGATTATTAGGTCTTAATTTCTAGTTTACGATGAATCCTTAGTTAGAATATGATGCCTTAATTTTATGCTTATATAGAAAAGCTTATGAGAAATGATCATGATTATTATGTTAGGTTAATTAACATATATCATTGTGTCCTTGATTTAATATGCTTTGAATTAGGAAATGTATCTTGAAATTTATGAGATTTATCTTGTGATGTAGTTATTGACTTTACATGAGCTCTGATATTTTGTCAAGTGTCCAGGTAGGACCATGGTTTATATAAGGGGAAATTAAAGATGGATACATGTAAAATCTTATTAAGCCAAGGTTATCTCCAAGGGGAGAAATTAACCTCGTTGTAATGTTTATTGTTGTAAAGTGATGCTTGGTTGTACTCTTTGAATATGTTTATTTTATTTTAATTTATGTCTACTTGGCATGCCATGTGTATTGTGATGTGTTGTACCTCTTTTGTGGTGTCAATTGACACATGTATTGTGAGTTGGCATGGCCAAGTGCATTGTATGTGAGTTGTCTTCCACTTTGGAGCCTTCTTGTTCCCAAGGTTAGGTATCTTAGTTGTTGAGCCTTGAGTGGGAATCCTTTTCAAATTTTTGTGAGTCAACTCTTAGTGGACTTTTGAGAGGCGAAAAGTGACCCTAAAGGTTAGTTAAGGTTAAAAATAGACTACCCCATAGGTGTACCGTAGGTTGGGGTTCAAATTTTGACCAATGAGATGTTTTTTTGACCATTTTTGCCCCTTCAAAAGATGCCCTTTGAAATGTGGCGAATTAGGGATGTGTGCCAAGTCTTCTCCTCATTTCAATTTTGAATTTTCCCTCTTGTTGAGAGAGAACCCTAGGTGAGTGTGTCCAATCACCTTTGAGGTTGGTTATGGTTTTCCCTTTTAGGAAGCTGGAGGGAATTTTGGTAGGTTGATGCCCACTCTCCAATTTTTGGAGACTTTTTGTGGACTTAACAAATTTTTGGGTGGACTTAGCAATGAAGAAGACTTCTAGGAAGGAAGCTCTTCTCAACCCACTTTTCCATAAGCTTGGATTGAGGTTGGTGGATCTTGAAGACTCTTGTTCTTTTTGTTGTAATATGCAGATTTTGTTTACTATGTATTTGTGTAGTTTGCAAAGCTTCATATTTGTTTTAATGGCTTCTTAGTAAATGTTTATTTGCTGGTTTTTATTTTTAGTGTTGCATTTTTGGGGTGTGCAAGGTCAAACTCACCCTTGGGAGGGAAGAGAGTGTTGATGGGTGAAGGACAAGAGTTGGGAATACCCATCTAGTGTAGAGTCCTTCCTCAAGGAGAAAGGGGATGAGGCATGGATGTATGGGCATCCATGTTGCCATTCTTGTATGTTTTGTTTGGGGGTCATAAAGGTATTGATTTGTGTAGAATAATGAAGGGTTGATGGTTGTTGTTATAGCCTTGTGAAGGCATTGTATTTGGTTCATGGCCTTGTTGAAGGCATGTTGCTTTAATGTAGAATGGCTTCTCCTATTTGGGTAGATTCCACCTTCACCCCTTTTATGGGTCCAAGGTGACCCATTATGTGAATATCTATGGGAAGAAAATTTTGTGTTCTTGTTTGCTTACTGGTTTTTATGTGAATGTGCATAGATGTATGTTTGTAAGCCCTATCCATATTTGTCTCCCCTAGCTCGGGGGTGGCCATGTAATGGCCTAGGTTAGGAGGTGAGCCTCCATGGTCTATTGGCTTTTATTTTGCAGATTTATCAAAAAAAGACTTGTTGGTTTTTATGGAGCTAATGAGAAGTTGACTAGTATACACTTGTATTTTGAGTTGTTGAATGACTATGATGCCTCTTGTAAAAGTTTGAACATAAGGCTATGTAAATGCCTAGCATGTGATATGCTTGTAATAGTTTTGTTTTCTTTTCATTCTACTATCTTCTCCTTGTATTAGAAGTAAGAAAAAATTATGACATTGCTATCTTTATGCTTTATTGGAAAAAGTAGTGTTGCAGTTTTTAGTGTTATTTCTATGTAAGGAATGAAAGAAATAGTACAATATTCTAAATGAAAAAAAGAAAATCTTCCTTTGTATTTCATTTCATATTCAAGAAAGAAAATAGTAACTTTGATCTTGTACAAAAGTTTAGAGCAATATTTTTATTTTATCACTTAGAAAGAAACTAGATTCTCTCTTTTTCTAGTTCATGTATGTAAATGTAATTTCTAAGCATATATATATATATATATATATATATATATATATATATATATATATATATATATATATATATATATATATATATATATATATATTATAAACGAAATACACATTACTTACTTACCTTGCATATCTAATAAAAACTTTATAACCAAAAATTTTGTTATAAAAAAAATTGAGTTTTAAAAAAAAACCCGGGCTGCCATCATATTAGGGTCGAAGCCCACACGGGGGTGGACTGTGCCCATGCACCACAATGATGGTGCGGTGACATAGCTTGCCACTGTCCCCTTTGGGGGATAGTGGGCAGGGGTGCCCCCGCACCACAGCTGGGGTGCGTTGGCACAACCCCCAACCCAGGCTGTGCGTATAACCATGGGAGCTGGACTGTGAAAGCATGCCGACGACCCTAAATTTTTTTTTAAATGAAGGTAATACAACATTTTGTTTTATTTCATTTATATTTTTTTTTGCCTTTCAAAAAACATTATTAGGGGCATCGATTTATTTTAGTCTACAACAACTTTAATAAAAATTAAGCATGAAGTCTATAGTACTAAGATTAAAATAAAATACTTACCAGTATAAGAAAATCATTGCGTAAGAATTTATATAAACAATTTTACCTGTAAGAGAAAAAAAATATAAAGAATAAAATAAAGATGAACAAATATATATTCCTGCAACATTTATATTGGATTATTGTTGGCATAAAACACCAGCAAATAATGAATAAGCCCGCAGATCTTTAATTACTGGCAATATTATGCCAGTGATTATAAAATAAATATCTAAGTAAGAACTAAGAGAAAGAATTAACTCCAGATTAGAGATTGTAGTTTTTCAACAAAGATTCAACTCTGTGTTAGCAAAGAAGTTAACAAATCTAAAAAAAGAAAAGAAAAATATATAAACATACTGAGAACTAAATGCAAATATCAGAGTATTGATATAAACAAAACTGAATTTCGTTACCCTATTGATATATTGTTGATGCCATGAGAAAATTTGGTCTTTTCCCCATTGTTGAAGACCTCTTGTTATTGTATATACTCAAGTATATACGGGGGTATGAGTGTGTATATACACCCTTGAGTGTGTATATACACCTATGTATACTTGGGTGTATATTCATCTTTACTTTTTCCATCTTCTTAGCTTTTGGCCCAACCTGCAAACCCAAAACAAAGAAATTAGGGTTTTGGGCATTGTTTTATTTTTGGGCCCAACCCTAATTTTGAATAAGGGTTAGGGTTGGGATATGGAGCCAAAACATTTTAAAATTTTATTTTTTTGGAGATTATTATTAAATTGTGATAAGTCAACATTTAATGGTGGCATTAGTTTTTAATAATTTTGACTTTCCCTCTTGTTTTGAAATCTATTTTTAAACTTATTATTTAATTTAGCTTTTGGAATTTGGAATCCCAAGATTCCTTTTATTGAAAATTTTGAGTTATATTTATACATTAATGCTATTGATTTATTTTTTAAAATTTTAAATAATAGGTGTTAATTTATGGTCTTTTATTTTATTTTAATATTTAATTGAGGTTGGAGATCTCATATTTGAATTAATATATTTAAATATTATTTGAACATTTATTATTGTTTTATTTAAAGAACTATTTGATTTTTATTAATTTAATGTCCTTTTGCTATCCTTTAAAAAATAAATTATTAGGGGAATTAATAATCTTATAATCCCTACGTGGGACCTAGGTAAGATATTACTCCCTAATAATAATTATTTTGATTAATATTTATAACATTATTAAAGTGTTTAGTATCTCTAAGTTGGAACAATATCTACAAATTTTGAACAATTAATAATTTATGTTTTAATTCTAAGGGATTATAATTTTAACTCATTTAAATGAACATTATTATATTTAATTTATTAAAGTCTATTAACCCTATATTTGCGATAGAATTACTCTTATGATCACGTTATAACCCTTTTTACTATCAATTCGAGTTCTGCACTTGACCCTAAACGGTTCCCTAAAATTTGTTAGGGGCCATTAGGGTTACGATTTAATTTATGGGGTTGTTCATCTTTGATGGAGCCCCTAGGTTTGATGACCTAATAGTTGCCCTTATTTTATTATCTTGATTTGAATTTTCATAGTCATAGGATTAAACCCCTCTTGATCTTTTATGTTTAACCCTAGTTAGGGTTTTGTCAGACTAATGCACTTAACGAGCAAGGGATGTTGGCAAGCCAGTGCATGCCATGATACCCCTTGTGAGTTAAACATGTTGGTCGATGTTTTACGTTTCAAGTTTTAGTGTACCTTTGCGTACAACCTAGTTGTTGTTGTGCTTTAATTTTTTTTTGTTGTGTGTGTTTTTCCCTAATTTTTGGGCATGACAAGTGTGCACTAACAGGAAAAGTTATATTGATCCATTGTATCACAAGTCTTTTATAGTTGGAACTATACACATTACACTTTGAAGATGGGATATGTGCATGAATATAAATATAACTCTATAAGAATTATGTTTGAGTTCTAAGGTAAGTTTAACATGTATAGTCATATTCTTATTAGGTAATCACACTAAAACTAGGTTTTTGAATGTTTCACAATTTGAATTAGTTACTATAACCAAGTTATGTCAATAAATTCTTTATTAGTTATTAGTGGAAAAGTATAATAGTAGTCATAACAAGTATGAATTGTTATAATCAAATGTTAATTGTATAAATTATCATAACAGTCCACAACAAAGTTCTCTAATTTGTGGTAGTCCAAATGTTGTATTAGTCATGTCAAATGACAACAACTGATGAATAATATTTATTTGAAATGTTAACTATAAGCTATAACGTGATTGTCCCTTTCAAGTTTGACCTAAACCCTAAAGAATCTCTAGATTTTGGTATTTAACATTTAGTTCTAGGTTCTTAACTTGAAACTCCTAATTTTTATTTATTTATAAATTAGACATTTATTTAATGAAATTGAAAATATGAGAGATTTTGGCATCCAGAGGTTTGGAGGAAAACCTAAGTGGTCTACAACTTGGGCTCTTGAGTTCTTTCCTGAGGAACCCTTTCATGCATGCAAGTGTTTGATTGTCATGAGAAAAGGGTTTCCTCACTTATTTTCCTTTTTTGTGTCTATTTATGGTTCATAATTTTGCAGGTTCTTGGTTGAAGTTTGGTGTTAAAGATAAGTTGTCCTTCAAATTGGTTGTGCTTGGCAGAAGGGAGTCCGTAGGTGGATAAAAGTTCTTGACTACGAGAGGACTAAACACCCCCTGTGAAGAAAATGGTAGATCCGTGGGTAAGGGCTCAGATACGTCCCTCTCCATTACTCCTAATTCTGAAATGGCTAAAGAGAATAACTTAGAGAGGATTAGGTTAAAAGATGTTGCTATTTTTATTTATGTTCTTGATATTTCCAAGTTACCCTCAAGGAGCTATATGAACAATTGGTTCCAATTTGTCTAGGTTAGGAAGTTAGGGTTTAATTTTCCTTTTGTCATATGATCCGAAGAGGACTTTTCATTATTTTCTTTAATAAACCCAATAGTCAAAATGTGTTAAAAAGGGAATTTTGGCCAATTGGTAATAGTTTCTTTAGGGATATTGGTTGGACACCTAAAGCCAACCATCATGAAATTACAACTTTATCTTCCCCTAGGTGGGTTTATGTAAAAAAATGTTCCATATTTCCTATGGAAATGGCTACCTCTAATGCTTGAGTCTATTGGAAATATTTTGCACATTGATGAATCCTCTTCTATTGTGCCCCATATGGCTGTGCAACTTTATATTATGATTAAACCTAGAGTTGATCCCCATGGCACATTAAAGTTGAATTGGAAGAAGATAATTTTTAAAGTCAACTTGAGTTCTTGGGAGGCCTAAATGCCTGCTTCCTTCATAGGAAAGAGAGCCATTAAAGGAAAAACTTCTATTTTTTGAGGAGCAATAAAAATGTTGCTGGTGTTGGGTGACATGAGGTTGGTAAACCTAACCTTAACCCTAAGGGGGCTATCTACCATATTGGATCTAAGACCATAGAGGAGGAAACCCCCTCCCCCTCCCCATCATGTAGAGGCCCATACTAACCTTTCTATGGTTTCACCATTTCCTAATGTTGATAACCCTCCCCTATCTTTTGCTCCCCCTAATTCTATTCCCTCTTTCTCATCTTCCATTGTTGAGGAGCTTGGCAGATTGAGATTTTATATTAGAGATTTTTCGATACCCAAGCTTCCTCTTCTATTCCTTTTGTTTCCAATACCACTGTAGGACCTCCGGATTTGTGGGGTCAAATAAACTCTATGAAATTTAGGACTAAAAATTCCCAATAACTTGTAGTGGATAAAATTAAATAAATTATAGAAATAAAAAAAGGATTGAAGCATATTATGCCCAGAGAAAGTGAGCAAGAAATCTAGTTATACCTATATTGATGCTAATGACCACCATCTCATAATTCTCTTCCTATTAGGTATGAGACCATGATTGTGGGAAAAGAGGCACCATGTCATTACACCTTCCTGGATATGGACAATGAGAAAGAGGATCTTAATGCATGTACCCTTGAGAATACATGCATTATTAAAAAGACCCCCTGGGAGTTGGAGACATTAAATGACCTAGACCAGGTTGTTCTTATGGATGGATAGATCCCATATCATAATGGTGGGATTTTCCCTGATATTAGAGGGAGTGAGGTAGTTTTTCATGAGGTAAAAAAAGATGCTAGTGAATGGGATCTTGTTCCTTATAGACCTAGCTTGGCCTTGAGCATGTGGTTAGAAGAAAACAAGGAGAAGGAAGAGTTGGATAGAAAAAAAATGGGTCCTACAAGAAATAAGAGTGATATGAGGGACAACAATGCCTCAACTAGCTTGTGTCATGTGATTTTGCTAAACAAAAGGGGCAAAACTAAAGGGTCAATTGCATCTAAGATAGAAATAAAAGGGGCTAAAGTAAAATTTCCTAAATACTATGAATCCTTCCATACCCTAATGGACACTGAATCCTAACCTATGGATATGGAGTTAAACTGCATCTCTTCGAACATCTAGGGATTGGAATCCTTAGACAAAAAATATGTTCCTAAAAGGTTTCTAAGATTTCATAAGAATTTTGATAGTCGATTTCTCCAAGAACTTAATTCAATTCTCTCTAGAAATTAATTTAAAATGTATATGGGGGGACGATGTCTTTCTTAATGTAGACACCTAAAAATGTCTTGAGCCTGCTAGTCTTGGTGTTATCCTTTTTGCATTACAATTGAAACATTGTTCTGCATTCTAATTGTCTTCCCCTATGTTGCGCATATGGTTTTCACTATATGTCAACATTTTGTCCTCCCTTATCGATTAGACATTGAAATTTTTTGAATCAATTTCTAATATTTCTTGTATCGTAACTTTGATCTCTTTAGGAAAATTGATCCTAATTATTCCTAAACTAATCCTAATCATTCCTAAATTGATCCTAATTGATCCTAAATCATGTGAAACCTTCATAAATTAGTTCAAACCAATCCAAATCTGTCCTAATCAGTTCAAGATCATTTCAAGCACATTCAACCATTATCAAATCAATTTTAGGATATTTTCCAAGATCATCAATGTTTGATCAAATCAATTTCAAATAAAATCCAATCTTTATCAATTCAATCCCAAATCAACCCAAGGCATTTTCCAAGTTTATAAATGACTCATCATCATCAACCCAATCTTGAGCGCATTGCCAAAGTTCATTGATGCCTCGTTGTCATCATCCTAATCCAAGTCAATTTAAATAGAATTGTCCAAGATCATCGATGCTATTTCATCACCATAAGTCCAGCCCAATAGCATTGTCAAAGTTCATCAATGCTATTTTATCCTATCATCTTCAATCATGCACATTGTCAAAGTTCATCAATGTTGCGTTAATCCCTAATCATTTTTTAATCATCATGATTAGTTCAAAAATCTAATCAAATCAGTCAAGATCCAATCCCCATTTGATCACACATCATCAATTTGGTCAATCATTTTATTAATTTGTCCCCTTGGGATAGATAAACCATAGTTTATCCCTTTTGTATTAATCTATTTATTAGATCAATTCCCCTATCCTAAGTCTCCCACAATTAATTAATTGGTTATTTTGATTAATGGTAAAGATAGGTTTTGAAGGGACCTAAAATCCTATACAAAGAAAAAGCTTAAGACAGAGCATTAAGAGTACACCAAACACAATAGATCAACCAAAAAAAAAGGCCACCATCCCCAAGAAACCATCCAAAATAGCTCATCCAAAGAAACACCTACACTGCTGCATAAGATAAAACATTGGAAGACCACAACAAAAGCTAAATGAGCTATCTTTTAGTCCCCTTCAAATGAGAATGCGGTTTCATGTCAAAAGATGAGGAGGATTTCTTAGAATTTTTTCCTTTAACTATAATCCAAACATCTTCAACACTAGAAGCCTTATCCTTGTAGGACACAAAATCTAGAGCTGAAGAACCAGCCCCAAGAAAGAGGTAGAGTCACCTAGTGAACCAGTCAGCGTAGGACCACCATTATATCTAGCAAAAGGGAGAACAAGAAATAGAACTGTAATGTTGGAAGAAACACCTAATAATATACCATCATTTTAAGAAAAGCCAACATCCATCAAATCAATAATAAGTCTGGTATCACCCAATGTAGAAAGATAAGGTTTAGATCCAACAATCGGGACATGGATAGAACTAACAACCCCAACAGACCCTTCAAGAACATTAATATCGGGACATAACCCAGCCTTCATACCAGTAGGCAAAGGAGAGCCAGTATTAGGAACCACCTCCATCTCAGGGTGAGAGGAACTTTTCAAGATAATGTAATGTTGGGTAGAATCACCCTTCCACCAAGAAGGAGAAGATTTATTCTTCTTGGTAAGGAAACCACATTGGGAAGAAATATGACCAGTCTTAAAACATTTACGATATCTAAAAGGAATGCCTTCTAAGTCAAGCTTTTGGATCCAAGGTCCTAGGGAAGATTCAATTTTAATATCTATTGGGAGGCCCTTCAAAGTATTAATTTCCACCAATATACAGACATAAGTAGAATGATACATATTATTAGAGTCATTATCAATCAACATGAATTCCCCCAAAGCCCCACCCACTTCCTTAAGGATAGAATCATGCCAAAGATGAAGGGGCAGATTGGGAATTTTGACACATATAGGGATAGTACTAAAGACTTCAGTGGATGGATTGAAATCAGGGTGCCACAGCTTTACTATGAGCATAAATTTATCATCCTCCCAACAAAAGAAATAATCACATATAATCATAGCTCTATCCATAACATTATCAAATTTTGCAATGAAAAAACCTTTAGCCATATGATAGATGTTAACAGTACCTGATAATTTTGGTTCTCATCTTCGCGAAACCCAATCATGTAGTTGGGGAAGGCTTGGCCAAAAATCCTAAAATCGACAAATCAGTCTGTGGGATTTAAAAATTTCATATTAATTTAATTAATTGATTGTTTTTGCTTTTTGAATTATGGGATTTTATAATTCCTAAATTCCTAATTATCCTTTTTGAGGGAATAATGATTTTTAATTTATTAAAATATGACTTACACATTCCCTTAAATCATGCTTCATGACCTCCTATTAATTAGCCTTCACATTTCTTCCACTTTCCCTATCCCTTTTTCCACTAATTTGGCTTCCTATTTGCCTACTAATTAGTCTCATCCTTTCTCTTTCATCTTTCCCCTAATTATGCATTGATTTATGCATTCTTGTTTTGTGCTTCCAATTTTTCATAATTATGACAAATTTCCATGTTGCACACTAACTTGCCCTTTCTTGCATTTTGGCTCTCAAACTCTATAAATTGAGCCTTTTTGCACTAATTTGGCTAACCACCTTGAATAATTAATTACTACTAGTATTCTCACCTTCTTTCTTTCAAGTTATCATAGTGCATTTCAATCTTTCAAGAGCTACATCCATCCACATTTTGGAGAAGAAAGGAGAACATGAGAAAAATTGCTTGAAGGGGTTTTTAATCATATTTCAATTCCTTTATTTCAAGTAGTTTTCATGATAGGATTAGATAGGTTTGCATGTCTTTGAAAGTTTGTGGTTTCTTTTGATATGCTTTCTAACACTAAATTTGGTCTTACATTTGGTGAACCCGACATGAAACATTGATATCTAATGATTTTTTAATGTTTTTGTGCATTTCCAGGTCCCAGAAGGCTTTTTAGGAGTTTGTAGGTTAAACTGCATAATTGGTTAGAGGAACTGCATAGTTGGTAGCTAGAACTACGGAGTTGGTCATGGGAACTACACAGTTGGGGGCTTAGATTGGCAATTAGGATTTTATGTGATTTCTACATATTTTGTTAATTTGTGGGTATTTTCAATTGACTTTAAAGGCTTAAAATGAAATTTAATTGCATCAAATCTTGTTTTTAAAGGCTTTAATGAACCATATATTTGGATTTAGAGCACTTAAAATGAACCTCACACTTTAATTGGCTTAATGAAATGAACTACACCTAGTTAGGTCTCAATCAAATAATTATTTTCATTTGGTCGATCACCTTCCCCTAATGGATTCAAAAATATACAAATTAGTCTAATTAGGGGTTAAAATTGATCAAATACTAGATCCTAATCTATAAATTTATGAATGCACAAGCTTAGATTCTGCACATTTGCATGTTTTTAGGGTTAATTTACAGTTCACAATTAGTCAGGAGGTCCTAAACGGTACTTTTCATTTTATGATTGCAAAACTACATAGTTAGGGCTCAAAACTGCGTAGTTGGTGCCCAAAACTGCACAGTTGGTAGAATTGTGTAATTGGTAAGAGAAGCTGTGCAGTTGGTCAAACTGCGCACTTAGTTTATTGAGCTTCCCAGTTGGTAAGATCTATGTTTTGTACTTGAAAATCTACATTATTTTTGTCAATTTTCTATTTCTTTACTCAAAGTAGTAGGTTTTCTATTACTAATAATCATTTTTAGCTTGTGGCAATCGTGGGATGAAGACATAAAAAAATTACTAACACACTTGTGATGCAGAACATTTGTTGAAGACTTTTATGTTTTCCTAAAAAGTGCATTTTGTAGTTAGATAACACTTTGTTTGGTGCTCTAAAATGAACCCTTTTCTTTTATGTGTTTGATATGTCTTCTCTTTGTAATCCTAAATAATTGTATAGATATATCCTCTCCCCTCGCCTTCATGGATCTTGGGTATAAGAGAAATCTATGCAATTATTTTAGAGAGGTCTACCTTGGACCAAGACATTCACTATGAACATTCCATGGGATGACCTCAAGCAGTAACTGGACAAAGCTAGGTCTCCATCCAAACCACTATATAAATGTGCAATTATGAATAATAATCCAATCGATAGTGTGGCTGGGTAATAGCTCTCCTCTAGTACCCTTGTGGTGCATAAAACCTTGGTTCTCAAGGTTGGGAGACCTCCTATGGGTGTTTATCACACTACCCATTTAACTGGATGTCATGTACTAAAAACCTTGTTCTAGTTTTCCAAAAACCTTCTATTCATTGATGCAAGGGGTCACCCATGTCCGTGAAGACATCCCACACTTTTCGTGGCTCTTGGTAGAGACAATGGTTCCTTGGGAAGTGACGACCCTTGGAATTTGAATCTTGGTGTGCCTAATAAGTGAGTGCACTATAAGGGGGAGGTCGTATCTCCAAGATTCTATGCTATCCACCCAGAGTAGGCGTGACTGAACTTAGTTCAAGTGGGAATTCAGTGAATATTGTCCTACAAGCCTAGGTTTTGACATGCTTGTTTCATTTTACAAAAACCATTTTGTTTGATGTGTCTTGTGTGAGTGAATCAAGATCTTTAAGAACACTTTAAAAATACTCACCCTTAATTTTACAAATTTTGCAAGAACATTCCTAAAAGCATTCATTGGTCACAAATATCCCCATTTTCAAAACCTTGTGAACATAATAAATATTCATGAATCTAAATTGTGGAACCTTATGGCATGATTGAAAGTATTCATTTTGCATGTTCTAATCCTCATTTTGCATGCCTTAGTTTGCATTTTCATTTGTCCCTTTTGCATTATCATTCTCAAGTCCTTGCATTTAAGTCCTCCTTCCAACTCTTTGTAATATCCTTTTGCATAAAGAACCCTTAAAATTTTTTGTTAAAAAATCCCCCAAAAATACAAATTTTAGAGTCTTTCCTTATGTTGATGAATAAAGGATCTTGACTTTGTTGGCCTTCTTTCAATCTTTTGTCATTTGTCCTTTTTTTTCAAATCAAATTCTACCTATGTCTTGGAGAGTTTGATTTGGTCATTTTTATCATTTTGGTCTTTTACCTCTTTTTCAAAGTCAAGATCCAATATTCATCTTCCTAAGGTTATACTCCTAGTTTAGTATTTTCCAAAGAATTTTTTTCAAAAACTTTCTAAGTCCTAAGTCAAGTTGCATAAAACCCTAGCTTTCATATCATATCCTAAGCTCAAAAAATCCAAAAAAGATAATTGCACTTTACATAATCATTTTCAAATTCCTAAAAATCCAAATCCAAAAAATAAGTTTTGCATTTACATATTTCTTAAGTTGCATTTTGCATTATCATTTTCCTTAAAAGTCTTTTCATATTTAAGTTGCATTGTCATTTCCTAAAATTTCAAAAAAGCCAAAAAATATTGCATTTGCATATAGACATCATGCCAATCTTTACAAGGTCCCAAATATCTAAAAAAATACAAGATAGTTACACACCTATGTTGATGTCAAAAAGAGAATCTCAACCAACCTTTGATCCAATACAAGGTGTGACCTTTCAACAAGTTGACCCAATCAACATGCAACCTCCAAGAGAAATGACACAAATTCCTTATGACCCAAGGCATGCCACATTTTTAAAAGTACCTACAAATACTCAAGCATTTCCAAATGTGAACCAGAGCGAAGACTTATGAAATATGGGGACCCCTCCAGTACTTCACCAAGTCATGACATGATTCAATGTGGTGCTCCACCAAATTTTAATCCTATCTTTGTACCTTTGCAACCATGGTATGGAAGTGTTCCAAGCACACCTCGAGAGGAACACCATATGACATTTGATCAAGCACCTCAAGAATCCTTTCAATCAGGATTTGTCCTAAAAAAATACATGATCCTCAATATACTTTTGATCCTGATAACTTGTTAGATACCTCATCCGAATCAAAAGATTCCCATGCAAGCCATCTTTCATTTAAATATTTTCCTACAGAAAAAATTGATGAGACATTTAAAAATAAGAAACTTCAAAAGACATTGGAGTATATCATAACTCAAGATCCAAATCGTTATCGCAAAGTATTGAAGAAAACAAATCCTTATTACAAAGGTAATGTAAAAATGACCACGACCAGAATTGACTATCAAAATTCCTCAACATAATACCTTTGAAAAAACTAATAACCCCTTGTTTGATACAATGTCTTCTCTCAGAATAATTGGAATTGATAATCCTCTAAAGACATATCCAAAAGAGACATTAAGGCTTGACTTCAAGCAACGTATGAAAACAACCCAACAAGAACTACCAAAAGATGCATTCTCATTTTCTTTGGGTATTCCACATATACCTTCTTTGGAAGAAACAAACAACATACAAAGTGGTCCTTTTCTATTAACTTATCCATCAATGCAAGAGCAAAGTTTAAGTATGACACAAGGGCCCAACATTAATGCACCAAAGGTATCCAAGGTTCAAATGACAGATGCATCTTGTATGACGACTATAAGCACATCAAATGAACCTAGGAAGAAGAGTATCATTGATATTTCTCCTATTCCATCAAAGGTGATACAAAAAACAAATGCACCACAACAAATAAGTGTTCCTATATCACAAAAAGTACCTGTAATGTAACAAGTTCTAGTATCACAACAAGTTCATGTATCACAACAAGCACCTGTATCAAAACAAGCACTTGTATGGAAGCAAGAAAAAGCACAAGTTAATATGATATCTTAGAAAAAGAAGAACAATTAAAATCATAAAATCTTAAATCTTAATGAGATAATTTATCCATTGGGATGTTATCAAGAACCAAAGAAACAACAACAACAAGTGTAGCAAAGGAAACAATATCAAGTGGGTCAAGGATACCATCCTTCAAAAACTGTTCAATACCCACTCAAAATGCAACAAGTATATCAACAACCACCTTTGCAACAACAATTCCAGAAACAAAAATTTGTGCAACAAGATCAACACCAACAATTTGTGCAACAAGCCCAACAACAACAGATCCCACAACAAGAACAACTACCACAATTTATGTAGTATCCTCAGTAATAGTTTGTACAAGAACCTTAGCAACAATAATGTGTACAAAGAACTCAACAACAACAATAGTTTGTACAAAGATCTCAACAATGGAAATTCATACAAGGACCTCAACAACAACCATTTTTACAACAACCTCAATATGTACCGCAATATCATGAGCAAGTACCTCCACTTTATCAAAAACCATATCAATAACAAGTAGAGGATCCTCAACTAGAAGCACAGTGTCAGTCTTAGTAGATACAACAGTGACCTCTCCAATTATGATTGGGAAATGATCAAGATCCTCTTGTATCTCCACATGATACAATATCTATTGCATCTTCATAAAAAGAGGGTCCTAGAACTGCAAAATAGACAAATCAAGATCCTTCTCTCAATGATGACATGGGTTAGAGAGACAAATGGAGGAATTTGAAATGAAATGTAAGAAGATACATTATACAAAAAAAGATTTATGTCCAAATCCATTTGCCAATGATTTATATATGCCTCCTTTTCCAACCAATTTTGAAGTACCCAAGTTTGAAAAATATAGAGGAAAAGGTAATTCCATTGATAATGTCTGAGAATTCTCAACCTCCTAATAGAATTAAATAATGAGCCAATGTATCTCATGTGTCTCTTCTCTTGTAGTATCAATGGACATGCCATGGAATGGTACTCTAAATCTCCTTGGAATATAAGATCTTGGAATGAATTGGTAGGAAAATTCATATCTCATTTCACTTTCAATATATCAAATGAGATTACACTATCAGATATTTGTGCAAAAAAGAAAAATATAGGTGAATCATTCATGACATTCTTGTTGCATTGGAGAAGCCTCATTAGCCAATGTCCTTTTGAGATTTCAGAAGAATAACAAGTATGTCTATTCATTAAGAATATGGTACTTGAAATGATGTGTCATGCCCATATTTCTATGAGAAAAAATACACCAATTTTTTTAAAAAGCTTAATTATAAGTTAATAGCTTAAGGACTTTAGGGTTAAATTATTATTTAATGATAATAGTTTTAAAAGTGCGAAAAGCGGTAAGTCTGGTAACTAAAGTGTGGACAAGCTTACAATCGTTTGAGGGGATATCATGGCGGATGTTATCAATCTCACCAACATCCCTCGCATGATTTTTGGTCATCACAAGATTAGGGTAAATTGGCTAAGTCTACCCTACCTTGAATATTAAAAAAGGATTAATACAATAATTTCAAATGTTTAATAAAACCTCAATTAAACACTATTAATATGATTGGGGTCTAGACCATCTTAAAATAATTCAAAAGCAATACTAATATTGAAGGCTAAAGACATGGAGAATTAAAATTTTTTTTAGTCTTGATGGAAGGTAATTATTCCATTTAATATTTTTTGTCAAGACTAATTTATATGTTTATGTCCCAATGTGAGAAACCTCAAAGGAAATAACATTAATAAATTTTTTTTTTCTTTATTAATGTTATTTCCTTGGGGTTTCTCACATTGGGACATAAACATATAAATTAGTCTTGACAAAAAATATTAAATGGAATAACATTAATAAAGATTTGATAAATCATTGCTTATTCCCAATGTCCTACTAAAATTTTAGGGTAGACATTAAATTTAAAATATAATCAAACTAGGTTATTAATAAAATAAAATAAAATAAACTATTTGCTAAACATAATGTTTATCATAATAACACTAATCCTAACATATAAATGACTAAGCCTAGGAACAACTAGATTAAATCCTCACGCCACAAACTAAAAGTTCGGTCAACATATATTTTATTAATAGGTTGGATAGCACTAAGTGCTAAATTTACTAGTTGTAAAATTCCCTTTAGCAATATTACCAACTCTTATTTTTCGAAAAGTAAATCTTATTCACTTAAAATTTTAAAAGACACATCATAAGTTAATTAAAAAAGAATAAAATAGCAAAAAGGGATTTGGGGGGAAAAGAGATGAATAAATATTTTAAATGGGGTTTGAATTTTTCTCCCAAGCCCTAACCCTAATCCCAAAATAAGGGATAGAGGGAAAAATACAAGTTCTAAAAAGTTCCCCAAATTTTTCATTTTTCCGTCAAAAACTCTCCCTCCCAAACCCTAATGGGTATGGCCTATTTTTTTTGCATTGTTTTCCTCTTGCAGGCATGAGTGGAGATCTACAATGGAGGATTTTCTTTTTAGCTTCTATGTGATTTATTTTTACAAACATATTTACCCTTTTGTATCTATGTTTGCAAAAATAATGTCACATATACTATGAACTGCTCCTGACCATTCAAGAACAACTCAAGAATGATATACTTCTCTTTTTTTTTACTTGCTTCTGATTATTTCATGCAGCAAGTATATATATATATTTTGTTCATCATATTTTATGGGGCTTAACCCCTGTCATGTAAATATTTTATGGGGCTTAAACCCTGTTTATTTTTTTTTATTAAAAAAATACGAATTTAAATATGGGGGGAGTCGAATCTCAACCTTGAAACCCCTGGCCACCCATGGCGGTTGTGCTAGCTACCCGTGCCGTGGTGTTCTACCACGGTAGTGGTAGTGCAGTCGCAACCACACTGCCATGGTCGTGGGCCTCTTCCACGGCTGGTAGCAGCAGCTGCAGCGATGGGGAGGGTTTGGCTATGCCACCCCACCCAAAAATTTCACTTATTTTTTTAAATTTTTTTTTATATTATAATTTATAATATATATTTATTTTCTTTAAATTTTTTTTTCTTAAAAAGAACAGAAACAAAGAAATAAAAGGAAGCATTCAAATTTTCTAAAATATATTGATTCTATTTATTTTTTTTATTAAAAAAATAAATACGGTTACACAATACCCATCTCAATAATGACATATACTTTTTTTTAAAAGCAAAGAAAAAAAATAGTATTACTTAATAAATGAATATATATATATATGTGTGTGTGTGTGTGTGTGTGTATACACACACACACACACACACACACATATATATATATACATACATACATATATATATATATATCTATATATACATACATACATATATATATATATATATCTATATATACATACATACATATATATATATCTATATATACATACATACATATATATATCTATATATCTATATATACATACATACATACATATATATATATATATATATATATACACATACATACATATATATATATACATATATATATATATATATATATATATATATACATAGATATATATATGTATATATATATGTATATATATATATATATGTATATATATATATATGTGTGTGTATATATATATATATATGTATATATATATATATATATGTATATATATATATATGTATATATATCTATATATCTATATATATATATATGTATATATATCTATATATCTATATATCTATATATATATATATATATAGATATATAGATATATAGATATATATACATATATAGATATATAGATATATAGATATATATATATATATATGTGTGTGTGTGTGTGTGTGTGTGTGTGTGTGTGTGTGTGTGTATGTATATATATATATATATATATATATATATATATATATATATATATATATATATATATTTGGGCAACAAAGTAGCAACATGATAATCTCTTTTGTTTTATACACATTTAAACTTCAACATTTAAATAGTAGATTATTATTTTGCAACCATAGTTTCATAAATTGTTAAAATGGATATTTTTTTTTATATTCACTAATATCTAAGCATATCTATTTTTCAAGAATAAAAAAAATATAAATGCACATGCATAGATATAAATGTTTTTTTTTTGCACAAACTAAATGCTAAAATTCATACTTTTATAATACATTCATGTAGAATATATCTATTCAAAACGATCATTTTAACATAGAAATAATGAATTGTTTAATGGCATCTACTAATATTTCAACAACATTAATTAAAATGACAGTATTGAAAATCTACATATACATTATTTCTGCACTTAATATCTATTCTTTATAGGACATCCTCTAAACCTTAGATTTACTTTTCTTAAAAACAATTCATCCTACATTGCAGACCTTCAAATAATAAACTTTTAAGTTTACACACACTTCAAAAAGAAAATTTTTCTTATTACATTGGAAAGGTAGATTAGACTAAAAACTTACATTATCAAAATACAAATTTTCTAAGACATCATCTTTCTTCCTTCATTATGTAGAGATCAAGGTAAATCAGCTTCTCTAATTTTCTCTTCTTTTACAAATACAAATGCAATAGGATTTCATGAGACATCCCTTGTCTTAAAAAAAAACAACTACAACAACAAGATAAATAATATTCTCCTCCTTTGATTTACATCCAATAGCTTTTCTTCAACAAGTATCAAAGGCTCCAAAATCCTGCAAAACAAACATGGATGGACCATGGGGAAGCTCACCTCCCAACCAAGGCCTCTAAGAGGCCACCATAGAGTTAGGGGAACCATCACATAGACGGGAATAACATAAATGCATATCCAAACAATAATAGCAACACAATATGCACATGAAACTCCCAACCAAGGATATGAACATTTGGTCCTACATGGACCTTATTCTTGGGGTGAAGGTGGACTATATACCAATAGGGAGAAAGCCCATTTTAAATAAAGAGACAAGACTTCACATGGCTTTCCCAAAAACACATCTCAACCACATTTTCTAAAGCCCAACAGAAACGCTCATGACCCCCAAGGCATCAAGCCTTACAAATCTCTTATGTTCCCCAATATAACAAGAAAAGAAATGGCTACATGGAGCCCATACTTCCATGCTTTTTTCCTTCTCCTTTCCAAGGAGAGAATCTACACCCATGGTTATCCAAGGAAAAACCCTTCACCCCAAGGCTACTCTTTCCCCCATGGGTGAGTATGGCCTTGACACTCCCATACAAACATCATAAAACAAGGGATTTAAAACACAAAACTACACATTTACAACACAACAATTAACTTGCACAAAAACAAGCACAAGATTTACACATGCATCTATTAACATGCAAGAACATTAAAATCTCAACAACAAGAACATGAAGAAACACAAAATACCATATTACATACAAAATTTCATCTACAAGAGATTTCAAGTGGAGCCACCAACCTAAGTCCAAGCAATAATGGCAAGTGATGTAGTTAAGAGCCCTTTCTCCAAGCTTTTCCTATCCCAAGCTCCTCCAAAATTAACTAGTCTCTAAGTTAGAGAGTGGGTGTTCAAACTCTTCCAAAAGAAGAGTCCCCTCTAAAAAGGCCTCCACACATCTTCCCACAAACCCCTAGGGATAAGGTTTCCTTCCCACTGGGTGGTCTTCCCTAAGCCCCTTACAAGGTTACTAAAAATGGCCTCTTACAAAGGTAAGCTAAAAAGGTGGGAATATGACTACCTTTCTAATGGATGGTGTTCTTTCCAAAACTTGGTCCCAAAAGTTGATTTTCGTCCATCTTAAATTTTTTTTTTTTGGATGAGTCTTTTGGTCAACTATGGATTTTCCTATGGTGAAAAATAACCCTTACCCATAGGTATACCAAGTGGGATAACTAAAAATGTCCTAAACACACCCCTAGACACCTTTTTAACCCCCCAAATACTCATGCCAAGTTCAAATTCGAAATTCATGAAATGACACTACCTTAAGCTCCCTAATCAAGGGATTCACATGGGGATCCTCAAGGGCACTATCCTAGGTTGATGGGCATCCAATCCTCAAGTGAACATGTCATGGCCACAAGTACACTTACAAGTGTCAAATGACACAACATGAATTACACATCACAAGCCATGTGACATATTCACTTGAGCATCCATAAATCTATTTACATTTACAAATAAACATATTAATTAAACACACACACATGCTCATTACGTTCACAAATAAAAAAAGATACAATGAGGTTTTGTCTCTTATTACACATAACCTTGGCTGACTAAATTACATAGGTCTATGCTTTGGTTCCCCGAATTTTAATCATGGTCTAATTCCCTGCACACTAAAGTCCAACATTAGTAGTCCAAGGAAATATACATATAAATTCATAACATACATGATCAAAATAACTCATTTGCAATATCCTTAAATAAGTCATAATTCACATGGCATAATAATTCATCTATGACATACATAAAACTTGTCTTGTAATAAATAGTTTCATCACTTAATTAATTTCATAACATCATCATCATTGCATCAATAATTCATTTGCAAGGATTAAATATCACCATGACATCATAATATTCATAAAGCTGAATTAATCACACAATTAGAATCCATAATGATATTATAGTAATCATCAAAATAACATAACATAATGTGCATCTAACCTCTATGGTGATAAAATCCATAATAAAAGGTGTCTAAAAACCATAATGCATCAAAATATAATATCAAATAAGTCTATCTCAAATGCAGAAACTGAAAGGCTATGAAGGGATTGGGGTGAGGCCTCACATCCTCACCCCCTAGGCATGATGTCCTCTTGGAGTTCATCAAAAAGATGGGGGTACTGTGCTCTCATCTTCATTGCATCCTCCCATGATGTCATAACCTCATCATAGCAATCCCATTGGACCCTGACCTTGGTCCAGCTCTCGGCTTCGAAGAGCTAGCGTCTGACATGCAAAAATGCAAATGGGCTCCAAAGCTATCTGGTCGTCTAACTCCACCTGCAAGGCATCCCAATCTATGATATGAGAATCATAAAAAATATACTTCCTCAACATTGACATATGAAAGACATCGTGGATGCATGACAGGCTAGGTGGCAAGGCTAGACGATAGGTGACATGACCTATCCGCTCAAGAATCTCAAAAGGACCGACAAATCTAGGTACAAGCTTAGAGCCCTTTCCAAAATGGATTGGACTCTTATGTGGTCGCACTCTTAGAAAGACTCTATCCCCAACCTGATAACTATGATCTTCCCTCTTTGCATTTGCATACTTCTTCTGCCTATCCTACACTTCCTTCAGAGGTAGTCTAATCAAAGTCACCTGTTGCCCCAATTCTCGCACTAACTCAGGACCTAAAGAAACTCTATCCTCAATGCGGTTCCAAATCAAAGGTGTCCTGCATGGTCTACCATATAATGCTTGATAGGGAGGCATACCTAGGGAAGTATGATGCCCATTATTGTAGGCAAACTCAACCAAATGAAGGTACTCCTCCCACTTAGTCTGATGATTGATGACATACATGTAGAGCATATCTTCCAACACCTGATTAACCCTCTCTATTTGACCATCTGTCTCTAGGTGATAAGCAGTGGTAACATTGAGCTTAGTGCCCAAAGTTGTCTGTAATCCTCTCCAGAAGGATGATGTGAAGAGAGAATCTCGATCAGAAATAATCTTATGAGGTATGCCATGAAGTCTAACAATATCTTGCAAGAAAACCTATGCTACTGCTGGGGCTATAAAAGTGGTTCAAATAGGTGAGAAGTGGGCTACCTTGGTCAACTTTTCCACTGTCACCATGATGGCATCATGGCATTGAGATGACATAGGAAGACCAATGATGAAATCCATAGAAATAACATCCCACTTCCACTCTGGTATCTCATGAGGCTGAAGCAAACCACCAGGATTCCGATGCTCTCCCTTAACCCTCTGACACTCCAGACATTGTGCCACAATTTCTTCTATATTTTGTCTCATCCCTGGCCAATGATATAATTGCCTCAAGTCTGCATGCATCTTATTGACTCCAAGATGCGCTACATAAGGTGCTCTATGAACCTCTAACATGATGAATACTCACAAATCTATGGAGGAAGGGATATAGATGTGTCCTCTATGGCGTAAAAGTCCATTGAAATCTAGGGAATATCTTGAATACGTACCCTCAAGGGTACTCTGAGACCAAATAATCTGACTGACCTTTACATACCAAACATCCTCATGCAAATGGTGCAATATTCGATCTCTCAACTCCATGCCTGTAGCCATAGAGTGGGCCCCATGACACCTCCTACTCAAAGAATCGACAACCACATTCTCTTTGCCCTTAATGTAGTGGACATCAAAATTGTACTCACATAGGAATTCCATCCACCTACACTGACGTGCATTTAGGTTTGGCTAAGTGAAAATATATTGTAAGCTCTGATGATTTGAATGAGGCTCAAACCGATGACCCAAAAGGAAATGCCACCATCTCACTAATGCATGAAATACTATAGCTAACTCAAGGTCATGAGTGGGGTAATTAAGTTCATGCATCTTAAGTTTCCTCGACTCATATGCAATGGCTCACCCATTCTGAATAAGAACTACTCCCAAACCATCTAAGGAAGCATCCATGCATACAATGAAATCTGCTGAAGGATCGGGCACTACTAGAATATGAGTGCTAGTGAGTGCCTTCTTGAGTTCTTGAAAGGCCTTCTTGCACTTCTCAGTCCACTCAAAGTTCTTTCCCTTACGCTGAAGAGAAGTGATGGGATGTGCCACTCTAGAAAACCCCTCTACAAAATGCCTGTAGTAACCTACCAATTCCATAAAACTCCTGACCTCGATCATAGAAGTAGGTGCAGGCCAATCCATGATGGCTCTAATCTTAGATGAGTCAACTAAGATCCCATCTCCTGAAATAACATGCCCAAGGTAATTAATCTCAGACCTATAAAAAGAACATTTGGACAAGCTACCATACAACTGATTGTCTCTAAGACATTGCAACACCTACCTCAAGTGCTCTGCGTGCTCCTCTTCATCTCAAGAATATATTAGGATATCATCAAGGAACACAACTAAAAACTTATCTAAGAAGGTGCAGAATACCCCATTCATAAGGCTCATGAAAAATGTTGGAGCATTAGTGAGTCCAAAAGGTACAACTATGAACTCATAATGCCCATATTTGGTACAAAATGCAGTCTTAGGGATATCACTATCGACAATCTGTAACTGGTGGTAACCTGACTTAAGATCAATCTTAGAAAACACTTTAGCACCCTGAAGTTGATCAAATAAATCATCAATCCTGGGAAGTGGATACCGATTCTTGATGGTAAGATTATTTAATTTTCGGTAATCCATACATAACCATAAGGATCCATCCTTCTTCTTAATGAAGATAAGGGTTATGCCCCAAGGTGAAACACTAGGGCATATGTAGACCTTCTCCAAAATTTCCTCTAACTGGATCTTGAGGTCATTAAGCTCATTAGTGGTCATCTTGTAAGGTGCCCTCAAAACTGGAGAAACTCCTGGCACAAGATCTATATGGAAATCTACTGCTCTATGAGGAGGCATGCTTGGAAGCTCAGTAGGAAACACATCTACAAAATCCTGAAGTATAGGATAATCATCAAGAGATGGTTCTCTTTCCTCCTCATCCTCTCTATCATTGATAGTAATAGAATATAACTGACATCCCTTCTGCACACTCCACTTAAGTTGCATGACTGAGATCATATGAAGAGAGATGCCTCTCTAAATTCCCCAAATCATAATAGGTGTACCATGATCATCAAGACACTCAATCCTCTTTTGTTGACAATCTAACTTAGCTTCGTGGACATAAAGCCAATCTATGCCAAGTACTATGTCATAAGAACTAAGAGGTGTGATATGAAGATCTACAGTAGTGATCAAATCACCAATCTGCACCTGGCTATCCTTCACCAAGGAGTTGAATGACACTCTATACCCTAATGCTAACTCCACTTCCCAACTAACTTCTTGTCTAGCTACCACAAGCCCGCAACACTCCACAAAAAATGTAGATATGAAAGAATTAGTAGTACCAAAATCAAACAAAATGGTAACACTAATACCACTGATCATACTTGTAGCCTCTATAACTATGGCCTGGTGCTCGGCCTGGTGGTTATCCACCGCTACAAATATTCTGCGAGACTTTACAAAGTTTCCAACTATAGGCTCTGATGCTGGCATACGCTGACTACCTACCATCTTACCTTGAGGAAAGTCATGAGCTAAGTGCCCCATGGAACCACATGCATAATAAGGGCCATGTGTATGAGTCTGAACTCCCTATGGCCTAGAGTACTGCTATCCACCGGTCCTACTAGACCCACTAAAACCCCCCTGAGAGGAGTGGTGAGTCCGTGCTATGGGTGCATTTGAATACTACTGACACTGGTCCTTCCTCGATCCCTATGCTTACCATTTTTTGGGCTTAGAGCCCTACTGACCCTGAGGTGGTTTCTATTTCTAATTATGTTGGGTATTTTGTTGTGGGTTCTTATTAAAAGACCCCAAAGAATGCCTGTTGTTACCCTTCCAATGACTCTTTTGGTGACCCTGAGACTAAGATGTAGAATTATAGTTGTGAGACCTATCACGAGCATCTCGTGACCTACCCTGAATATCCTCTACAACCAATGCCATCTCTATGGCCTCACGAAGGTTCCCTGGAGTGGTCATGTGAACCTGTCCTGAAATCCAATCATTGAGTCCCTTGACAAAATGGTTGACTCGTAAATTTTCATCCTTCATATAGTCAACATATGGTAACAACTCAAGGAAGAAGCTCTCATACTGAAGTATTGTGAGTCCTCTTTGTTGTAAATTATGAAATTCATCAATACAGCGCTGCCTATAATGCTCTGACAAGTACCTATCTCTAAATCTCTCTAGGAAGGTTTCCCAAGTGATAGTGTCCATAGTGATGTTATTCTTAAATTCCTCCTACTTACACCATGTGGAAGCACCTCCTCTTAGTAGGTGAACTGCAAGACGTGCCTTAAGGTTTCTCTCATAATGGTGCAACCCAAAACACCTATCTAAACTCAAAAGCCATGTCTCAGCCTCTGTGCAATCAATAGACCCATGATACAAGGGTGGCTGAAGTCGAAGGAGATCTCTAATTAGGTCTCCAGCATCACGGGGTACTCTCTGAACTAATTCGGGTGGTGGTGGTTCTGGCATGCGAACTGATTCCACCTCATATGCTCCTTGTCCTTCCTCATGATCACGTGGAGGGCTCCTAGTCCTCTCTTTGGCCTCTAATCTATGCCCTCCTGATAACTGATGTTCTGACTAAGGAATAATTGGAGGCAACCTATCCTGTATAACCCCAATGAGGTTATGTAAAGCTAGCAAGACCTCCTGATTAGGTTTCAGTGGAGGTACGAGAGGAGGTTCCTAATTCACTGTTGAAATCTCTACCCTATGCTCATCCTACACATGAACTGAGGGGGCTCACCTAGGTCCTTGTCCTCTATTATGTCTTCAAGCTTGATGCGTAAGGGGAGGCATCCTAGCAATGCAAAAAGGTCAAGGTTGATAAGAAACGTAATGGGTTTAAAGGTACCAAGTTTTTGCAAACTTGGCTCTAATACCAAAATGTCATGCCCATATTTATATGAGAAAAAACACACCAATTTTTTTTTAAAGGTTAATTATAAGTTAATAGCTTAAGGACTTTAGGGTTAAATTATTATTTAATGATAATAGTTTTAAAAGTGTGAAAAGCGATAAGTCTGGTAACTAAAGTGTGGACAAGCTTATGATCATTTGAGGGGATATCATGGTGGATGTTATCGATCCCGCCAACATCCCTTGCATGATTTTTGGTCATCACAAGATTAGAGTAAACTGGCTAAGTCTACCCTACCTTGAATATTAAAAAAGGATTAATACAATAAATTCAAATGTTTAATAGAACCTCAATTAAACACTATTAATATGATTGGGATCTAGACCGTCTTAAAATAATTTAAAAGCAATACTAATATTGAAGTCTAAAGGCATGGATAATTAAATTTTATTTTAGTCTTGATGGAAGGTAATTATTCCATTTAATATTTTTCATCAAAACTAATTTATATGTTTATGTCCCAATGTCAGAAACCCCAAGAAAATAACATTAATAAAGATTTGTTAAATCATTGCTGATTCCCAATGTCCTACTAAAATTTTAGGGTAGACATTAAATTTAAAATATAATCAATCTAGGTTATTAATAAAATAAAATAAAATAAACTATTTGCTAAACATAATGTTTATCATAATAACACTAAACCTAACATATAAACGACTAAGCCTAGGAACAACTAGATTAAATCCTCTCACACCACAAACTAAAAGTTTGGTCAACATATATTTTATTAATAGGTCGGATAGCACTAAGTGCTAAATTTAGTAGTTGTAAAATTCCCTTTAGCAATATTACCAACTCTTATTTTTCTAAAAGTGAATCTTATTCACTTAAAATTTTAAAAGACACATCATAAGTTAATTAAAAAAGAATAAAATAGAAAAACAAGATTTGGGGGGAAAAGATATGAAGAAATACTTAAAATGAGGTTTGACTTTTTCTCCCAAGCCCTAACCCTAATCCCAAAATTAGGGATAGAGGGAAAAATACAAGTTCTAAAAAGTTCCCCAAATTCTTCATTTTTCCCTAAAAAACTCTCCCTCCCAAACTCTAATGGGTATGACCTTTTTTTTTGCATTGTTTTCTTCTTGCAGGCATGAGTGGAGATCTACAATGGAGGATTTTCTTTTTAGCTTCTATGTGATTTATTTTTACTAACATATATACCCTTTTATATCTATGTTTGCAAAAATAATGTCACATATAATATGAACAGCTCCCGGCCATTCAAGAACAGCTCAAGAATGGTATACTTCTCTTTTTTTTTTACTTGCGTCTAATTATTTCATGCAACAAGTATATATATATTTTTTGTTCATCATATTTTATGGGGCTTAACCCCTATAAATATTTTATGGGGCTTAATCCCTGTTTATTTTATTTTATAAAAAAAATACAAATTTAAATACGGGGGTGGGGGGGAGATGAAGCTCAACCCCAAAACCCCTAAACGCCTATGGCGGCTGTGCCGACTGCCTATTCTGTGGTGTTCTACAACGGTCGTGGTAGAGCCATGACTATGGCAGTGTAGTTGCGGCCTTAGCCGCAACTGCACTACCACGGTCGTGGGCCTCTCCCACGGCCGGTAGCAGCAACTGCAGCGATGGGGAGGGTTCGGCTATGCCGGCCCGCCAAAAATTTCACTTATTTTTTTTAAAATTATAATTTATAGTATATATTTATTTTCTTTAATTTTTTTTCTTAAAAAGAACAGAAACAAAGAAATAATAGGAAGCATTCAAAATTTCTAAAATATATTGATTCTATTTTTTATTTATTTTTAAATAAATAAATAGGGTTATACAATACCCATCTCAACAATGACATATACTTTTTTTTTAAAGCAAAGAAACATAATAGTATTACTTTCTATATATATATATATATATATATATATATATATATATATATATATATATATATATATATATATATATATATATATATATATATATACATATATATGTATATATATATATATGTATATATATATATGTATAGATATATATATATATATGAAGAGATATATATATGTATAGATATATATCTATATATATATATATGTGTGTGTGTGTGTGTGTGTGTATAGATATATATATCTATACATATATGTATAGATATATATATCTATACACACACACACACACACACACACAGATATATATATATATATATATTTTGGGCAACAAAGTAGCAACATGATAATCTCTTTTGTTTTATACACATTTAAACTTCAACATTTAAATAGTAGATTATTATTTTGCAACCGTAGTTTCATAAATTGTTAAAATGGATATATTTTTTTTGTATTCACTAATACCTAAGCATATGTATTTTTCAAGAATAAAAAAAATATAAATGCACATGCATAGATATAAATGTTTTTTTTTGTACAAACTAAATGCTAAAATTCATACTTTTATAATACATTCATGTAGAGAATATATATATTCAAAACAGTCATTTTAACATAGAAATAATGAACTGTTTAAAGGCATCTACTAATATTTCAACAACATTAAATAATAATATTATTGAAAATCTACATATACATTATTTCTGCACTTAATATCTATTCTTTCTAGGACATCCTCTAAACCTTAGATTTATTTTTTTTTAAAAAAAATCCTAATACATTGCAGACCTTCAAATAATAAACTTTTAAGTTTAAACACACTTCAAAAAGAAAATTTTGCTTATTACATTGGAAAGGTAGATTAGACTAAAAAATTACATCATCAAAATACAAATTTTCTAAGACATCATCTTTCTTCCTTCATTATGTAGAGATCAAGGTAAATCAGCTTCTCTACTTTTCTTTTCTTTTACAAATACAAAAGCAATAGGATTTCATGAGACATCCCTTGTCTAAAAAAAAATCAACTACAAAACAAGATACATAATATTTTCCTCCTTTGATTTACATCCAATAGCTTTTCTTCAACAAGTATTAAAGGCTCCAAAATGCTACAAAAGAAACATGGATGGACCATGGGGAATCTCACCTCCCAACCAAGGCCTCTAAGAGGCCACCATAGAGCTAGGGGAACCATCACATAGATGGGAATAACATACATGCATATCCAAACAATAATAACAACACAATATGCACATAAAACTCCCAACCAAGGATATAAACATTGGGTCTCACATGGACCTTATTCTTAGGGTGAAGGTGGATTATATACCAATGGGGAGAAAGCCCATTTCAAATAAAGAGACAAGCCTTCACGTGGCTTTCCCAAACACACATCTCAACCACATTTTCTAAAGCCCAACAAAATCCCTTATGACCCCCAAGGCATCAAGCCTTACAAATCCATTATGTCCCCCAATATAACAAGAAAAAAAATGGCTACATGGAGCCCGTACTTCCATGCTTTTTTCCTTCTCCTTTCCAAGGAGAGACTCTACACCCATGGCTGTCCAACAAAAAACCCTTCACCCCCAAGGCTATTCTTCCCCCCATTGGTGAGTATGGCCTTGAGACTCCCATATGTACAAACATCACAAAATAAGGGATCTAAAACACAAAACTACACATTTACAACACAATAATTAACTTGCACAAAAACAAGCACAAGATTTACACATGCATCTATTAACATGCAAGAACATTAAAATATCAACAACAAGAACATGAAGAAACACATAATACCATATTACATACAAAATTTCATCTACAAGAGATTTCAAGTCGAGCCACCAATCTAAGTCCAAGCAATAATGGCAAGTGATGTAGTTGAGAGCCCTTTGTCCAAGCTTTTCCTATCCCAAGCTCCTCCAAAATTTAATAGTCTCTAAGTTAGAGAGTGGGTGTTCAAACTCTTCCAAAATAAGAGTCCCCTCTAAAAAGGCCTCCACACATCTTCCCACAAACCCCTAGGGATAAGGTTTCCTTCCCACTGGGTGGTCTTCCCTAAGCCCCTTACAAGGTTACTAAAAAATGGCCTCTTACAAAGGTAGGCTAAAAAGGTGGGAATATGACTACCTTTCTAATGGATGGTGTTCTTTCCAAAACTTGGTCTCAAAGTTGATTTTCGGCCATCTTGGAAAACCAAATTTTGGATGAGTCTTTTGGTCAACTATGGGTTTTCCTATGGTGAAAAATGACCCTTACCCATAGGTATACCAAGTAGGATAACTAAAAATGGCCTAAACACACCCCTAGGCACCTTTTTAACCCCCCAAATACTCATGCCAAGTTTAAATTCGAAATTCATGAAATGTCACTACCTTAAGCTCCCTAACCAAGGGATTCACATGGGGATCCTCAAGGGTACTATCCTAGGTTAATGAGAATCCAATCCTCAAGTGGACATGTCATGGCCACAAGTACACTTACAAGTGTCAAATGACACAACATGGATTACACATCACAAGACATGTGGCATATTCACTTGAGCATCGACAAATCAATTTACATTTACAAATAAACATATTAATTAAACACACACACATGCTCATTACATTCACAAATAAAACATGATACAATGAGGTTTTGTCTCTTATTAGACGTAACCTTGGCTGACTAAATTACATAGGTCTATGCTTTGGTTCCCCGAATTTTAACCATGGTCTAATTCCCTGCTCACTAAAGTCCAACATCAGTAGTCCAAGGAATTATACATATAAATTCATAACATACATGATCAAAATAATTCATCTACAACTTCCTTAAATAAGTCATAATTCACATGGCATAATAATTCATCTATGACATAAATAAAACTTGTCCTGTAATAAACAATTTCATCACTTAATTAATCTCATAACATCATCATCATTGCATCAATAATTCATTTGCAAGAATTACATATCATCATGACATCATAATATTCAAAAATCCATATTAATCACACAAGTAGAATCCATAATGATATTATAGTAATCATCAAAATAACATAAGATAATGTGCATCTAACCTCTATGGTGATACAATCCATTTTAAAAGGTGTTTGATAACCATAATGCATCAAAATATAATATCAAATAATTCTATCTCAAATGCAGAAATTGAAAGGCTATGACGGGCTTAGGGTGAGGCCTCACATGATGTATGAGCTAAAAATAAAAAGTCCAAGAACCATTGAGAAGCTCATGAGAAAGGGAATCAGTATTGAAGATGTTCTTATCCACAAAGGTCTGTTGAAAATTAACAAGGATAATAATAATGCAAGTACATCAAATGAGAATATGAAGTTCTGGTCTCAGAATAAAAATGTTACTAATGATGGTGTTGTAGATACATGCATGGTTAATAGTGCACAAGGAAAACTCAGTCTTAAAGGACCCAATACTACAAATACAAAGGCAATGACTCAGACAGTTCCTCAAGAAAAAACTCAGACACATAAAACCAATGATACACAACAAAATCAACAATGTTGACCCCCGAGGAATAGAGACAGACTGCAAAGGAAGTTCACACCATTGGGTGTACCAATCGATTTGGTGTTATGATAATTAATCTTGAACAATTTTATTCAATTACCTAAGATTAGAAGTGAACCCACAGAGAAATCCGTGTGGTGGGAAAATAATCAATACTATGAATATCATCATTCTAAAGGGCACAAGATGACTTTGTACTTCTAATTAAAACATATGGTACAAAACCTTATTGATCAAGGATTAATCAAGGTAGAGCCTCCTGCTAGATCTTCCAATGCTAATCATACTATTTTAAAGGATCCACTGTTTGACCATGTGAAAGGAAAGGCATCTAACTCAAATTCAAATTCAAGGTCCAATGTGAATTACACTCAAATTGTGCATGAATATACCTTAAATTTATTTTGAGTCGAATATCCATGTGTCGACCATTACTTTCAAAGATAAGAGTCCTCAATGTGTGGTCACTACTTGCCGTACTAAGATCATTGTGCCTAGAGCCCCATCTATACCCTGAGTTCCTACTGAGTATAGCCTTGTCGACCAACTTGGAAAAACCCCATCCTAGATGTCAATCCTTGAGTTGTTGCATATATTCCCTCAACATAAAGAGATCTTAGATAAATCCCTAAAAGAATCTATTGTCCCAAATGAAATTGACGCTTCCCAATTTCAAGCCATGATCAAGCATTTTTCCATATCCCTGCATGCCACTTTTTCTCCTGATAATTTACCCAAAGATAGACTCGGTCACAATGACCCTTTTGCACCTAGAAGTTTTTGTCCATAATTATAAGGTCAAACGAGTCATGATAGATGGTGGAGCAGGACTTCAAATTTGTTCCTTAAAGGTTTTCATTGGTCTTGGCTACACCCTAGATGATATTTATTCCTCCAGAAAAGTTACAATCAAAGCATATGATGACACTAAATGTCCTAAAGGAGTCATCATGTTGCCCATCAGAATTGGTCCAGCAAAAAAAGATACATTACTACAAGTTTTGGATCTGGATCTTCCATATAACATGATTTTGGGACATCCCTGGATCCATGCCATGAAAGTAGTCCCATCTACCTATCCCCAGTGCTTGAAACTTTCCCATGATGGCATGGAAGTTACTATCCTAGGAGATCCAAATTCCTTCTAATTTTGTGCCAATTTGAGAGATATTCTTGCACAACAAGTCCCCCTCAATAGTGAAGCAGCACCAAGAAATTCATCCAAGTATGTTGATGCATTTTCTCTCACCAAATTAAATTAAGAAAAGTTAAAGATTGAAGATAAAGGTTGTGGAGAATATTCTATGTCCCAAGATTTCTACATTGGGAATTTACCTCTTTCCCCAAAATCCTATGGAAAACCACACTTGTTACAAAAATCACAACCCAAGAGTACACCATAAATTGAACCCTCTACTGCATTCACCAGTTGGGATGGATTGCAAGATAAACATGTCTATGAGAATGTATCCACATGGGTTCATAGAGACAATTCAGAACAAGAACCCGCTCACATTCCCCCTAAAAAGTATGGTCCTAGATTCACAATCATGCAGAAGAAAGGCTATGATGGTAGTAGTGGCCTTGGAGTACAAAAGAAAAGAATTGTTGAGCCTATTATAGCAAAAGGATGACCTCCTAATCTAGGGCTCAGATTTAGACCTTTGAAAATTGGCTCTTCGTGTACCAAGTTACCCTTGTGTGAAAATGTGAACATTTTTAGCGATGAAGAGGCATCTAAGGATACCCAGGCTGAAACCACTAATTCCAATGAATGGGAATGGACCACCTGTTCTTCCAATCCATATGCACTTGATTGTATCTTTACCAGTCCTAATGACCTACCAATTAAAGATAAACATGTTGATGATACCCCTCCTTCAAAAACCTAACCTCAAGCTTGGATCAAAACATTTTGGGATCCTAGCCCCTATAATTATGAGGACAAATCCAATAAAACTGACGAAACTGATATCTACATCATGGGCCTTACACCAGATTTCAAAAATATCTAGAATACTGATAATGCCATCACCTTAGTATACCCTGAATTAATAGATTGGGATCAACAAGGACCATTAGGCTTAGATCGCTTTGAAAATGATGAAGCTATCGCATAATTTTTTGAACTTAGGGAAGACATGCCATCAGGAGATCATAAAGAAGTCTTCACAATTGATCTTGACACTGCAACTTATTTTGGGGGGTCAACACCCTCTTCCATTCGCAAAAGTGAAAACTAAATAAAAATTAAAAAATGAAGAAATAAGGTCTTCTGGTGAAAACCGAAAGGCACCTTTAGACCATAAAAAAGTAAAAATAAAGACATATCCTAGGGTGAAAACCTCTTTGAGGCACCCAAGGATGGAAGAGTGGACATACTGCCATAGAAATAGAAAATAGCTTTGATAATAGAGATGACAAAAGAAATAAATTTGGGAACGTCCATTGATCCAAAAATCATACATTTTGCAACTTCACTATCCCAAGAAGAGAAAGATCAAATTTTCCAATTCTTCATGGAAAAAAATCAAATTTTCATGGTCCTACATGGATATGCTAGGCCTGGATCTAGAATTAGTCCTTCATCATTTTCCATTACAACCAGGTGCTAAACTAGTCAAACAAAAACTGAGAAAAATGCATCCTCAAATAGCTCTTTTAGTAAATGAAAAACTAAAAAATTATTGGATGTTGAATTCATCAGATCCATCAATTATGCAAACTGGATCTCTAATCTAGTTCCTTCTAGTAAACATATTGGGGCATTATAATATGTACATAATTTCATGATTTGAATAAAGAATGTCCCAAAGATGATTTTCCATTACCAAATAATGACACCATAGTAGACATGACAACAAGATATGAGATGCTATCACTGATGGATGACTTCTCTGGCTACAATAAAATCATATTTTCTCCTGAAGATCAACCCAATATATCTTTCACATGTCCTTGGGGCACTTATTGTTAGAACATCATGCCCTTCGGTCTCAAAAATGTTGGAGCCACTTATAAGAGAGAAATGACTACTAACTTCCATGATTTCATGCATATACTAATGGAAGATTATGTGGATGATCTACTATATAAGTCCATTACAAGAAAATATCACTTAAACAATTTGAGCTTGATCTTTGAAAGAATGGAAAATTATAAGCTCTGCTTGAATCCCAAGAAGTGTGTTTTTGGAGTAGTTTCTAAAAAACTCCCAGACTACATTATTTCTCACTAAGGAATAGAAGTAGACCCTAAAAAAGTACAAGAAATATTGGAAATGCCTCCTCCAACTACTCTAAAGAAATTAAGGAGGTTACAAGGAAAATTACAATCTATCATAAGATTCATTGCACGACTAGTAGACAAATGACAATCCTTCCAGAACTTTCTTTACAAGGGAGTCACTTTTCAATGGAATGGAAAATGTCAAGAAGATTTTCAAAAATTGAAGGAATACCTACTTAATCCACCTATTTTGATGCCTCCTATTCTGGGTAAGCCTTTTCTTTTATACATTTCAGCTACTTGCACTACATTGGGAGCTCTTCTAGCCCAACATGATGAACAAGGCAAAGAGAGAGCCATATACTATATCAGTAGAAAACTTGTGGGTTATGAACTCAACTACTCACTTATTGAAAGAGCATTTATGGTTGTAGTCTTTGTAGCTCAAAAGTTGAGACACTATATGATCCATTAGAAAACCATGATCATTTCAAGAATTGACCCACTAAAATATATCCTTAGCAAAGAAGCTCCCAAAGGATGCCTAGCAAAATGGGTAATAATTTTTTCTGAATTTGACATTCAATACATTGATAGAAAAGAAATCAAGGGCTAGGTTATATCTAATCAACTCATAGAAGCTCCAATTATAGATGATCATCCTTTGCTATCTAATTTTCCAAATGAATCCATCTTTGCTTTTGAAGAATCCAACTAGGGGCAATTCTACTTTGATGGCTCACATACTAAAAATGGCTTAGGAGATGGAATCATGTTTGTCACTCCTCAAGGTGATGTCATTCCAAAATCTTTTAGAAATGTTGTTGAATGCACAAATAATATTGTTGAGTATGAAGCCCTGGTCACTGGACTGAAATTAGCAATTCAATGGAGGATTTATCACTTAAAGGTATATGGTGATTCCCAACTAGTCAGCCAACAAGTCAATGATGAATATGACATGAATGATGAGAAGTTGATTCCTTATAAGAAAATTGTTGAATTTCTTAAATCTCAGTTTGTAATAATCAATTTTCAACAACTTCCCAGGATCTATAACAAGCAAGAAGATTCCATGGCTACCATTGCTTCCATGATCAACATACCAGGAAATGAAGAACGTTGTGAATTTTTGGTTGAATAATTATTAATCCTAGAGTTTAATATTCTACAATCTGAGATCATGTGTGACATTATTGGTCTTGATTCCCCATGGTATCTAGATATCAACAATTACCTACATTCCCAAATCCTACCCCCTGACCTATCCAAGACCAAACATCGAGCCCTTATTCACCAAAACTCTAGATATGTCATTATCAGTGATACTTTATACCAAAGATCCTTTAACCAAACCCTCCTTAGATGCCTTGATTTGTGAGAGGCCAAACTACTTTACATGAGGTACACGATGGTATATGTGGAGGTCATTTCAATGGTTTGAGTCTGGCCAAGAAGCTAGTAAGAGATGGATATTATTGGCCCACCATGGAGCAAGACTCATAAAATTTTGCAAAAAATGTCATAAGTGCCAGATACATAGCAACTTGTTTCATGCTCTAGCACAAGATCTGTAGCTAGTCATCTCTCTATGGCCATTTTCACAATGGGCATTTGATCTCATAGGGAAAATCACTCCTCTATCTTCTAATGTCCAAAAGTATATTATTACAGCTATTGAATATTTTACCAAGTGTGTTGAGGCCATCCCTATGAAAATATCACTGGAAGCTATATCATATGTCACTATGGAGTTCCTATGGCTATTTTCATTGATCATGGTGGCTCATTCTAGAATAAAGATGTCAAAGAGCTTTGTGAGAAATTCAAAATTCATCATGGATTTTATAGCATATACTACCCACAACGAAATGGCCAAGAAGAGGCATCCAATAAAATGAATGTCAAGTTATTATAAATACTATCGTTGATGTTGTGATGAAGGGTGTTCCCCTTAATACCACAAACACATAACAGAAATGGAGAAACAACAACAATATGCAAGAATAGAAAATTGGCTTCTTATTATCTCCACAAATGTGGAATTACAAACTTTCAGAATTACAATATGCAAAGCCACATGGGCATTCCCTTACAATATTCTATAGGACAAAGCCTCAAATCAATACCCAGATCTATACCCAGAACTGTCCCGAACTGCCTAAGACAACACTACAGACCTTTCTTATATAGGCAATTTCCACCACCTGAGAAGGTTCTAGAAATTTAGCCCTTTAGGCCAACTAGACATAGAATTATTTATTTTTCACAATTATTACAATAGGGTCGGCTCAAAAGAAATAATAAAATATGATTTTAGGTAACCCAACTTCTAGAGGCCATAACTTTCTAACCGTAGCTCCATTTTTCTATTGTAACCACTTTTCAGAAATGCCATGACAAGATCTACAACGCCTGACACGCGCTAGCGCCAGTCAGCAGGGGTTCAATCATGATCTGGAGCCTCTAAGGCCTTCAAAATTGACCTGAAAGATTTCATACTCAAAAACCTCAATAACTTCACCAATACTGATGATGTGGCAATGAAACTCAACTGGTAGGCTGAAATGATTAGGATGAACCTCCAACTATGAAATCAAAACATTCTAAGATCATATGACCAACTTACTAAAAATAGTAAGTTTCCATAAATAGCAACTCTGCACATGATAGCCCTTATGGAAAAGCAAACAAAAATATTTTTGGGTGATGCAAGATTTCTCTTACACCCAGGATGCTCCTGCATCAAACACCCGGGGTAATTTGAGAAGTGACCCTGTCACGACTCAGGTGTGCAGAGGAAAACCAAGATGGTTAACCTCCTCCTTTGCTAGCCATGATGAATCTTCAATAGGTCATCCTTTCCATTTGACCAAATACTCTTCATATGTCTTGTTCCTTGTGCTTCTGCCAACACGACTATCCAGTATGTCTTCAATCTCCTTGATATCTGAACTGGTTGCTGGAATACTCCACTGTGCTGCTGTAACCTCATCTTCAACACCTCCATCATGATACTCTGTCAGATTAGAAATATTAAACACTGGTGAAATATTTAGCTCAGTAGGCAACTCGATCTCATATGCATTTCCTGAATCATGCTTCTTAAGTATTTTACATGGCCCAAATTTCTTCATTTTCAACTTGTGATATGTACCAATTGGAAATTGCACCTTTCGCAAATGAACCATGACTTCATCTCCAACTTGAAATTCCTTATGCTTCCTTTTCTCATCTACCTTAGCCTTATACTGCACATTCATCTTGGTAATATGCTTCCTCACCTCCTCATGGATGTTCTTCAAATGTTCTACAAAATCCTTAGTTTCAAGACTACTTATTTCTCCTTTATCTATCTTCCTCAACTCAAGTGCATTTCTAGGACTACTTCCATGATGTGATGAACTAAACTTCAAATCTATCTTCAACTCTTCACTTTTTGCTAGTGTCATTCTATGTGCTGCCTTATTTGGCAAACTGACTCCTGGAATCAAGTCCATCTGATGACTAATCTTTCTCACTGGTGGTAATCCATCAAGCACATTATCGGATACAATATCTTGAAACTCATTCAATATCTCTGCAACTTCTATAGGTACATCTTCTACTTCCTCTTTCCTAGCCTATGGAATTAAGGTAAAACACATATGCTCATGCCTCATACCATCTGAGAAATTTCCTCTATCAACAAAAGTTATTTTGGCATTACCACATACCTTTTCTTCTGTTTCCTTCAATGGTTTTAGCTTATGTCACACTCCATCCTTCGTCAGGGAATAGGTATTCGCACGACCATCATGTACAACACATCTATCAAACTGCCAAGGTCTACCCAACAACATGTGACATGCATCCATAGATATGATATCACATAGTACCTCATCTTGGTACCCACCGATCTTGAACTTTACTAGGCACTGTTCATTGACCATGACCTTGTGGTCATCCTACACCCAAGCAACCCGATATGGATGTGGATGTTTCTACCTCTTGAGCTTCAACTTTGTCACCATCTCTTCTGACACAAAATTGTCAGTACTACCACTATCAATAATCACATCACAACACTTACCCTCACACTTGCACTTGGTGTGAAATAGGCTCCTTCTTTGCTCAGGTTCATTTTCACCACTCAATAGGACTCTTCTGTTAATTAGCATTTCTCCTCTTTTAGCATCTTCAGAATTTGATAATCTAGCATCTTCATCTACATATGCAACTCTGGCTTGGCCTTCATTCCTCCTATCCATCCATCCTTGGCATTGAGGACATTCAAATGCCCTATGACCTTCTTCTCCGCAGTGAAAACATGTTCCATGAAAACCTCCTCTTCCAGATCCTTGTCCTCTTCCTCTTCCTCTCTGATCTCTATTATTCTGATCATGGAAACGATTGGAATTGTCTCCTCTTTGATTCTGACTATTACTGGCCTCATCCTACTTTTTTGAATCTTCATTTTGATCTCCATATGACTGTCCACCAGATCTTCCATCACGACCTCTTCCGCTTTGTCTGCTCTCAAACTTCTTGTTCAACTTTTCCTCTACTTTTAGGGCAAACTGGTATGCCTCTTCAATACTGTTCATTCGAACCAGATTCAACTCCTCCTGAATGCTCAACCTTAACCCATTAAGGTAATGGGAAACTTTCTCCTTGTCAGCTTCTGCATGGCCTGTTCTGATGAGGATTTGATAGAACTCCTCTGTATACTCATGAATAGATCTTCCTACTTGCTTCAAACTTTGCATTTTCCTCAGTAGGTCAAGCTCATAATCAATAGGAATGAATTGTCACTTCAATTTATCCACCATCCGATCCCATCTTGTGATTTTATCTTTCCCTCTTCTATTTCACTCCAATTGAATCTCTTGCCACCAGATCTTCGCATGGCTTTTTAGTCTGGCCTTCGCAAACTTGACCCAATCAGGATCCTCAATATCTTCATACTCAAAATATTATTCACATTCATTGATCCAGTCAATCAATTCCTCTAGGTTAAGATTCCCTGAAAATGTAGGAACCTCGATCTTAGGTCTTTTCCCAATCTTGGAAATGGCCCAGAAAAGCCTTTCTTCCTCTTGATTCAAAACTTCGACTTCTCCTTCTTGATCTTCTTCTTCGGCTTCATCCTCGCTTTTGTCTTTGACATTAAGATTCATTCCTCTGTGAATCTCCTCTTGCAATGCTCACACTTGTCTCTGCAGTTCCCTAACCTCAGGTGTTACAACACCAGCTCTTCCACCACATTCCCTTCATGGAGGCATTTTTGCGCTTCTCGCTGAAACCCTAACCACGGTCTTGGTGCAAACTACCTCACAGTTGGCGATCTGTTTACATAGAAACCCTAACCCACGGTCCTAGTGCAAACTGCCTCACAATTGGTGATCTGTTTACACACTTAGGAACTCCTACTCTGATACCACTTGATGAAGGGTGCTCCCCTTAATACCACAAACACATAACAGAAATGGAGAAACAACAACAATATGCAAGAATAGAAAATTGGCTTCTTATTATCTCCACAAATGTGGAATTACAAACTTTCAGAATTACAATATGCAAAGCCACATGGGCATTCCCTTACAATATTATGTAGGACAAAGCCTCGAATCAATACCCAGATCTATACCCAGAACTATCCTGAACTACCTAAGACAACACTACGGACCTTTCTTATATAGGCAATTTCCACCACCTGAGAAGGTTCTAGAAATTTAGCTCTTTAGGCCGACTAGACATAGAATTATTTATTTTTCACAATTATTACAATAGGGTCGGCTCAAAAGAAATAATAAAATATGATTTTAGGTAACCCAACTTCCAAAGGCCATAACTTTCTAACCGTAGCTCCATTTTTTGATTGTAACCACTTTTTGGAAATGCCATGACGAGATCTACAACACCTAACATGCGCTAGCGCTAGTCAGCTGGGGTTCGATCGTGATCTGGAGCCTCTAAGGCCTTCAAAATTGACCTGAAAGATTTCATACCCAAAAACCTCAATAACTTCACCAATACTAATGATGTGGCAATGAAACTCAACTGGTAGGCTGAAATGACTAGGATGAACCTCCAACTATGAAATCAAAACATTCTAAGATCATATGACCAACATACTAAAAATAGTAAGTTTCCATAAATAGCAGCTCTGCACAAGATAGCCCTTATTGAAAAGCAAACAGAAATATTTTTGGGTGATGCAAGATTGCTCTTACACCTAGGATGCTCCTGCATCATGTTGGCTGAGACTAGCACTTGTAGTTGAATCCATCTCTTTGGGCCTACAAAACCAACATTCACACCCCTGTTGGCGTGACACCATACTCTCTAGTCTATGGCACTAAGGCCATACTACCCCTTGATTTTGAAATTCCTTCACTAAGAGTATCTTTGCAACATATCATAGATGATGAACAATATAGAGTTTCCAGACTCCATGAGCTAGAAATTCTAGATGAGCGAAGACAAGCCGCGACAAGCCGCCTTAGCTAATTTGCAAGTTTACCAAAACCATCTCAGAAGAAGCTACAATAAGAAAGTCAGAGATCGTTACTTTGAAATTGGAGACCTAGATCTAAAGATGAATTACAAAACCCAACCAAAAAGAGATAAACGAGGCAAATTTGAGCCAAACTGGGAAGGACCATATGTAGTTATTGCAGCATATGGATCTAGAGTATATGAACTTGCAACGCTGGAGGGAGAACCATTGTCAGAGGAAATTAACAACATGCATCTCTAGAAGTAATACACATAATTCTTTGAGAAAATTAAAAAAATGCAAAAAGTTCCTAAAAAAAACAAAAAAAGAAGAAAAAATTAGAAAAATACAAAAAAGTGAAAAAAAAATTGAAAAAAAGAAGAATGGTGTCTTGATGAAAACTTGGAAAACATGCATCTTGACATGAAAAAAAGAAAGAATAAAGAGAAAAATTTTGTCCAAAAGTGAAAACCTAGCAAATAGGTGCTTTGTGCAAGTACCGTGGCGAAAACCTAGCAAATCGGTGCCACGTGTAGTGAGTTGTTGCTTCTCCATCTATCATGGTTTTGTAATCACCTAAAATTGGGCTAGTAGAACCTAAGGCCCCACTTTCCCTAATCTGGGATAAAACTTCTAATTATGTTAATTCAATTCCTGATTATTAACATAATTCATCAAATTCAATAAAATCAATAAAATATCATAAATCAGGCATTAATTATCAAGAATTGAGAAAAAATCACATTAATTATCTTTAAGACTAATTAATTAAATCAATCTGATTAAATGCATGGCTAGAGTAACTAGTTAAAAGAAATGAATACAAACACTCCAAAATAACATGTCACCTCTTAAGGGGACAACAAAGACATTTTAAACCAATGAGAGTTCATCACATGGATCACTCACATGGATCAAGGTTGGAAGCATCTCAACCACTCATCATGGATGCATCTCAATCGTCCAAGGTCTCAAGATTCTATAAAAGAGGAATTTTCAAATCTCAAAAAAGGTTGATAATTGTTAATTTGAATTCATACTTACATGTTGCTCATTCGATTTCCTAGCTAATTAGAAAACATCTCAATTTGCTTAATGGTTAATGAATCAATGTATTTCTTTAATGAATTTGATGTCTTCGCTTGATGTTTTAGTTGAATCTCTCATTCCAACATGCATTGTTGCTGTTTAGGATCTAATTCTAAGAGCAATCTTAGGTTCTTTACATACTTGTGTCAGTTAGTGAGCAATAATGTGATTTCAATTGTTATGATTTTGATTGATATGATGTGCTAAAAATTGATATAATGAGTTATTGAAGTGTTGTGTTGCAGGATAACAGCTACCACCAAATACACACCACATTTCTGGCACCCACTGTGGGGCCAAGCCCCAGATTTCTACCTTTTAAAACTGATTTTTGTCATGTTCTTGTCATTAAGAGATTGCATCTAGGACCCTTAGTTGCACTTGGGAAACAGAGTCGCACTCGAGGTTTCTTGGATCACATCCAAGATTTCCTAGATTGCATCTCATAAGATATCACCTTTAGTGAATTCTGGATCACATTTGGGATCCTTAATCACTTTCAAGAAATTAGATCACATTTAGTTAAATTTTGGATCACATCTGGGGTTATTTACTTTAAATTTTATTTTTCTGACATCTAATGGGTGAATTTTGTGTTCTCTGCGGATTTATAACAACCTAACAGTAGTCTGCGGGTTGAATTGTCAAAGATATACACAAATTGAGACTACTAATGATTGTTTGTAGGTTGCCTAAAAGGATCAACTAGACACTATGCTTGTTTTTATAGGAATTTAATATAATTTGAAATCATTTTGTAAATTAACTAGAGGATTATGCTCTTTTTCCTTTGGGAAAATTAGAAACTCAAAAGTTAGCTTATAATTTGGGGTCAAATTGGAGTAATTTGGATTAAATTTGCATGATGTGTCTTGGAGAAATAGTTTGAGATAGGAGATTATTCTCTTCTCCTTCATGGAGAATCATAAATCCATACCTTAGGCTATTGATCTATCTTTCATTTTATTGCATACCTTTAGAGGGCATGCCAGTTGAGGAAAAAAACTCTTGGGAATGACCCAAGTGGGGACAAGTCTTAAGCCGACTCTTCCACCCCACTATAAAATTTGACACTTACTTGAGGTGAAAATCTCAGAAGACAATTCATTTTGTCATTCAAACTCAGATTTGATCTTTTCCAATGACATTCTTGGATCTTGTGTAGAGTGGAGCCTCTTGAATATTGCTTGTGAGACTACATGGATTTGAGTACTCATAGGGCTATAGACCTCAATTCTTCTTGTGAGACTATGGGAGATGGTTATGAATAGATGCCTTCATTAAAATCCTTAAGTTAGATGCTACCCAGTTTACCTCTGAAAGGTTGGTAATACTTTTGCAAGGAAAATAGTAATTGCCCCAAGAAATTCACCATACCAAGCCCTCTTTGATGTTACTACTTGACTAATATGGCCTCCAACATCCATTACATGTTGTTGGACTATCATATTCTGAGGAGTCATTGAGTGTGTTCCTAAGTTAGTGAACAAGTGTTTCCAATATCTACCTAGTCTAAGGAAATAGACAAAGAAGACAAATTTTCATGAAATTGACAATACTTTTCATTAGACAAACCATTAGAATGTCGCATTTGGTATCGTGTGTTGCACCTCGTATCCCAGATCACACTTGGTAAAAATAGAGTCACACCCTATATTTTCTAGGTTGCATCTAGATTAGGGATCACACCTTGTGTTTCCTGTGTCACATCTGGGGCCAACACTTGCCAGTCGCATCTTGTGGATCACATCTAGGATTGTGAGCACTTTTGTACCTATCACAAACTATATTTTTATATTTTTGGATACCCTTTTTGGCCTTTAGGAAGATTCTTCTGTCAAAACAAGTATACCTGCAAGCTTGAAAGAGTTGTTTTTTAGTGTGTCTTGTCATCCTATTTGGTCTATATGTTGCATTGTTCAAATTGTGGAGTCTCCTTGTCAAATTAGATTCAAATTGAGTTTGCAACTCACTATCAAGGCATGCTAACCCCTTTCACGTTGGAACTTCCAAACAAAATCAAACAAACCCACTTGCATTTGGTTCCCAACTCACTATCAGGGCACTCTAACCCTTTGACATTGGATCCTAAGACATTTTCAAACCCACTATTGCAACCTTGGACTCAAAATTGGGCACTTGCATACTTTCAGACCCACTTTCACATAAGACACTCATAAATTCCTTAGTCAAGCTTTCATGGTTAATACAAGACACAAGTCTTACAAACTTGAAAGGAATCCATTTTCAAACGAAGTGCCACTAATAACATTTGAAAGAGGAGAAACTTCACGAATCAATCCTCTATTTGGAACAACTCTTAGCACTACTCACACAGTAACCCCTAATGTTACAAACATGTTTACTCAAGGTGACTTCTATTGGAATGAAAGACATGAAGAACAAGATAATCAAGAAGAACAAAATAACCAATAAGAAACATGATACCAAGAAGCACGCTATAACTATGACGATGATGAATACCCTATAGAACTAGAATATCAAAGAGATTTAAAAAAGAAAAAGATTCAATAAAATCCTTGAAATAACATTGGAAGAAAACAAGGAGAAGTACTTCTTAGAACTTACATCTCAAGGGGTGAAATTACCTAAGGACTATGACGTAAATCAACTCAAACAAAAGGAATATCTTATTCCTATGTCCATTTTGACATGACAATTACTTGCCATGCAAGAAGAAATCCAAGAGCTAAAGAAAGAAACAGACAAACCAATAAAATAATACTCTTTGGAACACATTTGTCCTTTCCCCTTTGATAAGGGATTGGAGATGATACCATTTCCTCAGCATGTTACAATTCTCAAATATGACAAATTGATGCAAAGGAGGGATGAGGTGAGGGGCCAAAGGCTCACCCTAACTAGATCCACCTTGCAGAACAACACGCGGAAGCAAAAACACACAAGAGTGAGTGAGTGAGAGAGAATGCATAAACCTTCATACATTAACTTCAAATTGAATCATACATGCTAGGCTGTAAGGCCTTCTTGATTTCAGCCAGATATTACAATAAAGTACAAAAGTCCTCCAACATGCGAGGATTTGTCGATAATCTCTAATATTCTATCTTCTATCTCCTATCAAAATTGACTCCCTAAACTCTAACCCAACTACTACATTTATATAAGAGGCTACTGAATCAAGTCGGCCTTCAGATCCACAATCAATGGAAGGGATGATCTAGGTCCACATGCTTCCCAATGATGGATACCAGTATTAAATCTATGACCCAAATTAAATGCACAAGTTAGCCTCAACAAGAACTCTAAAGAAACCCATCGATAAGAAAAGCCAACCAAGCACCAGAAAAGCATCACCGTACACTAGGGAAATTCACCAAGTGCCAAAGAGATAATTGACCAAGACCGGTGAACAAAGGAAACTGAGCAACACCGAGCTAACTTGGTCAAAGTAAGAACCGAGCAACACAGAAAAACTCAAATATGTTTTTGGTGACATAGGATTGCCAAGGACCTGAGATGCTCCCACATCAGACACCTGGGGTTATTTGAAATGATTCTTTGAATCATGAAATAGGTATGGTACGAGCTGCATCCAACTTAGACTATCAAATCCATGAACTATATTCGATCAGTCTATTCTTCCACTTAACTAGATATTCCATATACCGTTTTCCTCTTGTACTTCTACCAATTCTTTGCTAAATTTTTTTCTCAACTTCTTCATTTTGTTTCTTCGAATAATCCATCAGTACTATCATTTCTTCATCTGACTCATAGTACTCATACAAATTAGCAATGTTGAAAATAGGTGATATATCCATGTCATCAGGTAACTCAATCTCATATGCATTTCCACTATCAGATTTCTTCAAAATCTTACAAGGTCCAAACTTCTTCATTTTCAGCTTCCCATATGTTCCAACAAGAAATCTGGCTTTCTTCAAATGAACCACCACTTCATCACCAACATCAAAAGTCTTATGTGTCCTTGATCTATTAGCTCTGTCTTTTTATTTCTGATTACTCTTTTCTAGCCTAAACTTCACATCTTCACGCAATGTCTTCATATACTCAGCAAATTTTACTCCTTCAACACTTCTCTTTCTTTCATCAGTAATGTCTCTCAAATCTGATATACCTCTTGGTTGTATGTCATTTACAATCTCAAAAGGTGTTTTTCCAGTAATCCTATTCACTGAATTATTGTATGCAAACTCTACTTGTGCCAAAATATAATCCCAATTACTCGGTGTGTGTCCAACTAAACATCTCAAAAGATTTCCCAAACTTCTGTTCACAAATTTTTTCTGTCCATCGGTTTGTGGATGAAATGTAGAACTATATTTCAACTCAGTACCAAACATTTTCCAAAGAGTCTTCCAAAAGTATCCAACAAATTTACAATCTCGGTCAAAGATAATACTCCTCGGTAATCCATGCAATCTGACAATTTCCTTAAAGAAAAGATCTGCTACATCTGCTGCATTTGATATCTTTCTACAAGGTATAAAATATGCCATTTTAGAAAATCTATCCTCCATAACAAAAATAGAATCATTACCTCTTATTGTCTTCGATAAGCCAAGAACAAAATATATACTGATGTCAATCCAAGGTTTCTCAGGTGCGACAATCGATGAATACAATCCAGTATTCTGACTTACTCCTTTTGTAGCTTGACAAATTCTACAACTTTTGACAAATTTCTGAACATCTTTATACATATGTGGCAAAAAATATTTCTCCTTAAGCAAATTCAATGTCTTATCAACACCAAAATGCTCAGCCAAACCACTACTATGTTTCTCCTTCATCAAATTAGTTCTCATTTCTCCTCTTGGTATACACAATTGCATACCTTTAAACAACATACCTCCTTGAATAAAATATTGATCCCATTTAGTACTCGGTTGATCTTAAATAGGTGCTCTACACTTTCTCCATGGCTCAGAAAAATGAGGATCAAATTCATAAGAATTTCTCATGTCATCAAAGCCTAAAACTTGAATTTTCATCTCGGTCATCAAAGATCTTCTTCTACTCAATGCATCAACAACTTGGTTAGTGACTCCACTCTTTTACTTTATCAAAAATGTAAAATTCTGCAAATACTCAACCCATTTCATATGTCTCTGATTCAACTTATTTTGACTACCCAAATACTGTAAAGCCTTATGATCAGTATACAACACAAATTCACTTGGTATCAAATAATGTCTCCACTTCTTCAGTTCTTGAACAATAGCACAAAATTCTTGATCATACACAAAATATTTCCTTTTTGCATCATTCAACTTTTCACTAAAGAAAGCAACAAGTTTACCTTCTTGACTCAACACAACTCCAATTGCACTACCACTTGCATCGCATTCCACTTGAAATACCTTATTGAAATCAGGCAATGCCAAAATAGGCAATTCAACAACCTTCTGCTTCAGAGTCTCAAAACTTTTATTAGCTCCATGTGTCCACTTGAATTCTCTTTTATCTCCTCTTATAGTCTTAGTCATAGCATTACAAATTGAACTAAAATTCCTAATGAACTTTCGGTAAAAACTTGACAAACCATGAAATGATCTTACTTCACTAGCACTCTCAGGTGTAGGATAATTCAAAATAGCTTCAACCTTTTTAGGATCCATTCTCAAACCATCAGCTGAAATCACAAATCCCAAATATACAATCTCCTCTTTCATGAATGAACACTTTTTCAGATTTATTAGCAACTTTTCTTCTTTCAACCTCTGCAAAACTTGTCTAACATGCAACAAATGTTCTTCTTTGGTCTTACAGAATATCAGAATATCATCAAGATATACAATCACAAATTTACCCAAGAATTTCTTCAAAACCTCATTCATCAATCTCATAAAAGTACTTGGTGCATTAGTTAAACCAAAAGGCATAATCAACCATTCATACAAACCTTCTTTTGTCTTGAAAGTAGTCTTCCATTCATCACCTTCTCTGATTATGATATGATGATACCCACTTTTTAAATCAATCTTGGTAAAATACTTTGCTCCAGTCAAACTGTCCATTATGTCATCCATTCTCAGTATAGTAAACCTATACTTTACTATTATCTTATTGATTACTCTGGAATCATTATACATTTTCCATTCTCCATTCTTCTTAGGTGCCAATACAATAGGTACTACACAAGGACTCAAACTTTCTCTGATCAAACCTTTCTCCAACAATTCTAGAATCTGTCAGTTCAATTCTTGATTCTCGGTAGGTGTTAACTAATGAGGTGCCTTATTTGGTAAACTAGCTCCATGGATAAGATCCATGCAATGATCAATGCTTCTCTTTGGTGGAAAACCATCAGGTACATTATCAGAAATGACTTCACTATACTCGGTGAGTAACTTATCAATCTCCTCAGGAACACTATCCTCTATTTTCTTACTCTATTTGTTAGGAATCACAGCAAAACATACATCATCCTTCTTCAAATCCTTAAAAAACTTTCTTCCTTCCATCAAGAAAAATTTCACAAATGTGCAAACATTACTAACAGGTTCTTCAATCAAAGGTAACAAGACTTGTCTTCTCCCATCAGCCCAAATAGTATATTTATGCAATTTCCCATCATATATAGCATGTCTATCATATTGCCAATTTCTACCCAACAAAATATAACAACAATCCATAGGCATAATATCACATAACAACTTATCATAGTACTTCCCAATCTTCAAATTCACATAACATTGTTCACTTACCAAGAGTGTATGCTCATCTTTGATCCATGAGATTTGATAGGACTTTAGATGTTCCAACCTTTGCAACTACAACTTTGTGACCATTTCCTTAGATGCTAGATTCTTTGAGCTACCACTGTCAATGATTACCTTCCAAACTTTGTCAAAAACTCTACATCTGGTCTTAAACAAACTTTTCCTTACTGAATCTTCCTTTTTACCTTCATTCCAAAGTGCTCTCCTTACCATCAAGTTATTTTCTTTCTCAGGTTCATTTGGTGACTCTTCTTGCACCAAAGCATTTCTATTGCTACCAGCCTTCTTACTTGCATGTGTACACTCAAATGATCTATGTCCTTCTCCAAAATTGTAACAAGTTCCTTGGAAACCACCTTTGTTATAACCACCTTGGTAGTTACTCCCTCTACCTCTAGATGAACTTTCACCTTTCCACTTGGTCTTGCCTTTATCCAGATTTATCTTTTCAGGTTCAGATCTACTATTTTCACCATGAGATCCATCTCTTCCTCTATGGAATCTACCACCTCTACCTCTTTGTCTTTGCTCATGTCTCTTGTTCAATTTCTCCTCAGATTTCAATACAAATTGATAAGCTTGTTCAATGTTCTCCAATTTAACTAAATTGATTTCTTCTTGGATGGAAACTCTTAAACCACTCAGGTATCTAGCAATTATTTCCACATCATCTTCATCATGTACAGATCTGATATATAATCTATAGAATTCCTCAGTGTACTCCTTTACCAAGCTATCTTTCTACCTTAGACTTTGCATTCGCCTAACTAGGTTAATCTGATAATCAAAAGGTAAGAACTTTCCTTTCAATTTATTCACCATCTTATTTTATACCTTGATTTTTTCTTTGCCTTTCCTTTTCTGATCCAATAGCAGATGCTCCCACCACAAGGATGCACAACCTTTCAACTTTTTGCCTAAAATTTTCACCTTCTTTTCCTAAGATACATTTTCATACTCAAAATACTTTTCCATCTCAGTGACCCAATCCATCAATTCACCAGAATCCAATTTCCCACTATACTCAGGAGGATTAAAATGTGGTGTCGACTTCAGACTTGTCAAAGCCTTAAAAAATCTTTCCTTACCTTGATCCATCATAGGTGCAGGTTCTTCTTCACCTTGTTCCACTTCAATTTCATCATCACTAACATCTTCAAGATGTCTTCCTCTTCTCTGGGTTGTTTCAATAGCTTCTACTCTAGCAACAAGTTGTCTCAACATGCCTACCAATCCTGGATCTGCATCTCACCTCCCACAAACAATCTTGAAAACCCTCTGTAATTGTAGGTCAGATCGCAATCTACTGCCCCACAACAATTCAACTAGGGCTTTGCAAGAAGGAACCTTCAAATTTAGATTCACAAACCTAGATCTAGATCCAACCTCACTCTGATACCACCTGATGCAAAGGAGGGATGAGGTGAGGGGCCAAAGGCTCACCCTAACTAGATCCACCTTGCAAAACAACACGCTGAAGAAAAAAAACACAAGAGTGAGAGAGAGAATGTAGAAACCTTCATATATTAACTTCAAATTGAATCATACATGTCGGGTTGTAAGGCCTTCCCAGTTTTGGCTAGATATTACAATCAAGTACATAAGTTATCCAACATGTGAGGATCTACCTATAATCTCTAATCTTCTATCTTCTATCTCTTATCAAAATTAACTCCGTAAACTCTAACCCAACTACTACATTTATACAAGAGGCTACCGAATCAAGTCAACCTTTAGATCCACAATCAATGGAAGGGACTACCAAATCTAGGTCCACAAGCTTCCCAATGATGTATACCAACATTAAATCCGTGACCCTAATTAAATGCACAAATCGGCCTCAACAAGAACTCAAAAGAAACCTGTTAGTAAGAAAATCCAACTGAGCCCCAGAAAAGCATCACCAAGCACTAGGGAAATTCACCGAGCACTAAAGAGATAACCAACCAACACCAGTGAACAAAGGAAACTGAGCAACACTGAACCAACTCGGTTAAAGTAGGAACTAAGAAAAATAGACAAACTCAAATATGTTTTTGGTGACATAGGATTGCCAAGGACTCGGATGCTCCTGCATCACAAATACACTAGAAATTTTGACCCTCAAGACCATGTGAGGTAATTTGGCATGTTAAGTATGGAATTAATGCACAAACAAACTACCTCATGAGGTTATTTCCATGAAGTTTAGGTGGAAAAGCAATGGAATGATTCTCAAAAATACCTATAGGAATCAAAACATTGAGGAACTAGTGTAAAAATTTATCCAACAATACTCCTACAACATCCAATACACTATGACTATGTTGGATTTGTGCAACACCAAAAAGAAAAGTGGAGAATCATTGTTGACTTTCTTACAATGATGGAGGAAGATATTCACACAATACACTAGACAAATACCTGAAAGCAAAAAGATGGACATTTTTATCAATAACTTGGTACCTAAGATGAATTTTACTATACAACTACAAGGTCCACCAAGCTTTGATAAAATGATAGATAGTGCCATTGAGATTGAAGAGGTCTTGATAAAAAAGGGGGAGATCACTGTCAATAAAGAGAACCAAGAAAAGTACTATTCCACCAAAGATAAGTACAAATATGGAAACAAGAACAAAAATGTGGTTAACGATGGAGTTGTTGATACTCCTAATATGAAACCAAAACTAGAAGTTTTCAATCTTACAAGAAGTCTCCAAGCGAGAAAGAATTCAAATTCAATAATGACACCAACGACTAACAAGATCTTCAATAAACCTAATACTTGAACAAAGCCTTGGTCATCAAGACCCAAGAGGATATTTACACCTTTGGGAGATACACTATAAGTGGTCTTGAAGTCACTCTTGGACAACAAAATTATTACAATTCTTGACTCCAAACCTTGGGAACTAGAAGTAAAACCAAGGTGGTGGAATGATAATGACTACTACGATTTTCATCTCAATAAAGGACACAAGACTAATAACTGCATGAAATTAATACATGTTATTCAAGACTTAATTAAACAAGGAAAATTTAAGGTGGATGGACATCATACCAATAATGATCATAAAGCATTCCAAAATCCATTTCCTAACTATGAAAAAGGAGAATCCTCTAAGAGTAACAAGATCAATTATACATATACTAATAATGATAATGTGATTCATATGGTGGAACCATGAAAACCATCCATTCATGTGATTAATCTAAAAGGAGTACAAAATAGAACTGAATCCTCTAATGTTGTGACAAGGAAACAAGCTCAGCTCACTCTCAAAGGAGCTTCAACATCAAACCTACTAGCTACAACAACACCTAAACAACTGGCATTACCTCCGAAGTTCAATCTAGTAGACTAGTTATAGCGCATGCCAACTCAAATCTCCATTCTAAAGCTATTAAAAATATCTCCTAGTCATAGGGAAATCCATGATCAAGCTTTGCACAATACTAATGTACCTAAGGATTTAGGTGTGGACAAATTCCAAAGTATGGTTGGACACTTGAATTCCCCACATTACTTATCTTTCATTGAGGAAGATGATAAATCATTGAACCAGCCACACAATCAACCATTGCATCTAGAAGTTCTCATTCATAAACACCATGTTAAGTGTTTCTTGATAGATGGAGGTGCTGGTTTGAACATATGCACCTACAATTTTGTGAAACAATTGGGATTTTCTGAACATGCAGTTTTTCCAAGAAGAAAGATAACAATCAAAGCTTATGTTGAAGAAGAGAGATCCTCCAAAGGATTGGTTGTCTTTCCTATCGAAGTAGGACTAGTGGAAAGAGATGTGATATGTCAAGTCCTTGACTTACCACTCATGTATAACATTCTTCTTGAAAGGTTGTGGATCCATTCAATGCAAGTTGTGCCTTCTACTTACCACCAATGCATAAAACTTCCTCATAATGGAGTTGAGGTAACTATTCCAACTGACATGACATATCATTGTAACACTCTTAAAGAAATATAGAGTATGTTTCCACACAATAAATAAATTTCTAACAAACTGGAAACATCCAAGGAAATGGTTCTACGAAGCTTTGCTAAAAAGGTCAACATTTAAGAAACAAGCATTGGTGAGTATAAGATAGATTCTGCAATGTCCTTGACCAATCTCCCCATATCTCCTAGGTCTCAAGGACAACATTCATCTACATTTACATCTTCTAATGATAATTCTCTAACAATACATGAAGGAATAGGAATGATCAAAGAAAAGGTGTCTGTTGAAGAAGAAAACGAAGAGAAAGCTATCTTACAATGGCTATATAAAGATAATGAACATGATGGAAATATCAAGAATGTTGAGATAGCCACTGATAAATATGGAAAAGGCTATGAGATCATGAAGCAAATGGGTTACAAAGGAAAATGACCATTGGGACAAAGAAAACAAGGACTTGTGGAACCAATGCATATGGATTTTAGGAACCCAAAAGATAAAACTAGATTAGGTTTCAAGGAAGCAACATCTCATCCTGTAGCAAAAAATGGTCCTGTATTTGATAGATCAGGAGACTCAGATGATGAAGAATAATTGGAAGGACAACCTATTTCCTATGAAAGGTTGCTTCTCTTACAAGGAGATCCATTATAAAAACTTGGTACTAATCTTGAACATGAACAAGAACCAAAAGAAGGACCAATAGAAGAACTTGAAGGAGAACAAGAACAAGGACTTCCTATTTTTGACACACCTCACTTTGATGAAGAACTAAAGAGGACATTTCCAAAAGAACCTTTTCAAGAAGAAGAGAACAATGCTACCAAAGAAGTTGAAATACCAATGACTATTATCCTCTTCTTGGAGGTTTAAGATTATAGTCAAGTGGACTCACATGAATATGAATGGGATGTTATTTCTAATGCTACTGTGGATATAGAAGTGGATGTGATACATAAATATGCTCCTAGAGTCCTAATTAAAGAGGGGGAGAGTTCTAATGCTAGGTCGCTAGAGTTAGACTTACATAACATTAACATGAACTTTAATAATAATGATAATGAATCTAATAATCCTAACATCTTTTTAGAAGTTGGATTCATTAGAGCCATTGACTATGCGGAATGGATATCAAATATAGTTCCTATTTCGAAGGCAAAAAAATCCATAAGAGTTTTCACAAGCTTCAGAGATTTAAACAAGTCTTTACCAAAGGATGACTTTCCACTTCCCAATATAGACATGATTGTAGATTTGACGACAGGCTATGAGATGTATTCATTGATGGATGGATTTTATGGATATAATCAAATAAAAATTTCTCCTGAAGATCAAGAAAATACCGCATTCACATGCGCATGGGAACATACTATTGGAATGTGATGCCATTTGGTCTAAAAAACATAGGTGCAACCTATCAAAGAACAATGACTACAATATTTCATGACATGAGGCATAGAAACATGGAAGAATATATAGATGATACATTGGAAAAATCAAAGATAAGGACAACACATATAGAAGATCTAAAAAAAATATTTTATAGAATCGAACAATTTCAATTATGACTTAACCCCAAGAAATGTGCAATTGGGGTATCATCTAGAAAGTTACTAGGATTCATAGTCTCAACAAAAGGAATAGAGGTGAATCCAACAAAAGTGAAAGCAATTTTTGAAATGAAACCACCTAGAAATATTAGTCAAATGAGGATTCTCCAAGGAAAGCTACAATCCATAAGAAGGTTTATATCTAATTTGGCAGATAAGGCACAACCTTTCACAAAGCTAATGCACAAAGCAACTACATTCACTTGGGATGAGCAATGTGAGGCGAATTTTTCATAGGTCAAGAAATATTTGATGAATCCTCCTATCCTAATGGCTCCAATCTATGGAAAAACTTTATTGTTATACATATCAGCGATAGATATGTCATTGGGATTATTTCTCGCATAAGAAGATGAGGCTAAGAAGGAGAGAGCTATATACTACATTAGAAAAACTTTAGTCACATATGAGTTGAACTATTTCATGATTGAAAAAACAATCTTAGCAGTGGTATTTCCATCCTAGAAACTCATACATTACATGTTGTCATACAAGGCCAGCTAAGATTGATCCACTCAAATATTTGTTGAGTAAAGAAACATTGACAGGGAGACTAGCAAAGTGGGTCCTAGTTCTAAGTGAATTTTACATTGAATATGTTGACAAAAAAGCCATTAAAGGACAAGTGATTTCTGATTGCAAAAACACCATTAAAAGATGACATACCATTACATGTTGAATTTCCCGATGAATCTATTATTCACTTGATAGAACACTCATGGAAAATGTATTTTGATGGCTCCTTCACACAAAAAGGATTAGGAGCTAGATGCTTATTCATCACACCACAAGGATATAAAATTCCAAAAGCATATAAGATGATCTTTCCATGTACAAACAACATAACAGAGTTTGAAGCTTTAGTAAATGGACTGAAGCTTGCAATAGAATAGAAATTCATTGAATTATGCATCTATGGAGATTCAAAGCTCATTATCAATCAAGTGAATGGTGATTATCATACAAAAGATGATAAGATAATGCCTTACAAAATAATGGTGGATGACTTGAAATACTTTGTCTTCATCACATTTGAGAAAATTTAAAAATCAGAAAACAAAGAAGTAGATGCGATGGCTACTTTAGCATCCATGTTACAACTTAAAGAACATCAATTTCACTATGACTTCCTGGTGGAAGAACTCTCATTCCCAGCCTATGACTCACCCAAATCCTAGATTGTTTGTACCCTTGAAACTCAATTTTTATCTAGATATGCCCATATCTACTCTTACCTAAAAGACCAAACAATCCATGAAAGCTATCCCAAAAATGAAAAGAGATGCCTTATAAGAGAAACATCACATTATATAATCATTTCTAATGACTTGTATAGACATGGTCTAGATGTTATGCTTCTTAGGTATTTAGAAAGTGAAGAGTCTAATCATGCATTAAAGGAAGTTCATGAAGGTGTGTGTGGGTCACACTTGAATTATTTTTCATTAGCCAAGAAACTCTTAAGGGTAGGATATTACTGGCCCATAATGTAAAAATATGCTATCCATTTTTCAAAAACATGTTGTATCATCTTAAAATGGAAGCACTTCCATATTGAGAATGTTTAGCACTCTGAGTAAGTGGTATGGAGTCATGTCAAGCACCTTGAATGGGTATTTGACTAGATCTGGTTATTTCCCCCCTATTTTGCTTCTCTCCCTTGTTTCCAGCCTCTTTCTGACAACTTTCTCTGAGAAAATGAGGACTTTGAATTTCTAGGTCAATGACAACCTGATGGGTCAAGGTTGACCTCAACCCTAACCTAGGGTAGAGTCGACCTCAACTTTGACCCCAGGTCCAAATTTTAGATTCTAGAAGTTTCAGGATGTCGGGCTTTGGAAAGTTTTATTTCCCGCTTTCGGGTCGACTGTTTCAGATTTCAAAATGGTAAACTCTTAAATGATATTTAATCTAGGTCCATTTCTAGGGGTTAAGGTTAATTGGGATTTAATTCTCCAATGTCAGCCTCTCTAGGATTTTGTGCCCTAGATCACTATAAAAGGAAGCCTTCCTCTCTCATTTTCTCCATCTGATTTTCACCTCCACTTTTCATGATCAAGACATCAAGCGTTCAAGTGAAATTAACAAATCAAGAAAGCAAGAAGGAGAAGGAAATCATTCAAGCATTCATTAATCCTCAAGCATTCAAGCATTCAAGCATTCATCAAGGAGATCCATTGTTAGCCATTGAAGAACTTAATCTCTTTGGAGCCCTCTTGTTGAAGATTTCTCCATTCACATTCATTCAAGCTTCCTCCTAGTCCAAGATCCATTCAAGATTGGTGTTGAAGATCTAATGCAATTGATTTGAGACATCCTACATACATTTCTACATCCATACTTGTGGATCCAAGGATTTGAATCCTCCATAAGGGTTTCAACATAAGCAAGGTGAATAGTTCCATTTACTTTGTTTATTTACATTAAAATTTCAATTACATTTCAAGGTTGATTCCAAATTGGGGTTTGACCAAGGAAAACCCCCCATCCAAACAACAAAACCTTTTTTCTTGCATGTACAAGTACAAGACAATGAATTGAAATTCAGATTTGGATACCCTTTTCGGTGAACTTCCAAGAACTGTGGACAAAAATTTCATCAGAGTTGTTTTGGGTCAAGGTCAACCTTTAGTGGGGGGTAAGATTATGCCCTGCTGTTTGGGTCAAAGTCAACTTGACTCTGAAAGATAAAAAGTTTTTTGGGTTTCCTCTATCTTAGCATTTCCAGTCTGAAGCAGGTTGCAGAATTTCTTGAAACTTAACACAGACATCAGAAATCAGTCTTTTCCAAATTTACCCTATTTTGAGGTTAGTATTTATCTTCTATTCATTTTAGATTTCAAGCACATACTCTTCATAACAAAATATAAGGTTTTCTCCTTCATTCATATTCTCAATAGATTGATTCTTTTGTGTATTAACCTTTTGGTTGATCAATTTGGATCTCTCCCTTGGGAATTTGGATTTAGAAGTGGATCTTGTATTTCCCATCATCATACATTCATATACACACTTCCCCCCCTCTACATTTTTGGTGAACCCGACAAGCTTACCCTCTTTTCTTTTGTGGAATTGGGTGCCCTATCATATTTATGGTTAAATGCTTTCTTTTATGGTGTTAAATCTTGCATGTATTAGATTTCTTTCATATATTTGTATCTCATATAAAATAAAAATCCAAAAATAATCATTTATTCATTCTTTGTGTTCTTCTAGTTTAGTTCATTTTCTTTTCATTGGTATATGAGATTTACTACCTCTAGTCCTACTCATAACATTCTGATTAGAAGAAGACGTAGACTCATGGGCACTTTTGATCCCGAATCTTCCTCTCCTTTCCTTAGGATCCCGGATGACAATTTGATTATTCATGATTCCAACCCTATTATGGAGAAAAAATATTCTCACTCATCTCATGATGAGGATGATGGTTTAAGAGTTCCTCTTGAACAAGTCCAAAAAATTTCAACTGAACTTGATAAAATGGGTAATTGGCTTATTCAAGAAAACCATAATCAAGATTCTATTCAAGCTATAGAGGCTCTTAAGAAATTTCTTCATGATAGTGATGAAGGTGTTAATCTCTTGCATGGTATTACCATCTTGTGCATTCAAAGGTTAAACCTTTAGCTCAAGAAGCTCAAGATTTAGGGTTGACTCCTCCTATTACTAGTATAGCACCTTCTTCTATTCCTTTATCTAGTATTCCTACTTATACTCCTTTGGTGACTGTGACAGTTCCCTTTGTTCCTTTGAGTGTTCCTCTTGTGTCCCTTCCTACATCACAACCTTCTTATCATAATGTTCCTTTTACTTATTCCAATCCTCTTCCAACTGTAGTTCCAAGTGTTCCTCCAATTGTGTCTTCCATTCCTGAAAATTCTTACACTTTACCTATTGTCTCTAATGTTGCTATTCCTCCTTATTCTTCTAATGATTTAACAATCATCAATTTGGCTCAAACTATGTCATCTTTACAACAATAACTTGTATCCTTGACTCAAAACAAGTTTAGCATTCCTACATGTTGTAATCGCCTAAAATCGGGCTAATAGAACCTAAGGCCCTATTTGCCCTTAATTCAGCATATAAATCTTAATTATGTTAATTTGATTCCTGATTATTAACATAAGTCCCAAAAATTCAATAAAATCCATCAAATCCTGAGTCAAGCATTTATCACTAAGGTTTCAAGCAAAATCAGGTCAAATAACTCTAGGCCTATTTAATTAATTCAATCGCACCAAATGCCTAGCTAGAGTTATTAATTAAAAGAAATTCATAAATACCTCTTAAAACAAAGAAACACAAAAAACACACTCGAATGATTAAGAGGCTCTCACATGGATCAAGGATCAAGCCAAGATGCATCTCAACCACTCCTCATAGATGCATCTCAACCATCCAATTCATTCAATCTTCTATAAAAGAGAATTTCCAAAAGCCTATTTTCTTCTTCTCAAAACTTTGGATTTCTTGTACATGCTTGAATTTTGAGGCTTCATAATCCTTGATTATTGAACTCTCATATTTGGGGAATTTGCTTGCTAATGCCTTGATTTGATAGTTGTTTTCATGTTTTAATGCTCAAATTCATGCTTTAGCTAATTAGAGAACACTTCAATTTGGCTTAAAATGGAAAGAAGCTAGGGTTTCATGCCTAATTTGGAATTTTTTTCTAAATCTAGTTTGGTTTCATGCATTTACTCTTGAATCTCTCATTTTAGTGTAGATTGTCATTGTTTAAGGGTCCAATTTGAGAGCAATTAACCTCTTATTTCATACTCACACTAACTAGAGAGCAATAGGATGTTTTTGCTTGTTAGTTTCTTCAATTAAATGCTTATTTTCTCTAACAAGTGATGTTATTATCCTATTAAAGTGTTGTTTTGCAGGCCAAAAACTCACACACACATTTCTAGTGCCCACCGTGGGGCTGAGCCCCAAAATTTTAATTTTACAAGATTTTTTAACTAACTTTCACCGTGCAATTTTCTATCAGAGGATCGCATTTGGGAAGAACATTCACATATAGTATTTCTTGGATCGCATCCTGGACTTGCGGATTGCATCTGGTAACAAGGTTGTATTTGTTCAAATCTAGGATCGCATCCTGTGATCCAGGTTGCATTTGGTAAATGAGGTCGTTTATGGAAAATAGGATCGCATATGGGAAAATATAGGATTGCATCTGGGGATTTAAATTGATTTTTTGGGTTTTTTGACTCCTAAAAAATTGGTTTGTTGATTTCTTTGGTTTTTATAGCTTGATTGTGGTTTGCAGGTCCATAAATAGATTCCCAAATGCTAACAATTGTCTTTGATTTGTTTTATAAGGATAAAATGAACTTTATGCATTTGTTTTCAAGCACTTGAATATAATCTAATTTCACCTTGTAAACCAATCAGAGAAGTATGCTCTTTTCCCTTGAGGGAAAATCAAAAACTCAAAAGTTGGTTTACACTTTGGAGTTAAATTGAGGAATGAATGCTAACAATTGTCTATTCATTTTCCTTTAAGGCATTATCTTTGGATTTTGGATTTATAACAAGCTAAAAAGCTAATGGAAGAACTTGATGTTTTTATGTGATTTTGAAAGCCTAATCGTGGTTTGCAAGATGTTTCCCCAAATTAAAATCAAAAGATTACTAATGCTTGTCATGTAGGTTGCCTTTGAAGAAAATTAAAAATAAAAACTTCATGCTTGATTTTTCTAGGAATCTTAAAACAGTTTGAGATCAAGTTAAAAATCAGTTAGAGGATTATGCTCTTTTCCCCTTGAGGGAAAATCAGAAACTCAAAAATTGGCTTGTTATTTGGCATCAAATTGGAGTAATTGAATCTTAAATATACATGGTGTGTTTGGGATTTGTGGTATAAGTTAGGAGATTATGCTCTTCTCCTTTATGGAGAATCATAAATCCAAAGCTTACTATCATTGATCCATTTTCTTTATTGTTTACCTTTAGAGGGCCTACCGGTTGAGGAAAAAATCTGTCGGGAATGACCCAAGTGGGGACAAGTCTTAAGCTGACTCTTCCACCCCACTATAAAATTTGATGCTTCCTTGAGGCTAAAGCCTTGGAAGACATGATCTATGTTGTCTTGGGAGATTGATGATCAATCCCAATGACAGATTTGGATTTTGTGTAGAGCAGAGCCGCTTAAATCTTGCTTGTGAGACTACACACTTTCAAGTTCTTATAGGGTTAACAGCCTCAATCCTGCTTGCAGGACTATGGGAGATGGTTGTGAATGAATGCCTTCATTAAAAGCCTTATGTTAGATGCTACTCGGATCACCCCCGAAAGGTTGTTATCACTTGTGCGAGACAAATAATAATTACCCCAAGACATTCACCATATCGAGCCCACATTTATGTTATTACTCAGATATTATGGGCTATAATATCCATTGTGTGTTACTGGACTGCCATATTCTAAGGATTCTTTGGGTGTGTTCCTAAGTCAGTGAACAAGTGGTTTCAATATCTACCTAGTATAAGGCAGGTTAGGTGTATCTGATTAAAATGATTGCTTGATGTGTCCTAAATACAAATTTAGATAATCACCCTCAAATGAACAAGCACAGATAATTTACCAGTAATTAAAAGCACCTACAAGTCACTGGAATCTAACAGACTTGACACATTTTTCAAAAAACATTGAAATTGAAAATTCCTTGACACCAGAAGATCACATCCAGTATTCCTGAGTCGCACCCTGCATCCTGGATCACATTTGTTCAAACCTAGATCACATCTGGTGGTCACACCATTTCCTAAATTGCATCTGGTGCATATTCCATTTCCTGAGTCACACCCGGTATTTCCTGAGTCGCATCTTGGGTTTCAAATTGTCTGTCTGTCACCATATAAGATCACATCCGAGATAGAGAGTACTTCCATACCTTCCAAAAACAAAATTCTTACATTTTTAGATACCCATTTGGCTCATTAGTAAGTTCCTATTGTCAAAACATAGTCATCTGATAACAAGAAAGAGTCATCTTTGAAATGTCTTGTCATCTTGCATGGTCTAAATTTGCATTGTCCAATTGTGGAGTTAGTTTATCCAATCAATTACAACCAAATTCTCAGCTCATAAATAGGGCACTTTGACACCCTTTGATGTTGAAACTTTCACATTATCAGACCCACTTACCCTTTGGTTCCCAACTCATAAACAGGGCACTCTAACCCCATTTGATGTTGGATCCATAAAACAACATTTCAAACCCACTATTGCATCCTTGGATTCACAATCAGACATTGCAAACAATCAGACCCACTCCTAAACATAAGACATTCATTGGTTACTCAATCCGATTCTCATGGTTGTTACAAGACACAAAGCTTACCATTTTGAAACAAACCCATTTTCAGATGAAGTACAATTACACACATTTGAAACAAGGGAGACCTCAAGAATCAATGCCTTATTTGGCACTACACCTAGCACTACTCATATAGTGACACTTGGACTAAAAAACATGAATAACCAAGAAGAATTCCATTGGGATGATAGATACCATTTTGGAGACAATCAAGAAGAAGTTGATAAACAAGAAGAAAACAATCAAGAAGAAGCCCAACAACAAAAAAGGACCTTATGATTACGATGATGATGAAGAACCCACAAAAAAAGAATACCAAAGAGCTTTAAACAACAAATGATTCCATAAAATGCTTAAAAGAACTTTGGATGAGAACAAAGAGAAATACTTCCTTGAACTTGCTTCTCGAGGTGTGAAATTTTCTAAAGATTATGATGTGAGTCAACTCAAGAAAAAGGAAGACCTTAGTCCTATATCAATTCTAACAAGGAAACTAACAGCCTTACGAACATAAATTCAAGAACTCAAGAAAGATAAGGACAAACCAAAACAATCATATTCCTTGGAGCACATATGTCCTTTCCCTTTTGACAAGGGACTCAAGATGATTCCATTCTCTAGAAACATCACAATACCAACAAATGAAAAATACATGGGAGAATCAGACCCTCATGATCATGTGAGGAAATTTTGCACAATCAATATAGAGTTCATGCATGAACAAATGTATCTAACGAGACTATTTCCATGAAGTTTAGGTGGACAAGCTATGGATTGGTTCTCAAAACTACCTACAAGGATCAAGACATTTGATGAACTTGTGAAAAAATTCATAGAACACTACTCCTACAACATCCAACACATAGTGACAATGTTGGATGTATGCAACACCAAACAGAAAATGAGAGAATCATTCTTGAGTTTCCTACAAAGATGGAGAAAAATATTTTCAAGATATGCTTGATAGATACCTGAAAATGAGAAAATGGACATCTTCATTAATAACTTGGTTCTTGAAATGAACTTTCCTATACAATTGCAAGGACCACCAAGCTTTGATAAAATGATAGACAATGCAATCAAGATTGAGGAAGTCCTAATCAAGAAAGGTGAAAACTCCATCCACAAAGAGAACAAAGATAAATATTATTCCTCCAAGGACAAGTACAAGTATACAAACAAGAACAACAAGAATGTGGTTAATGATGGAGTTTTTGACACTCCTAATGTCAAACCTAAATTAGATGTTTTCAATCTTACAACAAGCCTACAAGAGAACAAGAATTCAAATCCTACAGTGACACCCACAACTAATAAGACTTTCAACAAACATCCTCCATGAATAGAACCTTGGGAAAAAAGACCTAAGATAACATTCACACCATTGGGAGACACCTTGGAAGTGGTCTTGAAATCACTATTGGACAATAAAATCATCATGATTCTTGATTCCAAACCTTGAGAACTAGAAGTAAAACCCAAGTGGTGGAATGAAAATGATTACTGTGATTTCCATCACAACAAGGGACATAAACCCAACAACTTTATGAAGTTGAGACATGTTATTCAAGACTTGATCAAAGAAGGAAAAGTCAAGGTAGATGAACATCACACAAACAATGATCACAAGGCATTCCAAACTCCACTACCTAACTATGAAAAAGGGGAGTCTTCCAAGAGCAACAAAATTAACTATACATACACGGATGATGACAATGTAATTCATATGGTTGAACTATGTGAATACTCTATCAATATGATAACTCTAAAAGGAGTCAAGAACAAAGTTGAATCTTCTAATGTTGTAACACAAAGTCAAGCTAAGCACACTCTCAAAGGGGCTCCAACATCTAAAGAACTAACTACTACAACAACAACATCTAAGCAAGTAGCATTACCTCCAAATTTTAATCTTGTGGATCAGTTACAAAAGAAACCTGCTCAAATATCTATCCTATAATTGTTGAAAATATCTCCTAGTCATAGGGAGGTTCTTGATCAGGCCCTACTTAGCAGTAATGTACCGAAAGATCTAGATGTGGATAGATTCCAAGCTATGGTTGGTCACTTGAATTCCCCGCATTACCTATCTTTTTTTGAAGAAGATGACAAATCAACGAACCAACCTCTACATTTAAAAGTCCTTATTCATAAACATCGAGTCAAACATGTCTTGATAGATGGAGGTGCTGGTTTGAACATTTGCACATATAATATTATCAAACAGTTGGGCTTCTCAGAACATGCAATTGATCCTAGAAGAAAAATAACTATCAAGGCTTATGATGAAGAGGAGAGATCCTCTAAGGATTAGTTGTTTTACCTATCAGAGTGGGATCGGTGGATCAAGATGTCCTATGAAAAGTTCTTGATCTACCCCTTTCTTACAATATTCTTCTCGGAAGACCATGGATACACTCAATGCAAGCTGTGCCTTCCACTTATCATCAATGTCTGAAATTTCCTCATAATGGAGTGGAGGTTACTATTTCAGCAAATACAACATACACTTGTAATAATCTCAAGCAGACAAAAAACATGGTTCCTCATAACAAGGAAAGCTCCCATAAGGTGGAAACATCCTATAGGATTTGAGAGATACAAATCCACAGAACACCAAGAATACCTACATGCAAATAACTTGTTAAAGGAGAGAAGCTGAAAGAAGAAAAAGGCAGAACTCAGAAGTTACTCAAAATGTGAGAGAAAAATTATGATCCAGGTTATTAAAAAAAGAATTACAAGGTTCAACCTATAAAGGTGAACAAAACCCTAAAGCCTAAAAAAGCTAGGCTGCACATTAATAATTAATAAAAGAATTAATTATTAATGCACCTAAGAGAAAGCTTAAGCACTAAAGAGTAATAACTTAACTAATTAAATCAATATGATTTAATTAGTAAGTAAACTAAATATTACTCTAACACCCCCCCTTAAGCTAAGCACAAGGGGTAAGCTAACCTAACATAACTATGAAAGAAAGAAATGGGTCCCGGTAACAAGGCCTGATCAGGTACCCAATACAAAGAAATATCTGTAAACTGAAGACAAAGGAGAAAACCCAGTAGGAAAAACCCCTCTCAAAAAAGAGATAGAAAAAAGTAGAAAAAGAAATGGCTCAAGAGACTCTCTCAAAACCATAAGTACAACCAGCCCCCCCATGAGAGAGGGAAGAGACAACGAAGCCCCCCAGAATGATGGAACCCCTATGGAAATGATCAAACCAATGGAACTCCAATGTAGAAGATAAAAAGGCACAAAATAAGGAAACCCCTGAATGAGAGGTGAAACTGGAAGGCCTAACTGATGCTCAAAGGAGAAAACATGAGGATCCTAAAAGGGAATCCCCAATGTAGGTGGTGTGACAGGTGTGCTGACACTGTCATGAAAGAGGAGATGAATGTCCTTTGTAGAATCCTCAACAAGTGCACCTAATGGTCTGATGAATGGAGCTGGTGGGTCAAGAAGTGCTGGAGAAAAATCCTTCTGAAGAGAAAAGACCTCAACAAGATGTGGTGTGGTAGTCATAGTAGTGATCTCAGAAACAATACAAAGGTTCAAGCGACCTGACTGCACCACATGATGCTCTTGCGAAAGAGAATAATTGTGCTCCAAAAATGGAGATGGTGGACCAAAGTGTGAGAAGGTGTAGAGATAGGTGGAATGATCAACTATCCCTTTAGCAACAATGCCTCCTATTGCACTATCCCGAATGAAGACTGAATCTGCAGTGAACTCAACTGTCTTCCCTGATCCACTATGTGTAATCTGATAAATCAAGAGAAGGTTTATAGATAGAGATGGAACATACAATACATCATTGAATGTCCCATCCTGAATGCCTACTGAACCTTTCTCACAGACTGTCAGGATAGTGTTATTCCCCATTATAATATGAGGAATGGGAGAAGCCTCAACAGTAGAGAAGACCCCTTGAGAAGATGCCATATGGTGAGAAGCACCTGAATCTAGTATCTAAGGGACCTATGAAGGGGATGCAATGGATGCCCGTAATGCATGACCCTATCCAAAATCCTATCCAGATGTCGAAGATGTGGAAGAAGACTGAAAAGCAGACCCGTATGAGGTAGAAGTGGATGGAGAGGAAAGCATGCTCTTCTAAAGAAGAGCTTGCAAATCTACAATCTGTTTATCATAGCCATCAAATCTCTTCTAAAAACAATGTGACTCATCATGAGGTCCCTTCTGACAATAGGAACATGTAGGGCTTAGTCTTCTATTTCTCCTTTTTAGAAGAAGATGGTGGGCCAGTAGAGTGCTGAGAAGAGGAATCTGATATATGCTTTGGCTTCTACTCATGTGTACCCTGAGGTATCTTGGCAAGAAATGCTTGTGATTGTGAACCTATAAGTGAATCCATCTGAGTGAGCTTGGACTGCTCACGAGTCAACCTATCATAGAAAGTCTCAAAAGAGGGCATAACATGTCATGCACCCAGTGCATCCATAGTGGATTAGAAGGTAGAAGTGAAAATCTAATAAGGACCTTGAAGCTTTGAGAGTATCAGAAAGATACACTCATCATCTGACTTTGTCTTTCCAGAAACCTATAAAATAGATTGAAGAGACTTGAACTTCACCAAGAAGTCCTCAATGCTAGTGAATGATTTAGGTACCAAGGAGGTGAACTCTGCATCTATTTGTAGAACCCTGAATTGATTCATTGTGCCAAAAAAGGTGGAAAACTTGTTCCACATAACCCTGGGTGTGGTCAAACCATCCAGGTGGAACAACCCATCTGAAATATTCAGTGCAATGAGGCCCATTGCCTCATCCATCCTATTTCTCTGCATAAGAGCCTCATAAGACCTCTGTAGAACTAGTGGAGCCTCATCGAGGCATGACCATAACCCTTTTTCCATAAGCAATCTGGTCATCTGTCCTTTCCAAGTGTGGTAGTTGTGAGGTGTAAGGTGAGCAACAGAAGAGTCTGCCATTGAGAGAAGGTAGATAGAAGTAGAAGGGTCTCTTTGAAATAAATGGCAGAAAGAGAATTTTCACCCCCCCCCCCCACAAAATATTATACTATCTCTCATACACTTCAAATAAGTATGTAAGCACAAAAAAACAAGGAAAAAACTTGATTTTCAGATGCCTCCACTTTGACGCCAAAAATAGCTGATCAAACAACAAAATTTGAAAATGAAACTAGCATGGTTGGATCAAGCTTGGAAAGAGCTTTCCAATGATATATCACACTTCAATTTTTGATACCGTATGCCAAAATTTCTAAAAAATGGGTGCCAGTTTTGTACAGATTTCGAAAATGCCAATTTTTTTTTAAAATTCACTTGCGACACCTAAAACCACCCACTGCATAGTCAAAACCACCTTTGTAAAGAAACTCACCTTCATACCTTCTACGGTCAAATCTCAGCATCACAGGCCTCGAGAAGCGTGCCAGAGTCGTATGACCCTAGTGCCAAAAAAATTTGCCGCAGATTGTCTCTATACTCAAAAAAGGTTGAATTTTATATCAAAATTCATCTGAAAGATCCTCTAAATCCATTCGTGACATCAGTTTGAGCCGAAACTACCTCCAACAAAAAACTTTCCCCATATCCAATAAAAAACTCTTTAAAAACTTGAAACCCTTAACCTCAAAACCTGCTTCAAAAACACCAGAACAGGTAGTAGCAGAGGAGCTCTGATACCATGTAGGATTTGAGAGATACAAATCCATAGAATGCCAAGAATACCTACATGCAAATAACCTATTATAGGAGAGAAGCAAAAAAAAGCAAAAGGCAGAACTCAGAAGTTACTCAAAATGTGAGAGCAAAATTATGATCCAAGTTATTAAAAAAAGAATTACAAGGTTCAACCTATAAAGGTGAACAAAACCCTAAAGCCTAAAAAAGCTAGGTTTCACATTAATAATTAATAAAAGAATTAATTATTAATTCACCTAAGAGAAAGCTCAAGCACTAAAGAGTAATAACTTAACTAATTAAATCAATATGATTTAATTAGTAAGTAAACTAAATATCACTCTAACACATCCAATGAAATGATTCTAAAAAGCTTTTCTACAAAGGTCAATATCCAAGAGACAAGCATGGGAGAGTATAAGATGGGTCCCGTGATGTCTTTAAAAAATCTTCCAGTATCCCCAAGAACACAAGGAAAACCTTCATCAACATTTACACCTTCTAATGGAAAAGCCCTAACTATACATGAAGGAACTGGAATTGTAAAAGCAAAAATATCCCTTGAAGAAGAGAATGAAGAAAAGGTTGTTTTGCAATGGCTTTACAAATAAAATGAAGGAGATGGGAACGTTAAACATGTTGAGATATCTCCAAGAAAATATGGGAAAGGATATGAACTTATGAAACAAATGGGATACAAAGTAAAAGGACCATTAGGACAACATAACAAAGGACTAGTAGAACCCCTACACATGGATTTCAAAAATCCTAAAGACAAGACTCGACTAGGCTTTAGAGAAGCTAGATTTCATCCCACAGTAGAAAGGAGGCATGTATTTGATAGATCAGGAGATTTAGATGAGGAGGAAGATATAATAGGACAACCTATTGCCTATGAAAGGTTTCTGCTATTACAAGAAGATCCACTATTAGAAATTGGTACCAATGTTGAACAAGAACCAAATGAAGAACAAACTGAAGAAACTAAAGAATAACAAGAACAAGGGCTTCCTATCTTTGACACACCTCACTTTGATGAAGAACTAGAAGCAATGAATCCACAATAACCATTTCAAAATGAAGAGAACCATGATGCTAAAGAAGATGAAGTACCTATAACTATTGCCCATTTCGTGGGAGTTTTAGATTATAGTCAAGTAGATTCACATGAGTATGAGTGGGATGTCCTTTCTGATGCTACCATAGACATAGAGGTGGATGTGATACAAAAATTCACACCTAGAATCTTAACTAAGGAAGGAGAGAGTTCAAATGTTAGATCACTAGAGTTAAATTTGCATTAACACTAATGTGAACTCTAATAATAACGAACATGACTCTAATAATCTTAACACTTATTTAGAAGAAAACCTAATGGATGATATCTTACATGTTAATAATGATGATAACAATGTAGTGTTGTCTCTTGAACCTGCTAATTCTATATCCTTAATGTACCCTGACCTAATAGACTGGACTGAGCCCATGTCCACAAGATTACTATTCTTTTACAATGACTATTCCATAGCCTATTATCTTAATGCTTGTGAACCACTCCCTTCTTCCACCAGCGTAAGGAGAGAAATCATGACTGAGGAGGATATCAAGTTTCTCAGTCTCAAAAAGAAAAACAAAAAGAACAAGAGGTCTGATGGTGAAAACCACTTAGTGGTAGTATCAGATCCTACAAGAGAAAAACAAAAGGATGTATCTGATGGTGAAAACCTCCTAGAGGCACCAAAGCATGGGATCCTTGATATCCTCCCTAATCACTTTCAGGAAATATCATCAGTTTTGATTGAACCTACACAACCCATTAACTTGGGAATAAGAGAGGCACCTTAACTTATCCACATTTCTCAGTCACTGTTAGAAGAAGAAAAGATCCAGTTCACCAATTTATTCAAAGAAAAGAAGATCAATTTTGCTTGGTCTTATTCAGATATGCCTGGATTGGACATAGAATTGATCATGCACCATTTGTCTATTGCACCTGATGTAAAGCCATTAAAACAAAAAAGGAGAAAGTTGAGTCCACATGTGGCACTGTTAGTGAAAGCAAAATTGGAAAAACTGTTGAAGGCTGATTTCATTAGACAAATTGATTATGTACACTGGATCTCAAATATAGTCCCTATTTCTAAAGTGGATAAGTCTATCAAAGTTTTCATAGACTTTAGAGATCTCAACAAAGCTTTCCCTAATGATGATTTTCCAATTCCAAACATTGATATGATTATAGATCTAACAACTGGCTATGAAATGTATTCACTAATGGATGGATTTTTAGGATATAATCAGATCAAAATTGCTCTTGAAGACCAAGAGAAAATAACATTCACATGTGCTTGGAGGACCTATTGTTGGAATGTAATGTCATTCGGTCTAAAGAATGCAGGTGCAACTTATCAAAGAGCAATGACCATGATATTCCATGATATTATGCATAAGAACATGGAATACTACGTGGACGACACCTTAGCTAAGTAAAAAATGAGAGCTACACACATAGAAGACCTAAGGAAGATCTTTGACAAAATGGAATAGTTCTGATTAAGACTTAATCCTAAGAAGTGTGCATTTGGCGTGTCATCTGGAAAACTGTTAGGGTTCATAGTTTCAGTGAAGGGGATTGAAGTGAATCCAGCAAAAGTAAAATCTATTCTAGAGATGCAACCCCTAAAGAACATTAGTTAGATGAGGACATTTCAAGGCAAGCTACAATCCATTAGTCGATTCATCTCTCAATTGGTGGACAAAGCACAACCACTCATCAAGTTGATGCATAAGGGAACCACTTTCACATGGGATGAGCAATGTGAGGAAAACATTTCACAAGTCAAGAAATATTTGATGAATCCTCCCATTCTAATTGCACCAATCTATGGAAAACCTCTATTTCTCTACATATCAGCTACAAATACATCATTAGGAGTACTGATTACACAAGAGGATGAAGCAAAGAAAGAAAGAGCCATATATTACATCAACAAAACTTTGGTCACATTTGAGCTGAATTATTCAATGATTGAAAAAGCATGCCTAATAGTGGTATTTGCTTCCCAAAAGCTGAGACACTACATGTTAGCACACAAGGTGAAGTTGATAGCTAAAATTGATCCACTTAAGTACCTATTGAACAAAGCAATGCTGACAGGAAGATTAGCTAAGTGGGTCCTAATTTTAAGTGAATTTGACATTGAGTATGTGGACATAAAAGCTATTAAGGGACAAGTGATCATTGATCAACTTGCAGACACTCTACTGATTGATACCAAGCCCTTGCTCATGGAATTCCCAAATGAATCAATCATGCACTTTATAGAGCATCCCTGGAAAATGTATTTTGATGGCTCCTTCACACAGCAAGGATCAAGAGTTGGGTGCTTATTCATCACGCCGCAAGGATACAAAATTCCAAAAGCTTACAAAATGATTTTCCCATGCACCAACAATATAGCAGAATATGAAGCTCTTGTGAATGGGCTTAAGCTGGCAATAGAATGGAAAATTGTTGAGTTACACATCTATGGAGACTCACAACTCATCATCAATCAAGTTAATGGTGATTATCAAATGAAAGATGATAATCTCATGCCCTACAAAATAATGGTGGTTGACTTGAAAAAGTACCTTGTCTTCATTACTTTTCAACAAATTCCAAGATCAAAGAATAAAGTAGCTGATGTGATGGCTACTTTAGTGTCCATGTTACAATTGGAGGAGCACCAATTTTTCTATGGCTACCCGGTGGAAGAAATCCCTTTCCCATCATATGACTCACCCGAATGCCAAATTATTTGTGCCCTAGAAATCCAAGTGTTATCCAGATACGCCCATATCTACTCCTATCTTAAAGACCAAATAATTCCTGAATGCTCCTCTATAAATGAAAAGAGATCCCTAATAAGAGCATCATCATGTTACATTATCATCGCTAATGACTTGTTTAGATGTAGTCTAGATGGAACACTTCTTAGGTGTTTAGAACATGAAGAGTCTAATCATGTATTAAAAGAAGTTCATGAAAGTGTGTGTGGATTACACTTGAATGGTTTTTCATTAGCTAAAAAACTCTTAAGGGTCAGATACTATTGGCCCACTATGGAGAAAAATGCCATCCACTTTGTAAAAACTTGTAAGAAATGCCAGATCCATGCCAACCTGATATATGCACTAGCTAGAGATCTGATTCCTTTCATAACACATTGGCCATTTCAGCAATGGGCCTTTAATTTGATTGGTTAGATTTACCCAAATTCATCTAATGGACATAAATACATCATCACTGCAACTAAGTACTTTACAAAATGGGTGGAAGTTGTCCCACTATCCAATGTAATAGGAAACAAATTTCAATCTTCATCTTGAACTACATCATCTGTCATTATGGCATACCCTCGTCGATTGTGACTGACAATGGGGGTCAATTCAAAAACAAAGATATAGATGAGTTGTGTCTTCAATTCAAAATTACTCAGCACTGTTCCTCGATCTATTACCCTCAAGGTAATGGACAGGCTGAAGTATCAAATAAGAACATTCTAAAAATCTTGCATAGGACAGTAAACAAATCAGGAAGGGATTGGCATTTGCAAATCAACCTAGCATTGTGGGCTTATAGAACAAGCATAAGAACACCAATTGACACAACTCCTTTTGCACCAGTTTATGGATTAGAGGTAGTCTTACCAGTTGAAGTAGAGATTCCATCACTGAGGGTATCATTGAAACATCTAGTCACTGATGAGGACTATAGAATCTCTAGAATGCAAGAACTAGAATTTCTAGATGAGCGCAAGCAATAGGCGTTTGATCATCTGAAAGATTACCAAAAGAGAATGTCAAGAGGATACAAAAAGAAAGTGAAACCAAGGATTTTTTAGGTGGGAGATCTATTTCTAAGGGAAAATCCTAAGAATCAATAGAATCGAGAACAAAAAGGGAAGTTTGAACCCAACTAATTGGGTCCCTTTGTCATCACAACAACATTTGGATTAGGAGCCTATCAATTGGCTATGATTGAAGGAGATGTTTTACTAGATCCAATCAATACCCTACATCTGAAAATGTTTTATGCATGACATTATGGAGGTAGCTCCTATACAGTGAAAAGAGTCCTAAAAAAGGTTCAAAAATAGAAAATATGGATCTTGAAAAAAATCACCATCTCGGTGAAAACCTAGCAAATAGGTGCCTTGGTGAGTCTAAAAAAAAAGAGAAAAGAGAAAAAGTACAAAAAAATTGGAAAAGATAAAAAGTGTATTCGTGAAAACATGGTAAACAGGTGCCATGATAGCAAAAATAGAATAAAACTGTGGCCAAGTGGTGAAAACCTTGTAAATAGGTGCTACCTGTAATCAACACTCTATCTATCAAGACAATGCTTGCGTATTTGACCTCTGTAAATACAGTTTGTATATACCTTTTAGTCACTTTCATGACATGCCAAATCCTGAGATGTACTATCCAAAGATGTGTCTTCGTAAGTTTGGAATCTGTCCACATTAGGATCCTAGGTAAACTATTTTCCCTATGGGGCAGTTTGATCAAGATCATATTGGTTGACAAGATAATGAGTCCATAATTGACAATAAACTATGAACAATGGTGTTTTTCAATACCACCCGGTCCACAATTGACACTAAACTACAAACAACGGTGTTTTTAAACACCAACCAGTTGGACTAAAATGTGTTTCTCAACATAGTACCATGATCAAAGAGTGTTTCTAAACACTAATAGGTAAAGAAACTTTTGGATAAAGAATAATCTTTGATTGATAATAGTTCTTATGTGTGTGTTTTCAAGATTAATCAAAAATTGTTTTTAAACACTATATTCACAATTGTCCGTTTCTTTTATGCAAATACAATGATCATGCTAAAGGATAATGAACTTTTCTTATTGTCAATTTTTTATTGTTATGTTTCCTTGAGTGACTCGATGTCTCTGGACTAGAGGAACAAGGACTGGTGGCATGACATTTTCTTTGTCTTCTATTTGTGGTAATAAATCCACTGATCTAAGGTAATCATGGGGAATGGGTGTCTACTATAAGATCCTCCAACATGATTGGAATGCCATGTATACCTTGACCTGTTTCCAATGAAAGCCTTAGTGAGGTTGAATTTATTTCCTTGTCTATTTAAAAACTAACAAAGATAAACTACTTCCTAGTAAAGTGTGAGGTAAATCGAAGTATACCCTAGAATATGAATACAAAAAGAAAGGTCATTGTGGGTATACATTTACATGTCATGCACTAGAAAAGAAATGGTTTATATCAAACATGAAGTAACTAAAAAGACATCATAGCTATGTTCTTTTATGTTTAGGTTGTCTTCCAACATGGAGAATAAAAAGGATGTATTCATATTTTCAAGGTAGCTAAATCTATCAGTGAAAATTGTACTATCCTAATAAGGTCCCGCTAACAAAAGATATATGATGAAAAACAATTCGCTTTGAATAAACAGTGACTATCCTAGGTGTCTTAGTCTAGGTGCATTTCATTGGTTAATTGCATTAAGGTTCATTTTAGTTGCATATCATATTAATTTGCATTAGGTTCATTTAGATGCATTTCATTGTCTTTAGTTGCATTGAAATTCACTTTAATTTTGTTGCATTCATTTTAATCTTGCATAAGCATGAAGGTGTGGATTCAACTATCTGAGGCATTGATCTAAATTGAAAATCTATCTGAAGCATTTTGATATAAGCTGAAAATTCTAAATCATTAAACATTAACCATTTGACATGTGTGCCCAAGTACATCATGGAATCATAAAACAACTCAAACTAAAATGACCGAGTATAAATCACTGATATCCATTTTCATTCATAAATCTATTTCACATCATAAAATTATTTGCATTTTGCATCCATATTCAGTCATACATAAATAAAATTGAGATGTCCATACATCACATCACAATACATCTCATGCATCCATACATTCATAAAAACTTCAAAAATAACAAAAACATGAGCATATATCAGTGAAATATATTGTGACATCATTTTATCATCACCGAATCTAATCTTGACCAAGTATGACCATCACATCAATATCCAAAGCATAAAACAAACATCAGATATCACATGTGCAGAAATTAAAACCATTAGAGATTAGACATCAGAGAAAGAAAACAAGATGAATCAAATAAGAGCATCCATGACAAAATCAGCATGAGCATCAATATATCATCAACAATGTCCATAAACAAGAATATCAATAATGTCCATAAAAAATCATCATTGAATCAAAGTGTTAGTGTATCAGAATATGAGACAAAGTATCAACAAATAAAACAAAGTCCAGAAGACATGAAAGTGCATCGATCAAAATAGTACAAGTACAAGATATCCAATAAGGTACAATATGTCTAGTGCTACAAAAGATGGATGAATATCAAAGAAAGTATATACCTCACTAGCCCCCTCATCCTCTACTAGAGGATCAGGAGGGGGTACATCTTCTCTACCAAGTGGTGGTGGTGGAGGCATCACTCCCTCAAACTGTTGTGCAACAAATGAATAAAGAGGAGCCCTCTCAGTGGCAGGAATGACAACACAATACAAGGTGAAATAATATGTGGCCCTCTATACCTGGTGGGTGATGGTGTGCACATATCTATCTCTCTTAGCCCTTAGCTACGTAAGTTGTGCATCCCTACCTGACCTTAGCTATGCTAACTGAGAATCTCTATCCACTCTCAGCTAAGTGATCAATGTGTCTCTCTCCAATCTGACCTGAGCCAGCTGTGCATCACACTCTGATAACTATGTTGTGAGGGTAGCTACCTGTTGTTAGGAATAAGGTGTCTCAACCTTGGATAATTCCTATTCTTATTATTTGTTTTGTAAATGTATTTTTTGCAAATAATGTAATTAAGTGTGAGTGTACATGTCTAGTTGGCATGTTGATATGTCACTCCACTTGATGTGTCGACATCTTGTGCGTAAGGAGATCATGATAGATTCCTATGACGCGTAAGAACTATTTAAGGAATGTGCTATGACAGGTGTAAGAGCATCTTATGACTAGGGCCTATTTGGGTGCCCAAGAAGAAGTGGTTGGTGTGTGTAAGAGAATATGCCAAAAATAGGTTGGTATGACAGATTCTCTTACACTTCTCTTGTGACCGTTATTTTTGGTGGATTCTATGACAAGCTATCATAGTCTATTCTAGGGATGGACACCTATTCTTGGGATTTCATGTAACAACTGTGTACATGTGGCTTTGTGCATGGGTCTTGGTGGTTGTGCCTATTTTAGGGTCTAGAGGAGTCTATATATATGATGTTGCTCCTATGGGAGAGATATAACAGAAGTTTAAGTCTTGTTGGCTTTGTCTCTCATTTCCTGAAAGAACTTGCATTGCAAGTGTATTGTAATCTTTGTGTTGAAGATAATACATTGTGTAGGTTTTGGAGTGCTGGGGTTTTTTACCGAAAGGTTTTCCCTAGGGTATATCATTGTGTCATTCTCTATTTTTTTGTATGCATTGTATGTGGTTGCAATATCTTTGTTAAAGTAGTTAACGAATCTGAAATTGTAAGGATTTATAAGAATTTGCACAATACTATCCTATAGAGATTAGCGTAGGAAGCTATTTCCACACCTGAGTTTCCTTACAAGTGGTATCAGAGATTGATCAACTTTTGATCCTAGTTGTTGGGTAGGGTTTTTTGAGCTGATCTCAAGTTTGAGTGGGAGTTTTTTGCAGAGCATTCTAAATCTTATTTGCAGATTGAGATAGCAAGTTCATCATATGGAAGAATGGAGGTGGAGAAATTTAATGGCACTAATTTTGAGTTGTGGAAACTCAAGATGGAAGACATGTTGGAAGATCATGACCTATGGGAAGTGACTTCAAGTGCTACAAGACCAGCAACTATAGCTCAAGCAGATTGGGATATCAAAGACCATAAAGCTAAGGGTCTCATAAGACTCTATTTAACCGATGCAGTCCTTCTAAATGTTCTAGATGAGAAAACCACAAATAGTTTGTGGGAAAGACTTGCGGCCATGTATCAGGCCAAATCTCTAGTGAACAAGTTGTTCCTGAGGAAGAAATTGTACTCTCTACGAATGGAGGAAGGTGGATCCTTAACAGATCATTTAAATGCATTTAATCTGCTGGCTGCACATTTGACATCAGCTGGTTTCAAGTTAGAGGAGGAGGATCGTTGCTACACACTTTTGTGTTATTTACCGGATTCATGGGACCATCTTGTGATGGCTCTTGGAAGCACTTTAGTCACCTTCAAAATGGATGATGTGGTGTCTTCGCTGCTATCAAAGGAGATGCGGAGAAAGACTTCCATTTCAGAAAAAGAAGCCCTTGTTGTTCGTGGGAGATCCACTGAAAGAGGGAAGAAAAATGACAATAAGTCTGACAATAAGGGTATATCCAAATCCTATGGGAAGTTAAAGACTTCCAATAAGTCCAAGGCAAAATGTTGGAACTGTGATAAATCTGGGCACTTCCGTAAAGACTGCAAAGAGCCGAAGAAGAAGAAGAAAGGTTCAGATTCAGCTTCAGAAAGATCTCAAGAAGATGGCGATGCATTCATTGCAGCTTTGGAAGCTCATGCATCTGATGATGTGTGGTTGGTTGACTCAGGTGCATCTTTTCACATGACCTCTCATCGAAATTGGTTCTCAAAATATGAAGAGTTCGATGGTGGAAAGGTGTACTTGGGTGATGATTCTCACCTAAAGATAGTTGGATGTGGAAGGGTCACTATCAAATTTCCTGATGGATGAGTAAAGGGAATCAACAGAGTTATGCACATTCTGGGTTTGGCATGAAACCTATTATCTGTAAGTATGTTGAATGATGTAGGTGTGCAAGTTATTTTTTTGAAAGAAGGATGCAAGATGATGAGAGGATCGATAGTGCTTGCAAGGGGTACTAGGAGAGGTACCTTATTTCAGCTAGATGCATGTATTCCTCTATGTAATAGTTCTTCATCCTCACCATCTGAACAAGCAGTGAAGAAGTCTGTGGCTATTGGTTCCGATGGTAGTGCAAATACTTTGGAAGGTAAGATTCCTGCAGAAAAGACAATGTTGTGGCATATGAGATTTGGCCACATTGGTGAAAAGGGTCTCAAAACCCTAAAAAATAAAAATCTCGTTGAGGGGTTAAATGATTGCAATCTTGATTTTGACTTCTGTGAACACGGTGTCTATGGTAAACAAAATCATGTTTAATTTTACTCTAGTTCTCACAAATCTTCTGATGTTTTGGATCTTATTCATTCTGATGTATTTGGTCCTGTAAAAGTTCCTTCAATCTCCAAGTCCTTATTTTTTGTATCTTTCATAGATGATTATAGTAGAAGGATGTGGATTTATTTCCTTAGAAGTAAGACACAAGTCTTTAGTCAATTCAAGGAATTTAAAGCTCTTGTAGAGAATCAGACTAGTAAGAAGATTAAGTGTGTGAGAACTGACAATGGTGGTGAGTATTGCTCAGTAGAGTTTGAATAGTTTTGTAAAGAACAAGGTATCGAGAGGCATAAGACAACTCCTTATACCCCAAAGAAAAATGGAGTTATAGAGAGAATGAATAGGACACTGATGGAGAAGGCTAGGAGTATGCTTAGTGGAGCTGGTTTAGAACAAAGGTTTTGGGCTGAAGCTGTGGCCACTGCTTGCTATCTGGTTAACAGATATCCTACATTAGCCCTTGTTGGTAAGACACCCATGGAGGTGTGGTCTGGTAAGAAGCCTTCAATTAGACATCTTCATGTTTTTGGTTGTGAAGCTTATGCACATGTTCCAAAGGAGAAAAGATCTAAGTTGGAAAACAAAGCTGTTAAATGTATTTTCATCGGATACAGTGCTGGTGTGAAAGGATACAAGCTTTGGGATCTCGTGACTAGTAAGGTGTTTTATAGTAGAAATGTTATTTTTAGAGAGCTAACATCTTCTCCTATTGTGCTACAACCAGATGAAAAATAAAAGGAAAAAGATGTTGTTCAGTTGCCTCCTACCCCTGAGAAGACTGAATAGAGAGACCATGTTGGGCCTAATGATGAGGAGAGCTCTAGCGGCTCTGATAGTTCAGAAGAAGAGGAAGAACAACCTCAACCATAGCCCTTGAGGAGAACCACGAGAGAAAGAAAGAAACTAGAAAGGTTTGGTTATTCTATGTTAGATTATAGTTGTGCCTTTGCTTTGATTACTAACACTGATGAGCCTAGATCTGTGAAAGAGGCTTTGGGCATGGAAGATGCAGGTTCTTGGATTGAGGCTATGGATGATGAGATGGCTTCATTGGAGAAAAACAAAACTTGGGACCTTGTACCTTTGCCTAAAGGGAGAAAATCTATTGGCTGTAAATGGGTGTTCAAGAAGAAATTCTGTGCAGATGGCAATGTTGAAAGGTATAAAGCTAGATTGGTTGCAAAGGGGTATTCATAGGTAGAGGGAATAGATTATGGTGAAATATTCTCTCCTGTTGCAAAGTTGACATCCATTAGATTTTTGTTATCTCTTGCTGCATGATATGATTTAGAGATAGAACTGATGGATGTGAAGATAGCTTTCATTCATGGTGATTTGGAGGAAGAGATTTATATGTCACAGCCTGAGCACTACATTGTTAAAGGTAAATAATCCTTAGTTTGCAGATTAAAGAAATCTCTATATGGTTTGAAGCAATCTCCTAGGATGTGGTACCTTAAGTTTGATGCCTTTGTGTTGTCAATTGGATTTGTAAGATCAAAATCAAATCATTGTGTTTATTTCAGAGTTGAAAATGATCACCTTCTTATTGTTGCATTATATGTTGATGATATGTTGCTGATTGGGAAGGGTAAGGGTATGATTTTTGATTTTAAATCTCAGTTGTCAGCACAGTTTGAGATGAAAGATCTTGGGGTAGCTAGTTACATTTTGGGTATGGAAATTAGTAGAGACGGGTCTAACATAAAACTTTGGTTGAGTCAAAGTAAGTATGTGAAGTCTGTGTTGGACAGGTTTAGCATGGCAGATTGTAGACCACTATGTGTTCCTATTTCTGTGGGAACAAAGTTATCTGTAGATGATTGTCCAAAATCTCCTAGTGAGGTGGAGGACATGAGTAGAGTACCTTATGCTAGTGCAATTAGTAGTCTTATGTACGCTATGGTCTGTACTAGACCAGACATTGCCCAAGTAGTGGGAGTCCAGAGTCAGTTTATGGCTAATCCTAGACGGGTACATTGGGATGTAGTTAAGCGAGTATTCAGATATTTGAGGGGTACATCAGATTACTCCATATGTTATCATGGTAACTCTTCTGGATCTCCGCATTCAGTTTGTATTCATGGGTTTGTGGATTTAGATTGGGCAGGTGATATTGATAGCAGGAGATCCACCAGTGCTTATGTGTTCACTATGTTTGGTGGTGCCTTCAGTTGGATGAGTAAGTGACAACCCATGGTTGCTTTGTCCACTATAGAAGCTGAGTACATGGCTGCTACTCATGCTTGTAATGAAGCCATTTGGCTTAGAAGATTGTGTTCTGATGTTGGTGTTGATGCAGAACAAATTACTATTTGGTGTGACAATCAGAGCGCTATTTACCTTGCAAAGAATCCAACTTTCCATGCTAGAACGAAGCACATTGATGTGCAATTTCACTTTGTGAGAGATATGGTGGAAGATGGAAAGGTAAATTTGGAGAAGCTAGATACTGTGAAGAATGTTGCAGATGCATTAATGAAACTAGTGGGCACTAAGAAGTTCAGATGGTGTTCAGAGTCTATGGGCCTTTTGGCCTATAGCGGTTAAAGTTCCTGTTATGTTCCTATTGCTCTTACAAGGTGTTCGACAAGTGGGAGAATGTTAGGAATAAGGTGTCTCAACCTTGGATAATTCCTATTCTTATTATTTGTTTTGTAAATGTATTTTTTGCAAATAATGTAATTAAGTGTGAGTGTACATGTCTAGTTGGCATGTTGATGTGTCGGCATCTTGTGCATAAGGAGATCATGACTGAAACGGTCATGATAGATTCCTATGATGCGTAAGAACTATTTAAGGAATGTGCTATGATAGGTGTAAGAGCATCTTATGACTAGGGCCTATTTGGGTGCCCAAGAAGAAGTGGTTGGTTTGTGTAAGAGAATATGCCAAAAATAGGTTGGTATGACAGATTCTCTTACACTTCTCTTGTGACCATTATTTTTGGTAGATTCTATGACAAGCTATCATAGGCTATTCTAGGGATGGACGCCTATTCTTGGGATTGCATGTAACAACTGTGTACATGTGGCTTTGTGCATGGGTCTTGGTGGTTGTGCCTATTTTAGTGTCCAGAGGAGTCTATATATATGATGCTGCTCCTATGGGAGAGATATAATAGAAGTTTAAGTCTTGTTGGCTTTGTCTCTCATTTCCTAAAAGAACTTGCATTGCAAGTGTATTGCAATCTTTGTGTTGAAGATAATACATTGTGCAGGTTTTGGAGTGCTGGGGTTTTTTACCAAAAGTTTTTCCCCAGGGTATATCATTGTGTCATTCTCTATTTTTCTGTATGCATTGTATGTGGTTGCAATATCTTTGTTAAAGTAGTTAACGAATCTGAAATTGTAAAGATTTATAAGAATTTGCACAATACTCTCCTATAGAGATTAGTGTAGGAAGCTGTTTTCGCACCTAAGTTTCCTTACACCTGTAATATCAATGTAGCTCTCTCCTACTCACACTGTGATAACCAATCTCCATCACCACCTATGAGAGGATCCTAAGGTGCCTATTGCTATTGATCTTAATCCCCACCTACAGCCCTTTGGGTGTGCTCATCCCTATGTAGCAATGGACCTGTATCTCTCTGAGGAGGAGTGACTCATACTCTCCTTTATCTTTTCTAGCTAGACTCTCCCCTAGAGGCCCATCATCTATTGTTGCCTACTGCACCACCACCACCACCCCTATCATCCCCTCCATCACCATCCGCTCTGCCTCCACGGGCTCCATCTCCATCTCTCCCTTCACCCTTGCAGGCTCCATCTTTTCCTCTCCCCTTGTTAGCACCTCGTGCAGCTCAGGCCTGGCCACCAATATCATCATCAAGGTCATAATCAAGTGCATCCTCAACCTATGGGATGGCATCCTCTGGATCAGTGAACCTGGGATATGGGTATCTTAGGTAGTGAGCATGATACTCATTAGTAACACCTACATCATAGACATCTACCTGGTAGTCCTAGTCAACATGAGCCATCTACGAGATCTCATGAATGGCCATCTCAAATATCAATTGGGCTCCCCACTAAGCCTCCTCACTCCTGATATGGGCATAAAGACATGTCTCCTGAGACAAACCCTAAACTCTACCATACTGTCATCACACTCATGTAATCAAGAACTTCTCTACAACATAACGAGTCCTCCCAACAAGATACCTGCTCTGAAAAAAATAAGGCATCTACCTCTGATCTGAGGGCCAGGGCTCACAGCTGATATAAGGGTGCCATAAAATATCAGTGAGATCATCTAAAAGATGATGCCAGTACTCTAACTTGCCCAAGTGGGGCTACTGAATAAGGCCAGAATACATACATATATATATATATATATATATATATATATATATATATATATATATATATATATATATATATATATATATATATATATATATATGGTAATTCAACATTGCAGTTCCTATCTACAATGGGAAGGGTCACGAGGATATGCTTCCATGCCCAAATTTGCAATACAACACTCCTAATAGTCATGGGTCTAGAGTCCTGATATACTATCTCATGCAGCTCATAGTACATATGAGCCAAAATGCAACTACCCCATGCATATCTTCCAGGGGACTGAATCATCTGTCTGATAACTCTAGACCAACCACACATAAAGTTGTGCTGACCCTGGTCAAGCATCAGCAAACCACCTATCAGACCAGCTAAATATACAGGAAGAGGGGCATAGTTGGTGACCATGTGGTCCCAACTCAAGTACCATCCTGTAATCATGTCATCCTGGAACACTCTCCTAGCATCAGCAATCACCGCAGACCCAGATTCCATGTACTCTATCTGAGTGCCCATAACATAAATGTGGAGAATCTGCCACATGGCCTCCAATGTGATGGTCATCTCACCTATGGGTAAATGAAAGGTATTATGCTCAGAGTGCCACCACTCTGCCAATGCTATGAGAAGGCAGTGATTCACCCGAATGTTAGGTAATGGCACCGAACTCCAAAGTTCACACCATTTAACTACCTGCTAATCCTCCAGACTCAACTAATCATGAAGAGCCAATACCTATACTAGTCTCAGAGATCTAAATGAAATGACAGTAAAATCAATTTGCACAACAGAAAATAGGGGCACTATGTCAGCATTAGACAAAATAAATTGGCCAAAAAATTGCTCAAGGTTCAGAAAAATAAGTATACTTGGCTCAGAAATCAAGAAAAACCAAAAGTGACGCTAAATACCAGACGTAGATCAAGAAATCCAAGATGTGATCTTAAAATTAAATGAAATTCAAGAAATCTCGTATGCGGATAAGAAAATCCAGGATGCGATCTGGTATCCCATATGTGACCCTCTTATTCAAAATGACCAAAATGCATTCAAAAAGTTCAAATAACCGGATGCGACCTGAAGGGGTGCGATCTATGAAATACCACATGCGATCCATGATGTAGGATGTGACACAGGTTTGACCAGACGTGATTCTGCATCTGTGATGTGATTCAAAACTAAATTGCCTATAAAATACACAGAAATGTGTGAAATTTAAATTTTTCAAATTGACAAGATTTGTTATCGGATACTCACAGGTGTTGTGTAATGCCTCGGTTGGTCATGTTGCCTAACCATCTCAAATCGGTGCTTCTTTGCTAGGAACACTATGGTTGCTTAGAGCTCAGAAAAAATCCAAAAGGTAAAAGTGAAAATGAAAAGTAAAAATTGACTTTTTGACCTATTTAAGCCTCTTGGGAGCCCCAAAACCCTAAGGGGACTTCATCCATAGGACATCACAGAGGCTTAATATTGGGAAATCAAAACAGGTGATTTATATCACTCAGATGTAGTCAAAACAACGTTACAAAGCAAAGTCAACTTTCAAAATGTATAAGTCAAACATGGTCAAATTGCAGTCAAACAAGAGAAAATTCAGTAGAAAAGATATCGTGAGCAAGCAAAATCAGTACAAAAATGACTTTCAATCAAATCAATGGTCAACAAAAGTCAAAGTTCAGTCAAACGCACTTAAAGAGGGCTGAACAAAGCGTAATTAATGCACATAAAGCTTGTCAGAAGCTATAGAAAGTGATTTTCTCAATAAAGCGTCAAGTTTTTATGCTAGGATATTGCTCAAACATCAGTCGAACTTGGTCAAATCTCTCAAATTCTTGGTCAAACTTGGTCAAATAGTGCTTTTGGGATACTTAAATTGATCTAAATGGCTTGATAACTCTTTCTAATCGATCTACACTTGATCCAGGATCATTTCAATCACCACAAATCTTTCTAAATGCTTGCAAATAATGATTTTATTCAAATTTGTTCCAATTTCAGTCCCGAGGGGGCATAATCATACCAAAATCTTATACTTTGAATCAAGTTCTTCAACACTAGAGGCACGACAGTTTTCTTCAATCAAGTCGAGACTGTTAATCTTTATGACATTGCTCAATTTTATCACTTTAAATCAAATTGGTTACTTGTCAGCATGAACAAATTTTAAATTGAAAATTCTTTTCAAAATCTCCTATTGGTTTTCATTCAATCAAGCTTGGAATCAATAGTTTCAATTCTTGTCCAATCAAGTTCAAAATTGATAGCTTTCAAAACAGGTAGAATTTTGTTCAATCAAGCTCAGAATTCTCTTATCGATTTTCATTCAATCAAGTTCAGAATCGATATTGTCAATTCTTGTCCAATCAAGTTCAAAATTGATATCTTTCAAATCAAGTAGGATTTTGTTTGATCAAGCTCAAAATTCTCAAATTCAGAGTAGTTCTCGTTACTTCTCTATAAATCTTTCAGAATGGTCCTCACTACTCTATAAATCACTTGAGTTTAGAGTAGTTCTTGCTGCTCTATAAATCTCCTAAATCATGCTTTGAATCAGATTTTCTTTGAATCCTTGTGCTGTTCACAAAGCAATTCAAAGAGGGGCAAATGTAATCACCTAAAATCGGGCTAATAGAACATAAGGCCCTATTTGCCCTTAATTTGGCATATAAACCTTAATTATGTTAATTTGATTCTCGATTATTAACATAAGTCCCAAAAATTCAATAAAATCCATCAAATCCTAAGTCAAGCATTTATCACTAAGGTTTCAAGCAAAATCAAGTCAAATAACTCTAGGCCTATTTAATTAATTCAATCCCAGCAAATGCCTTGCTAGAGTTATTAATTAAAAGAAATTCATAAATACCTCTTAAAACAAAGAAACACAACAAACACACTCTAATGATTAAGAGGCTCTCACATGGATCAAGGATCAAGCCAAGATGCATCTCAACCACTCCTCACAGATGCATCTCAACCGTCCAATTCATTCAATCTTCTATAAAATAGAATTTCCAAAAGCCTATTTTCTTCTTCTCAACACTTTGGATTTCTTCTACATGCTTCTAATTTGCTTCCACATGCTTGAATTTTTAGGCTTCATAATCCTTGATTATTGAACTCTCATATTTGGGGAATTTTCTTGCTAATGCCTTGTTTTGATAGTTGTTTTCATGTTTTAATTCTGAAATTCATACTTTAGCTAATTAGAGAACACTTCAATTTGGCTTAAAATGGAAAGAAGCTAGGGTTTCATGCCTAATTTGGAAACATTTTCTAAATCTAGTTTGGTTTCATGTATTTACTCTTGAATATCTCATTTTAGTGTAGATTGTCACTATTTAAGGGTCAAATCTGAGAGCAATCAACCCCTTATTTCATACTCACACTAACTAGAGAGCAATAGGACATTTTTGCTTGTTAGTTTCTTCAATTAAATGCTTATTTTTTCTAACAAGTGATGTTATTATCCTATTGAAGTGTTGTGTTGCAAGCCACAAACTCACACACACCCATGTGACATGGGAAGTCCTTTGTCCTTAGATATTATGTGTACTCTTGTTCCTCAACAAGTTGATATGCCTCATCTTGAGAATTACAATGGAAAAGGACACCCTGTTCATCATGTTAAGACATTTCAAATCCTTTTTAGTGATTATGCTCATGACCATAGGATTTTATCCAAGTTTTTTGCTAGAACTTTTTGTGACAAGGCCTTACAATGGTATTGTTCCTTGCCTCCTTAATCTATTGACTCATTTACAAAACTTGCTAATGCCTTTATTCAATGATTTTAAAACAACATTGGTCTGCAAGTGTCTTTGATTGATTTGATGCATTGTAAACAAAGTGCTAAGGAAAAATTGACTGAATTTATTGGTAGATTTAAGCATTTGCATGCTCAGATTTCCTATCATGTTCCTGATATTGATATTCAACGTATGTTTATTTCAAATTTGCAAAAGGATATTAGAGATAAGATTTTGCTTACTGAATTTACCTCTTTTCAAAAACTTTGTGCAGTGCTTCATCATTATCAATTACAAGTGAGTTGATTTGAGAGAAACACTCCAATGGCTCTTGTTCTAGTTGATAAGAGTGATGTTTCCCCTAATCGAAACAAATTTAAAAAATTCAACAACTATGTCAAGATAAACAAACAAGCGAATGCAGTTGTTGATCAAGTTGTTGCATCTCACAATGCCACTTCTGCATCCACTACTTTTAGATTAAATCGTATGTTTACTCCTCTTTCTGAATCTTTACATTCTATTATGAATAGGTTGTTAACTGCTAATATGATTATTTTACCTCCTATTTCACCTCTCTTACCTACAAGGATAGCATCTAAATCTTTTGATCCTAAAGCTTTTTTTTAATATCATCATCAGAATGATCATGACACTAAGAAATGTTATTATTTAAAACATAAGGTTCATGACTTAATCGACTCTAATGCATTATCTATTGATAATCTTAATGGTAGTGGGAACAAATTTGTCTCTCCTCCTAATCAAAACCTTCAAATCTATATGAATCCTTTACCTACCCATGATACTAATACAATTACTCAGCCATCTTCTATGGATATTGTGTATGATTCAAAGATGGATGATCTTAATCACATTTTTAATCAAGTGGAGCATTTTTTCAATTTGTATCTCCACCTTAACCTCAACCTCAACCTCAACCTCAACCTCAACCTCAATTTCCACCTCAACCTAAACCAAAATTGCAGCTTAAACTAAAAACTCAACCTTGAAAACAACCTACGAATAAAAGACCTCAGGAACTCTTGATTACCTTTGATGAGTCTGAGACTATTAAAGCTCTTTATGGTCCCCTTTACATTTATGCTAGGATTTCTAAGATACCTACCTGTGGTTGTCTAGTTGATCCTACATCCTTAGTCAATATTATTACTAAAGAAAATCTTTTTATGAAAAATTTGCAATGTGATTCTTATGATACATCTGATGTGTGGATTCAAACTTTTAATGGTTTTCTTTATCCATCATTTGGTTCTATTGATTTTCTGGTTGAACTTTGTAGTAAAATTGTGAACACTACCTTTGTTGTTGTTCCTACTTTCGATCAATTTCAAGTTAAGCTTGGTTTGCCTTGGTTGAATGCCATGAATGTTGTTGCTTCTCCTATCCATAAATTCATTAAATTCATTCATGATGATGAAGTGAAGATGATAAACCATATTTTATATCAACCTTCTAGGCCTAGGGATTGTGCTACACTTGACTTCTTTTGGCCTTCATTACCTAATTCATGTCCTTGACCTGATAATCTTTTTCGTTCATATCAAGCCTATAAATATCACAAGATTCTCAAATTAAGCATGCCTCTGATGGATCTTAGTCATGGTCTTTTGCCTAAACCTTCCATACCTCCTTTATATATATCTTCTAGTTCTATTAATCAAGCTCCTAGTGTTTCTTGTTAGTCTACTGAGAATCGTATTAATCCTCCTAAAGAACCCATGAAGGATCCGGTGGTTGTTCCTCCTAGTTCTCGACATATTTCAAACAAGACAAAACATAATCGATTTGCTAATGAATGTCATAAAAAGCATTGTGCTCAAGCTAAGGCTCATAATTCTATTATTCAAGGTTCTTTACCTTCTTTTGATCAATCTATGCATGATGTGTTAGAAGAAGTTAATGCTAATAATGATGTTAAGATCCATGATTATGATGATTCTATTTGTATCTTAGATCCTATTTTGATTAATTTGGATGAAGAAGATACTCTTGATGATGATAATGATGAATATGAGACTATTGACATTGATATTGATTTACCTATTATTCTTTCATCACAATTGACAATTACACCTAGTATCAAACATGATGATTCTCAAGAGGATCCTTGTTTGGAACTGACTATCATTCCTACTATGTTGGATATAGTCCCTCTTGCAAGTTACCCACCTTCCCTAAATGATATAGAACAAGATGGGGAGAGTAGGCGGGGTGCTTGATTGGCTTGTCCTTTGTGGTAGCCTTTTTTGTGTGTAGTATTGTGTGTTAGGAATAGTCCCAAGAGATAACTAAGAGGGTGGGGGGGGGTGAATCAGTTATCTACAAGTTTCAATTATTTATCCAATTAGGTATACGTAAACATAAGCATAAACACAATGAAAGAATACATGAACACAACACCAATATTTTGGTTATGGGGAAACCCAAATAGGTAAAAACCCCAGTGGGACTTGATACCCACTAATATTCTGTACTAGTGTATAATGATCCTTGCTAGAAGATCCTTTACCCTGTTAGGAGTAGCTTTACAATATATGAAGTACAATAGACCTAGTTAAGGGTCAGACCCTGTTAGGAGTCTTTTACAATTGTCCCTATTAGGGGAGAGGATTCACTGTCCAAGAGCTCATTGCTCAAAGGGGTGAAGGCTACAACCTTCTAATTAACAAATACACACTATATCTGGATCTTGGTGAACTGCGCTTTGACCTGCTTGTCTAGATCAATTCCAATGTATAGAAAAAGTACTCTACTTGGTCACATTGACCTTCTTCTGATGGTTCCACAACTCGCACACTCTCCTCTGCTCTGCTTAATCAACCATGAACCATCTCCAGCAATCACAACTGACTGCCTATAAATATCTTTCCTCTAAATGATATAATCAAGTTGGCCTATTAGAACCACCTTGAAATCATAATAGAGAAACCATAATAAACTCCAAAAAACATTTTTTCGGCTTTATTATGCACGCAACATATTTTGGGACCTATCTTAATAAGATAATTGTAGATGGACGCTACATACTGTCAGCTCTACTAAAACAACTAGATCTTTCTCCACAAGAAGAATTAACTCATGCTCTCTTAACTAAAAATCAATAACTCATCTCCAAGCTTAACTCCAAGGGTACATACCCTAAAGATAGGCGCAACTCAAGAACCAATAAAATCTTTGTCAACTCTACTGAACAAACACATGAAACTGCTACTGGCGAATAGTGACTGCATAACTTCACTTGCATTCATCATCAAACCATGCGTCCATGAACTTAACATCACTAACATGTCTTCATCATATATCCAAGGGTGCATGCCCATAGGACAACTGTACAGACAACCATACACAGAACATTGCCTGTAACTCTGTCAGGAACACTGCTGACACAAGCTGCTATATTACTATTTGAACTAACTATTAACCTCTACGCCCATGATATCATGTCCATACATCAAATACTAAAATCCTACTGCATCAAACTTCCACACATACTACTTTCCATATGTTGTCATCAATGACAAACATACAGTCAGTACTGGCCTGTTGGCAAATCTCCAACAATCTCCCCCTTTGGCATTGATGGCAACATGTGGAATGAAAAACCACCACCAATCCAAATGAACATTTCTTTCATAACATTCTCCATTTCCTCTTCAAAACTCCCTCAAAGATGAATCCTCCATCTGTTGCGATATTTTCTAACATTCTTCATTTCCTCAACTAAACTGCTATCACAACTGAATACTGCTCCCCCTTAGAATATTACTCCTGCTATTTTTCATGACTCTCTATACTACTCTCCCTTTGACATCAATGGCAAAGTGTGCCATACATTTTAAGCACTGGTACTACTCTTGAGGTAGAGTAGTCAACCTTCCATCAGTTCATGAGGACTGATGCCTTTCCTCCTTCCTTCTAAGTAGAATCAAGGAAGGGAATTACTCCCAACTTCCCCCTGAGATATTCAAAAGTATCCTTAGGCAAGGGTTTTGTGAATATGTCTGCCAACTGATCTTTAGTATTCACATAGTCCAACTTAACTTCTTTCTCTGCTACTTTCTCTCTTAGGAAGTGATACTTGATCTCAATGTGCTTTGTCTTTGCATGCATCACATGGTTCTTTGACATATTGATAGTGCTAGTGTTATCACAGTGAATAACAATAGGATAATCAATCTGAATTCCAAAATCCTTTATCATCTACTTGATCCAAACAATTGTAGAACAATTCAAGGCTGCTACAACATACTTTGCTTTTGCTATTGACTAAGAAATACAATTTTGTTTCTTGCTTGTCCAAGTGACAAGTCTATCACCAAGAAACATTGCTCCTCCTGATGTACTCTTTCTGTCATCAACACATCTTGCCCAATCTGCATCAGTGTATACATGAAGCTCAACATTTTCTGAATTAGGATACCATAGACCATAGTCTATAGTGCCTTGCAAATATTTGAATATTCTTTTTACTACCATGAGGTGACTTTGTTTAGGCTCTGCTGCAAATCTTCCAACTATGCCAACTACATTGGAAATATAAGGTCTAGTCTGAAAGATAAATGAGTTTGCCAATCATAGACTTGTACAAAGTTATATCTACTACTAGTGAGTCATCTTCTTTTGTAAGCTTGCATTTGGTAATCATAGGAGTCCCTATTGGTTTGCAATCATCCATTTTAAATTTCTTCAATATTTCTTTCACATACTTGGACTGGTTAATGAATATACCTTTCTTAATTTGCTGCACATTCAATCCTAAAAAGTACTTGATAGGACCAATCATACTCATTTCAAATTCATTTTGCATCTCCTTAGAAAATTCAACACTAAGTTTGTCATTACCTCCAAAGATAATGTTATCAACAAATATAGCTACAAGTAACAAACCTTCAGATGTCTCTCTAATGAATAAATTACAATCTGTTGCTCCTTTCTTGAATCCAATCTTTGTTAGGTATCCATCTAGTCTCTCATACCATGCTCTAGGGGCTTGCTTAAGTCCATAGAGGGCCTTCTTCAATCTGCATACCATATCAGGTCTGTCTAATAAGGTGAATCCTTCTGGCTGCTCAATGTATACTTCTTTCAAGTCTCCATTTAGGAATGTTGATTTTACATCCATCTGATATACTTTGAAGTTTTTAACTGTAGCATAAGCTAGAAACAACTTGATAGATTCTAATATACTCACAGGTGAAAATTTGTCTGAATAATCAATGCCTTCTCTTTGCGCATATCCTTTACATACTAACCTTGCTTTGTTTCTTACTACTGTGCCATCTTCATTCATCTTGTTTCTAAATATCCACTTTGTTCCAATCACATTTTTATCACTAGGTCTTGGGACTAGTTTCAAAGTGTCATTTGTGATAATCTGATCAAGTTCTTTCATAGCATCATGCCAATCTAAATCATTACAAGCATCTTCAACACTTAAGGGCTCAATGTGAGATAGTAGACATATTGCATCATCATTAGATGATTTCTTTGCTTGTGATCTTGTTAGGACTTTTGTGCTCTAATCTCCAATGATATCCTTCTTAGAATGGTTTCTAGATGTAAACTTTGGAACCTTAGTTGATTCTGACTCATCAGCCTTAGGTGTTTCTTCTTCACTTGTCTCAAGGTCATTAAACAACACATCAATACTATCAAACATTTCTTCAATGATTGTCTCACTAGTAGAGGGTCTAGGTTCATCTTCAATCATGGGTGAGTAATCATGATATCTTTCTTGAATCATGAATTTCTCATCAATCTTAACATGAGCACTTTCAATGATCTTTTTCAATCTCAAATTGAAACATCTATAAGCTTTACTTTTAGTAGAGTAACCAAGGAAAATACCTTCATCGCTTCTTGCATCAAACTTGCCTACTGCTTCATCCCTCTTGATGTAGCACTTGCTTCCAAAGATTCTGAAGTATTTCACTATGGGAACATTACCAAACCATAGCTCATAAGGTGTTTTGTCAATGCCTAGCCTTAGCTGAATTCTATTAATGGTGTAGAATGATGTATTGACCGCATCTCTCCAATAGGTGTAAGAAAATTTTCCTTCTACCATGATGGTGTGCGCTGTATCAAGAATGATCATATTCCTTCTTTCTGTAATCCCATTCTGCTGAGGTGTTCTAGGTGCACTTAACTATCTCTTTATTCCATGTTCTTCGCAATACTCATAGAATCTATCAGAGGTGAATTCTCCTCCTCTATCCAATATCAAACACTTTATCTTAAGTCCATATTCATTCTCAACCTTAGCTTTGAATATTTTGAATTGTTCAAATGCTTCTAACTTATCTTTCAAGAATGAAACCCACATCATCCTAGTATAATCATCAACAAATAAAATGAAATACCTTTCACCATATTATGATCTTGTTTGAGTAGGGCCACATAGGTCTGTATGTATCATATCCAACTTTTTCTCTACTGACTTGTTCTTGCTCCTGAATGAATTTCTCACATACTTTCCCATCACACATTCCCTGCATATAGTATCAACTGGCTTTGTTATGCAAGGTAGATCTCTTACTGCCTTAACATTTCTTATCTTTACTATGTTATCAAAATTGATATGACATAGTCTTTTATGCCACAACCAACTATCATCTACTTTAGCAACAAAACAACTTGCCTCTGAATTAAGTTGAAAAACATTACCTATTATCTTTGATCTTGATGCAATCATAACACCATCCTTGTTGTTAATGATGCATTTGTCATCTTTGAACTCCAACTGATAGCCTTTTCCAAGTAACTGTCCAACACTGAGAAGGTTATGTTTCAAAGCATCAACATAGAGAACATCATCAGTACTGTTCTTTCAATCCAAAGTGATGGCTCCTTTACCAACTATAGGCTTAGGAGTGTTGTCTCTGAATCTAACCATACAACCATTGTATTTGTCTAGATGAACAAATATACCTTTATCACCTATCATGTGATGTGAACAACCACTATCTATAATCCAATCTATCCTAATGTCTTCTTGGGAGATCAATGCTATCTCTTGTTCCTCTTTCTCATCTTTTTGATTTGTCTTATCAAGCATTTTATCTACCATAGCAATGAATCCAATTTCTTCTTCTCTTGATTCATCATCATAAACTCCATCTCTAGCATAGTAGCATTCCTTAGTGTACTTAGGTTTGTAATCCTTTTTGAACTTTCTAGCTCTGGTAGGACACTTGGATGCAAAGTGACCTATCTTATTACATGAAAAGAACTTGAATGGTAATTGACCTTCATATTTTCCTTTCCCTTTCTTTTCTCTTTTGGAAATCATAGCAATAAAGTCATCTAAAGTTTTCTCTTTGTCATCATCATCATCAAAATTACCAGAAGTGTTTACAGATTTCTTACCATGAACTATTGCTTTGAAGGTTGTCTCAGTTTTGGTTATGTCTTTAATCTTGAAATCTCAAAAGCTGAGATCTTGTTGATCAAGGTTTCTCTCTTGAAATTAGATGTAAGCTACATGGTCTCATCAAGAATGCTGATCTTGTTTTCATATTCTAGAGTGAGGGTAGTCGTCAACTTGTCCATGATGTCTTCCTCTGAGATCTCTCCACCATTATTTCTGATTCTAGCAACTGCTTCATTGATCCTTTGGTTATAAGCTCTGATGTTTTCTTCAAGAACATTTCTAATGCATTGTATCTTTTCTTCCATGTTTTTTTGCTTGCATCCTTTGCTTTCTTGTCACCTTCAAACATATCTTCTAGGTGCTTCCATATCTTATTACCGGTGTCAGCTTTCTTCAAATCTAAAAATTCACTATCAGATAGGGTATTGATAAGGGCTTCCTTTGCTATATCATTGTGATGAAACAATTCCTTTTATCTTTTAGTAGCATCATCCTTTCCAAGATCTTCTAGGGTAGGAATCTTGGTTGCTTTGATAGTCACATTAAAAACTTCAAAAGCAATACATTGCAAATGAGTCACCATCTTATTCTTCCAATCAAGATAATTCTCTCCATCGAACTTAGGACTTTCTTTTTTGAAGAATTCCATCTGATCAACCTCAAGCTATTAAACTTTCTCTCCGAGGCACTTGGCTCTGATGCCAATTGTTAGGAATAGTCCCAAGAGATAACTAAGAGGGTGGGGGGGGGGGTGAATCATTTATCTACAAGTTTCAATTATTTATCCAATTAGGTATACGTAAACATAAGCATAAACACAATGAAAGAATACATGAACACAACACCAATATTTTGGTTATGGGGAAACCCAAATAGGTAAAAACCCCAGTGGGACTTGATACCCACTAATATTCTATCAGACCCTATTAGGAGTCTATTACAATTGTCCCTGTTAGGGGAGAGGATGCACTATCCAAGAGCTCACTACTCAAAGGGGCGAAGACTACAACCTTCTGATTAATAGATACACACTATATCTAGATCTTGGTGAACTGCACTTTGACCTACTTGTCTAGATCCATTCCAATGTATAGCACAAGTACTCTACTTGGTCACATTGACCTTCTTCTGATGGTTCCACAACTTGCACACTCTCCTCTGCTCTACTTAATCAACCATGAACCATCTCCAACAATTACAACTGACTGCCTATAAATATATTTCCTCTAAATGATATAATCAAGTCAACCTATTAGAACCACCTTGAAATCATAATAGAGAAACCATAATAAAATCCAACAAACATTTTGTCAGCTCTATTATGCATGCAACATTTTTTGGGACCTGTCTTAAGAAGATAATTGTAGACACACACTACATACTATCGGCTCTACCAAAACAACTGGATCTTTCTCCAAAAGAAGAATTAACTCATGCACTCTTAATTAAACATCAATAAATAATCTCCAAGCTTAACTCCAAGGGTGCATACCCTAAAGATAGGCACAACTCAAGAACCAATAAAATCTATGTCGTCTCTACTGAACAAACATGGGAAACTGCTACTAGCGAATAGAGACTGCATAACTTCACTTGCGTTCATCATCAGACCATGCATCCATGAACTTAACATCACTAACATGTCTTCATCATATATCCAAGGGTGCATGCCCATAGGACAACTATATGGACAACCATACATAGAACACTTCCTGTAACTTTGTCAGGAACGCTGCTGAGACAAGCTGCTATATTACTGTCGTAATTAATTGTTAACCTCTACGCCCATGATATCATGCTGATATCATGTCCATACATCAAATACTGAAAGCCTATTGCATCAAAATTCCATGCATGCTACTTTCCATATGTTGTCATCAATGAAAAACATACAATCAGTACTGGCCTGCTGGCAAATCTCCAACATTGTGCTTCTCCCGTGATGTGTTTGCTAAATGTTGTTAGATTCTTTTATACGACCCTTATTGCTCTGTTGGTACAAGGTGATGAAGGAATTGAACTTGTTGTTATGATCCTCTATATGTATCTCTATTCTTCTATATGTTGTTTCATGTTATGTTATAACTGTGCTATTATTCGTAAATGTTTCCCTATGTAATTTGCTTGGATTTGTGACTTGATAGCACTGACTCTTTTTGGTCTCTGGGGTATGGTCTGAAAATATTCTTCTTTGTATCTCTTATATGATCTTTCCTCCATTGTGATTGTAGTTCTACTTTCTTTGGGGAATGATGTCAATTCATTTGCAATAATATCATATATATATTATCTTATGATCATACTGACCCCATGGCAGGTAGTTCCCTTCTGTGTTCTCTATATGTTTATGTGGTTTTCCCCTTGATTTTTCTTTGTTTGGGGGCATCTCGTAGTGGAAACATAATCAGTGGAGTTTTTTATGTTTCCTCTCAATCCATTGCTCCTGTTAAAGTTTTAGCAATGACTTTAATGTGGGGGCATATGCTTATGGATTAGTGACTAATCCTTAAAGCATGGACTTTTTATTTAGGATCTCTTGATCCCTCCAGTTTCAAAAATTTTGATTGCTTAAGGTCAGAGGTGTTCTTAAGACTGGATCTCTTTTGTTTTTGGTTTTTCTCTTATGGAATAGGATATTCATAAGAGTGAATCTTTTATGGGTTGACTAGTGAGTAGCCACATTCACTAGGTGGTTCAATTCCATCTTTCCAGTTGCGTTATTTCTTTGTGTGGTTCACAATGAGACAAGTTCTCATTGGGCGAGATAATCACACCCTCTTCTCTCTCTTTTTTTAGAGGCACCTCTATTATTGTGATCTTAGAGTTGATGAAGACTTAAGTCCCTGGGGGCTTGAGGATTTCTTTTTCCCTTTGATTTCAATAGGATTATCTTTTCATTTTGATCTCCTTTACCAAGAGTTTGCATTGAGTCCATACTCTTGCTAAAGTGGGGGCTTAATGTATCATCTTAAAATGGAATCACTTCCATATTGAGAATGTTTATCCCTCTGAGTAATTGGTCTGGGGTTGTGTCAAGCACCTTGAACAAGTATTTGACTAGATCTGGCTGTTTCCCCCCTGTTCTGCTTCTCTCCCCCTGTTTCCAGCCTCTTTCTGACAACTTTCTCTGAGAAATTAAAGACTTTGACTTTCTATCTCAATGATGACCTTTTGAGTCAAGGTCAACCTCAACCCTAACCTAGGTCAATGTCAACCTTGACTCTGACCTAGGGTAGAGTTCACCTTGACTTTTACCCCAGGTCCAAATTTTAGATTCTGGGAGTTTTGGGATGTCAGGTTTCAGAAAGTTTTATTTCCCGCTATTAGGTCAACTGTTTCGGTTTTCAAAATGGTAAAATATTAAATGATATTTAATCTAGATCCATTTCTATGGGTTAAGGTTAATTAGGATTTAATTCTCCAATGTCAGCCTCTCTAGGATTTTGTGCCCTAGATCACTATAAAAGGAAGCCTTCCTCTCTCATTTTCTACATCCGATTTTCACATCCACTTTTCATGATCAAGACATCAAGCTCTCAAGTGCAAGAAAGAGATCAAGAAAGAAAGAAGGATAAGTAAATAATTAAATCATTTATTCATCCTCAAGCATTCAAGCATTCATCAAGGAGATCCATTATTAGCCATTGAAGAACTCAATCTCTTTGGAGGCCTCTTGTTGAAGATTTCTCCATTCACATTCATTCAAGCTTCCTCCTAGTCCAAGATTCATTCAAGATTGGTGTTGAAGATCTAATGCAATTGATTTGAGACATCCTACATACATTTCTACATTCATTTCTACATCTATACTTGTGGATCCAAGTATTTGAATCCTCCACAAGGGTTTCAACATAAGCAAGGTGAATAGTTCCATTTACTTTATTTATTTCTATTACAATTTCATTTACATTTCAAGGTTGATTCCAAATTGTGGTTTGACCAAGGCAAAGCCCCCATCCAAACAAAAAAACCATTTTTCTTGCAGGTACAGGTACAGGATAGTGAATTGAAGTTCAGATTTGGATACCTTTTTTGGTGAACTTTTGAGATCCGCGAACAAAATTTTCATCAAAGCTATTTTAGGTCAAGGTCAACCTTTAGTTGGGGGTAAGATTGTTCCCCAGGGTAAGATTATGCCCCACTATCTAGGTCAAAGTTGACCTGGCTCTGAAAGACAAAATTTTTTCTAGGTTTTCTCTGTCTCGACATTTCCAGTCCAGAGTAGGTTGCAAAATTTCCCAAAACTGAACACAGACATAAAAAATCAGTCTTTTCTAGATTTACCTTATTTTGAGTTTAGTATTTATCTTCTATTCATTTCATATTTCAATCACATACTCTTCATAACAAAATATAAGGTTTTCTCCTTCATTCATATTCTCCATAGATTGATTCTTTTGTGTATTAACCTTTTGGTTGATCAATTTGGATCTCTCCCTTGGGAATTTGGATTTAGAAGTGGATCTTGTACTTCCCATCATCATACATTCATATACACACTTCCCCCCCTCTACACATGTAAGAAATACCATATTCACAAAAACTTGATACATGCTCCAGCTAGGGAGCTAATTCCTTTCATAACATATTGGCCATTCCAGCAATGGGCCTTTGATCTAGTTGGATAGATCTACCCAAAATTTATCAAATGGACACAAATACATCATTAATGCAACTGATTATTTCAAAAAATAGGTAGAAGTTGTGCCACTGTCTAATGCAACTGGAAAGAAATTTTCACTGTTTATCTTGAACTATACACCTGTCGGTATGGAATAACCTCATCGATTGTGACTCACAATTGGGGTCAATTTAAAAACAAAGACATGGATGACCTATGTCTTCAATTCAAAATTACTCAACACTATTCATCAATCTATTACCCTCAAGGTAATAGATAGGCTGAGGCACCAAACAAGACTATTTTAAAAATATTGTATCAAACAATGAGTAAATCAAGAAGAGATTGGCATTTACAAATAAATCGAGCATTGTGGGCTTACCAAACTAGCATCAGAACACCAACTAGTACAACTCCTTTTGCACTAGTTTATGGATCAGAGGCAATATTACCAGTTGAAGTAGAGATTCCATCACTAAGGGTATCATTGAAACATCTAGTCATGGATGAGGACTATAGAATCTCTAGACTACAAGAGCTAGAATTGCTAGATGAGTGCAAGAAATAGGCATTCAATCATCTTAAATTCTATCAAAATAGAATGCCAAGAGGATATAACAAGAAGGTAAAACCAAGAATTTTTCAGGTAGGAGATCTAGTTCTGAGAGAGAATCCTAAAAATTAGTAGAATCAAGAACAAAAGGGAAAATTGGAACCCAACTGGTTGGGTCCCTTTGTCATCACAACATCATTTGGATCAGGAGCCTCTCAATTCGCTACACCTGATGGAGATGTTTTAATAGATCCAATCAACACTCTACATCTAAAAAGGTTTTATGCCTGACATTCTTGAGATAGCATCTGTACATTGGAAAGAGTTCCTGAGAAAAGCAAAAAATAGAAAATATTGATCCTGAAAAAAATAAAAAAATAATAGAAAAAGTCCTTAAAAAATGACCATCTTGGTGAAAACTTGTTAAACATGCACCTCGGTGAGTCCAAAAAAATAATAGAAAAAGTACAAAAAAAATTAGAAAAGAGAAAAGTGTCTTGGTGAAAACTTGGTAAATAGGCGCCATGATAGAAAAAATGAAAATTTTGGCCAAGTGGTGAAAACCTGGTAAATAGGCACTACTTGTAATCAACACTCTATCAATCAAGACAACACTTGAATGCTTGGATGATATAAATTTCAGTTTGTACATAACTTCCAGTCACTTTTGTGACAAGCCAAATCCTAAGAGCATACTATCAGAAAATTGTATCTTCCTAAGGATGAAATTTGTCTACATTAAGGTCCTAGGGTAAACTATTTTCCTAGGGGGAAATGATCAAAACTACGCATTTCAAGGTCACTTAGTCATTGTTAGGACTTTCTTCTAGGGTGTTGTTTATCCCTAGTCTGCAATAGATGTTAAACTACAAAAATAAAGGTATTTCTTAATGCTACCAACAAATAGTATTTATTAATACTTGGACATAAAAAGTGTTCCTAAACACTCTGTCATGATGATAAGGGTGTTTCTAAACACTAAACAGGTGAGACACTTTTCGATTAAAGAAAAATCTATGATTGATAATAACTTCTATGTGTGTTTGAAAATTAGCTAAAAGTGTTCCTAAACACTATAATCATAACTGTCTATTCGTAAAGAAAATACATCGATTATAATAAAGGAATAATGAATTTTTTCTTATTATCAATTTATGATTGTTATGTTTCCTTGAGTAATTCGATGATGTTTAAAGTAGACTAGAGAAATGAGGACTATGGGCATAATGTTTTATTTGTCTTCTATTATGGTGATAAATATGATGATCTAAGGTGCTCGTAGGAAATGGGTGTCTATGATAAGTGCCTCCATCATGATTGGAATGCCACATATACCTCAACCTATTTCCTATGAAAGCTTTAGTTAGGTTAGATTCATTTCCTTGCTTGTTTTAGACTAAAATGAAAAACTACTTCCTAGTAAGGTGCATAATAAAATGAGAAACTACCCAAGGATATGAATATAAAATGCAAGGTCATTGCGGCTATACATATACATTTTACACTAGAAAAGAAATTTTTTATATCAAACAAGAAGTAACTGACAGAAAATTCTAGCCTATATGCTTTAATGTTTAGGTTAACTTTCAACATGATGAATGAAAGGGAAGTATTCATATTTTCATGATTGCTAAATCTATTAGTGAAAATTGTACTAACCTATGAGGTCCCAATTACAAACACTCTATGATGATAATAGATCCATTTTGAATAAACAGTGAGTGTCCTAGGTGTCTTAGTCTAGGTGCACTTCATTGTTAATTGCATTTAAGGTTCATTTTAGTTGCATTTTTATATTAATTTGCATTAGATTCATTTAGATGCATTTCATGTTTTAGTTGCATTGAAATTCATTTTTAATCGCATTCATTTTAATATAGTTGCATTCATTTTAAATTGCATCAGTATGAATGTATGAATTCAATTAACTAAGTATCCATATATGATTGAAAATTCTTAAAAAACATAACCATTTTCCAAGTTTGACCAAGTAAATCATATAATCATAAAGAACTTAAATGAAATGACTGAGTATTTATCACTAATATCCATTCACATTCATAATCATGTCAGTACCATAAAATGCTTGCATAATGCATCCATAATTATCCATACATAAATAAAAGTGAGATGTCCATACATCACATCACATTACATCTCATACATCTATGTGCATGCATAAAGCTAGAAAGAAGTACATTATCATAAAGCATCGCATAAAGTTTGCATCCATACATCCATAAAGCATTAAAAATACAAAAAATATGCATATATATATATATATATATATATATATATATATATATATATCAATGAAATAATATTAGGGCATCACTATATCATCATAATCTAATCTAATCATCATGACCAAGTATCAACATGAGATCAATATTTAAAGCATGAGAAACATATATCAACAATTATAACACATGTGTAGAAATCAGAGAATATCATATGAGAAACATAAATTAGATAAGGCATCAATATGATGAATCATCAACATATCAGAAAGAGTACTAAAACATCACAATGACAATGAATCACACCATAAAGTGTATCAGAGCATAAATGAAGCATAGTATCAGAACATCATCAAAGAACAATATCAGTGTATTAGCATAAAAAGTCCAAGATAAATCATAATGTGCATTGATAAAAGGTAGTACATCATACAAGGTATATCAATGATGCAATATAGTATGTGATACAAAAATGTGGAGTATATAAAACATCACATCTGACTTGCACCATCATCCTCTCATGGAGGATTGGGAGGAGGCGCGTCTTCTCTATCAAGAATAGGTGGTGGCATGACACCCTCTAACTGATGTGTAATAGTGGAATACAATGGAGCTCTTTGTGTGGTAGGCATGGTGGCACAGTACAAAGGAAAATAGTATGTGGCCCTCTGTCCTTGCTGGGTGGCCATATGTGCACAAAAATCCCTCTCAGCTCTGAGAATAGCTAGTTGTTGGTCCCTGTCACCTCAAAGATTGGCTAACTGTGTAACTGTGTATCTCTCTCCACTATCTTGGCCCTCAGTGTGGCTACCTCTAGGCATAAAGCTTCCCTATCCTGCTCACATCATGATAAAGGGTCACCATCACTACCTACTAGTGGATCTCTCAGTTCCTATTGATCCCCACCACCACTGCTCCCCCTACTACTACTCATAGCTACTGAGCAATCTGATCCCTGTGTAAGAGAAGACCTATGTCTCTCTAGGGTAGGTGTACCCTGAGTCACCTCTCCCAACTCTGCTGCCCTTCATCGCCACCTAGCACCTGCTGCCTACCACTACCATCTCCTCCTCCTCCCCCTCCATCACCTCCTCCCCTTCCCCCTCCATCTTCGCCCCCTCTGTCTCCACCTCCTTCATGGGTACCATCTCTGCCACCATCTCAGCCTCTTTCCCTGCCCCTACCTCTATCTCTGCCTTTGGTAGCTCGGCCTCGACCACCACCCTCATCAGCAGGATCATAATCAAGAGCATCCTCAAGGTGATGAGTGATCTCATCAAGCAAAATGAATCTAGGATATGGATGTTGTGAATAATGGGCATGATACCCATTAGTGATACCACCATTTGTCACCTCTAGAAGATAATCCCATGACACCAAAACCATCTATGAAATCTCATGTAAATTTGTCTCATAAATGAGGTGGGATCCCCACTATGCCTCTTGATTGCTGATATAGGCATAGATGAATGTTTCCTATGGCATGCCTTGTACCCTACTACACTACCTCAAAACTCTGCCAACCAAAAACCGCTCAATAATGTATTTGGTCCTACCAATCAGATCCCAGGATTGGAAGAAGAACGACATCTAGAAGACATTAGATCACCACTCCTCACAATCTAAATAAGCAAGCGAGATGACCTATGTAACATCATCAAGGACTCACCACCAACATTCCAGCTTGCCTAGACGAGGCTGTTGTAACATGCCAGAGTACATATATATACGACAGCTCTACATCTCTCTACTAGTCTACTATGGGCTGTGTGACTGGGATGTGCTCCTAGACCTAGATCTGAAGTACTAGAATTCTAACAGTCATAGTTTGGGAGTGTCAATAAACTATCTCATAGATCTCTCTATACATATGTGCTAAGATGTAGTTCCCCCATGCAAAATGATGAGGTGACTAGATCATCTCCTCGATGACTCTGGATCAGCCACACATGAAGCCATGCTGCCCGCATTTAGGCATCATAAGTCCTCTTATCAATCCTTTTAGGTACATAGGAAGTTGCTCGTAGTTGGCCACCATTGGGTCCCAACTCAGATATCTCCATACAATAGTGTCATTATGAAAAAGATGTTAAGCATCTTCCATCGCCACAATGGCTTCAACCTCATACTCGATGCGTTACCCCATCACATGAACATGAAGGATCTACTAGATATCCTCCAAAGTCATTGTCATCTATCTGGTCAATAGGTGAAAGGTATTATGCTCTGAATGCCACCTCTCAACTAGGGCAGTCAATAACCAACAATTTACCTGAATGTCAGGAAAATTGACCAAGCTCCATAGGCCACACTAAGCTATAACATGCATCTTTGCATGTGTGAGATTGGCATGAAGGTCCAGGACATGTGTAGGTCAAGGTGATAAAAAGAGACAACACTAAAGTGTGCCTACACAATAGAAAAAAAAGGGCACTATGTTAGCATTAGACAAGACAAATTGAAGAAAAAATGCCTAAAAAGTTCAAACAGACAAGTAAAGTTGATTAAAAAATCTAAACAAACCACATGTGATCCTGAATTCCATATGCGATTCAAGAAACCCGAGATGCGACACCCTAACTACATGTGATCTGGGAAATCCCAAATGCGATTCAAGAAATCTAGGAGGCAATCCAGAATTTGGATGTGATCCTGTTATTACCAGATGCACAAATTTGGTTAAAAGACCTTAAATTTGGACTATAAATGACCGGATATGACCTGACAGGGTGCGATCTAGGAAACATAGGATGCGATCTAGAATTTGGTGAAAATCCAGATGTGACACAGGTTTGACCGGGTATGATCTCACATACAAGATGCGATCCTAAACTCTTTTGGCTATAAAAAGTATAAAAAAGTAGGAAATTAAATTTTCAAATTTGAATGGAAGCATTATAGGGTACTCATAGGTGCTACATAATGAGTCGGTTGATTGTGGTGCTGGAAAAGCTTGAATCTATGTTGCTCAACTAGGAACAAAATTTAGTCTCTTAGAGCTCAAAATTACTATGGTGAAAAGTGAAAATGAATATTAAAATGACCCTTTTGGACCTATTTAAGCCTCTTGGGGACCTCGATGACCTAAGACACATTCATGATAGGATATCACAGAAGCTTCATATTGGGATTGAAATCAAAATAGGTGATCTATATCACTTAAATGTAGTAAAAATGAAGTTACAAAGCAAAGTCAACCTTCAAAATGTAGAAGTCAACTATGGTCAAATTATAGTCAAACAGGGGCAAAATGAGCAGAAAGTATACTGTGAACATGTCAAATCAGATCAATAATGATTATTACTCAAATGCATAGTCGACAAAAGTTAATGTTCAGTCAAACACAAGTTACAAAAGCTGCATAGAGCTTAATTAATGCACAAAAAGCTTACCAGAAGCTATGAAAAGTGCATTTATCACTCATGCATCAAATTTTCAAATCAAAATATTGGTTAAACATCAGTCACAATTGGTCAACCCTCACACTTTCTTGGTCAATCTTTGTCAAACAGTGTTCCTTCAACACTAAAATCAATCCTAATTACTTTCTAACACTCTATATGATTTACGCTTGATCCAGATCCATTTCAATCACTGTAATCTTTTCTAAATACTTGAAAACACTGATTTTATCAGAATTTATTTCAATTTCGGTCCTGAGGGGGCATAATCATACCAAAATTTAATTTTTCCAATTAAATTCTTGAACACTAAGGGCATGACAATTATCTTCAATCAAGTTGATGTTGTTAATCTTTACGACATTAATCGATTTCATTGCTTCAAATCAAATTAGTTATTTGTAATCATGTTCGGTTACTACAAATCAAATTTAACTAGAATTTTTGTCTAAATCTCTTATCATTTCTTGTTCAATCAAGGTCAAGATCGGTATGGTCAATTCTTGTTTAATCAGGTTCAAAATTGATGACCTTTCAAATCACGTAAGATTTTGCTCGATCAAGTTCAGAGTTCTACAATTTAGAGTAGTTCTCTTTACTGCTCTCTAAATCTTTTACAGTGGATTCACTGCTCTCTAAATCTCATCAAAATCAGAGTGGTCCTCACTACTCTCTAAATCACTTGACTTCAGAGTAGTTCTCATTTCTCTCTAAATCTCCTTGAATTTATCAGTTTTACTGAATCATGTGTTAAATCAGATTTTCTTTGAATTCTTGTGTTGTTCGCAAAGTAATTCAAAGAGGGGAAAATATAATCACCTAAAATTGGGCTAATAGAACCTAAGGCCCTATTTGCCCTAATTTTGGATAAAACTCCTAATTATGTTAATTTGATTCCTAATTATTAACATAATTCATCAAATTTGATAAAGTCAAGAAAATATCATAAATCAAGCATTAATTATCAAGAATTGAGCAAAAAACACATTAATTATCTCTAAGCCTAATTAATTAAATCAATCCCATTAAATGCATGGCTAGAATAATTAATTAAAAGAAATGAATAAAAACACTCCAAAATGACATGTCGCCTCTTAAGGGGACAACAAAGACAGTTTAAACCAATGAGATTTCATCACATGGATCAAGCTTGGAAGCATCTCAACCACTCATCATGGATGCATCTCAACCGTCCAAGCTCTCAAGATTCTCTAAAAGAGGATTTTTCAATCTCAAACAAGGTTGATAATTGTTAATTTGAATTCATACTTACATGTTGCTCATTTGATTTCCCAGCTAATTAGAAAACATCTCAATTTTCTTAATGGTTAATAAATCAATGGATTTATTGAATGAATTTGATGTCTGTGCTTCATGTTTTAATTGAATCTCTCATTCTAACATGCATTGTCAATGTTTAGGATCTAATTCTGAGAGCAATCTTAGGTTCTTTCCATACTTGTGTTAGTTAGAGAACAATAATTCAAGTTCAATTGTTATAATTTTGATTAATTTTTATGTGCTACCAATTGATATAATGAGTTATTGAAATGTTGTGTTGCAGGATAATAGCTACCACAAAATACACACCACAGGTTCCACCTGAGAGTTACTATTGTTCCCTAATCATATTTCTCCCCTACGAGTTTGTCCTAATGCCCCTTCATGGCCTGTTAGTGGTTGATATTCTTTGTCACTTCCTTTAGAGATAGCCAATTTATCTATAATTTTTCCTTAGCCTTTGTACATGGTGTGTTATGTTTGGGGGCATGATCATATGTTACATTGAATTTCAATTTGAGGTGGGGGAATGACTTCAAACATGGTTGATCCTTGTGTTCATCACTCTATCACATTAGAGACATCTACATGTAAATACTTTAATGTCCTAAAAAATTCTAAAAATTTGTATAAGAAGCTAAAAAAACTCTAAAAATTAGTATAATATCCTAAAAAATTAGTAAAAATCACGTAATGTCCCGAAAAAATTAGTAAAAATCACATAATGTCCTGAACAAATTATTAAAAAGCATATAATGTCATAAAAAAATAAGTAAAAAGCATATAATGTCCTATACAAATTAGTAAAAGGCATATAATGACCTAAAAAAATCTCTAAAAAACATTAAAAGTCCAGAAAAAACCCTAAAATTTTGAAAAATGTCCCAAAAAAAAGATACCAAACAAATCACATATCTTTAAAAACCTAAAAATTTGAAAAAACTTTTTAAAATATCAATTTGCAATAAACTTGTACATAACCCTCTTCCTTTTTCATTCAAGCAAGCATGCATGCAGCTACAGTTTCAAAACCCTATGCTTCAACAAAATCACACTTTCACAAGCAATAACACTACAATAATTAATCTGACACCTATTCTAATTGGACTTGTTTAATCTTTTGATCATCACAATCAATCAATTAACCTATCTATCAATTAGTCAATCTATCTTGATCCAACCTAATCATCACAACATTTATTCATCAATTTACTAAAACAAGTAACAATAAGATCAGAATAGTTGTCACCTCACATTGTTTTAGTGATTTGTTTTATCTTTATTGATTTCTTTCGATAATGTTCCTATGCTATTCTCTGATATTAATGAAGCATATGAGAATGGCTGAGATGGTTCATGGTTGTTTCTTTTCATTAAGATTTTTGTCTATTGGATGATCTCATGACATTCTAGGGCATTTTATTTGTGTACATCAAGAAAGATGAGATAATTCTTTGTTTGCATTTTTTTTTTTAATGCAAATGGATCACATTATCTCTCTAGCTCTTCATGCCATGATGCATCGCTTTCCTTTGAAAAATCAAAATAAATCTCTTATCACATGAAGTGCACTTAAGAAAGCAATTTTATCATCTCTTACTAACATTTCCTACCCAATTTTCATCTCCTGCTAACTCTCCTTCCATCAATCCTCGCAATCACTTTGATCTTTTTCTCTGGTAAACAAAAACAAGTATATTCTAATTTTACATTCTTTATTTGACATTTCATGTTACTCCCAAAAATACTAAAATCATATTGCACTACATATTCATCATCTTATTGCATAAAAAATTCAAAATCATTGCATCCATAACATACATGCATATAAAATGTGAAGCGATGGGCGAGAGAATGAGAGCAAGCAGGTAGCGAGGGTTTCAGATGTAGGGGAAGAGGAAGATGATGGTGATGATGTAGATGAGGAGGAAAAATTTTCATCCCTATTCTGGCATTGTTGCTCTCCCTGCCATCCTTTGCAAGAGGTGTTTGGCCCCTCGGACATGGGTGCTCTTGGTGTCCATGTGGGCAGTTGGACACCTCTTGTCCTGGCTTAAAATATTGATGGTTAAGGGGATAATGAGGTTGGATTCCTTGTGCAATAGGGGAAGAAGTTTTTTGAAATGGTTCTGAGTAGGAAGAGTGTGAGGAGGAGTCATGATGGATTTTCAAACTCTGAGGTGGAAGATGTGGATGAGAGGGATGATCCAGGAGGCCTTGGAAAGGATCTTGTTGGGACTACTTTGGGTGGCTTTCTTCTCCTTTCTAGGTTTTTCTAGTTTTTTCCTATTCAAAATCCTATATGGTGTCCTATTTTTATGGGGGGTTTTCATTTGTGCCCAAATGGTTTCTCTCCTATGATTGGCATTATCCCTTGCCTTTCAATTCCTTCTGCTTCCTGGCTGCATGCTTATTTTGGAAGAGGGGTTTTGTGGACTTGGAGGAGGATTCTTTGCCATGATGAGAATTTGTGGTCTTTGAGGTTGAGCTTGATGACCCAAACTAGTTACAGAGCTCTATGTGTCTCTCTGGTGGATGCTCAGCTTACGGCTATTGTTCTTCCTACAACGGCCTTTTCTCTTTTGGGACAACTGGTTCTTTATTTCCCCCATTGTAAGTGTAGAGAAAAATGTCTGCACTACAGGCTAGCTCTGAGGAAGGTTGTTGACTATCTTTAGGGGACCTCTTGTGTGTTTCCTATGCTATTGATGACAGGCAGTTGGAGCTTTCCTCTGTTTGTGCAGATGTTCGGTGTGAGTTCTCTTCTTGCAAAGGAATGGTGAAAGCCATGTGTTTTCTAGGGTTTTTTTTGTTTTTTGATCTCCTTTATGGAGTTTGGAGTTGTTGTAGGCTATGACCTGCCTGATAGTAAGGTGGAATTTTGGTTTTAGCTCCAGATAGCTTCATTTGGTGGAGACGGGGTGACTCCACAAATTACTAGCTTGAGGGATTTTTAGAACCCTTTGGTTTTGAGAAGAGTGTTGTTACCCAGGAGGAGGGCTTGGGTCTTATTATATGCTTATTCTTTCACAACTTATATGGAGGTGGAGCAGTCTCCTATTGAGGAGGAGATTTTGTTTGTGAATTTGGAGGTGGAGGAGACTCCTATTGAGGTGGAGAATATCTGGGCTACCTCTTGTGGTTGTGCTAATAGAAGGAGGTGTAATAGCTTTAGCCTTGTTATTTTGATCTTTCTCCTCTCTACTCCTATAGAGGTGGACCCTTTTTCTATTGAGGTGGACAAAGAGATTGTAGCGGGTTGGAAGATCTTTGATAGTATTGGCCTAGACTAAGGGTGTAATCATTTTTGGACCTTTGTTTTTTATAGAGAAAGATGGACAGGCTATTTTCTACTTGAGTTTGTTTTTTTAGTTTTATGGTGATGAAAGTGTCTCTCTCTTTCAATTTTGTTTCTTCCTGTGATCAGGTGATTGCTGACAATTTTAAAGGGCTCACTTTGGTCCTTTTTTTTTTTTTGGTTAAAGTTTGTAGCTTTTGTGGGGGCTTGTCCCAAGATGATCTTTGACAATGTTGACTATGGTTGGTTGTTTAGTCGCATCCAGACCTTTGTTTTTTACAGAGGTAGATTCAGGGTGCTAGTTTATCTTGTCTTTTTTCACTTGTTGGTGTTAATCTGTTAATGGTGTCAAGTGTCAGCCCTTTAGGCTTGTTCCTTGTTTGTACCATGGGTTAGAACCCTCTTGCTACTACTTTAATAAAAAACATACATGTATATGATACCTTTTTCCAAAGAAAAAAGAACATGTTGCATTCATATATTGCAAATAAAGATGTATGATGTCACATAAGTATCATCACATACAAGAAATGAAAGAAACAAGTGTATCAAACATATATATCCATCATGAGAGAAAATAAATCATCATAAAGTAGTTTCATCTCATGCATACATCTCTAAAAATAGTATCAAAGTATGAACATCAAAAGTGTATGTATACACTAAGTCTCGCAGGCTCAAAATGTATCATATATGTTGATAATGTCCCTCTATGTGAGAGAGAATCCGCTATCATACTATGCTATCTCTTTCATCATAGCCTCTTCTTGGCCTTGAAAATGAATCCCCTCTTATTTGATCTAGTCTAGGTGGTCTCCTTGGTCCAGCCACTCCCCAACTGCTCAGTGTCCTCTAGGAGTGTGCTTCTTTCACACTGCTCCTAGCACCCGATGGACACTAGTCTTGTGGTACATATCTCATGTACATGTCCTTATAGTACTTGATATATGCTCAAGCATTCCATAGCATGCTAGATACCTCATGTATACCTTCATCTTTTATGTGACTAATAAAATGTTGTGCTCTATTGTATGCTTGATGTGCCCAATCCTTTTCTCTCTAAACTCTGGACAATGGTATGTCTAGAGAGGTTATAGATGTATCCCTATCTATTTTCAATATGTCTCACTCTATATCCTAAGAAGTCATATTTTCATCCCTCTCAGTGGTAACTTTGTTGATTTGATGCCTCAAATCTAATATATACTATCTATCCTACCTATCTACCTCATCCTTTGTAGCCTCACCCTATATCTCGAGAGCTTGTATATCCTAGTCATATGGTGGGTCATCTTTGTCCTCTCCCACCTACATAGGCATACCCTATGAATGATCCTCATCCTCTCCCTCCTCACTACTACTTGAATCTATGTCATCACCCTCTCCATCCTCCTCATCATCCTCTGATCCTCCATCCTCCTATTATCCTCTGATCCTCCATCCTCACCCTCCTCATCCTTTGATCCTTCTTCCTCCCCCTCATCCTCCTCACTACTATCCTTTGTATCTGACCTTGGCTCTCAAAATCTTGTCATTGGAATATCTAGATCTATCAATGGTATAGGCCTATGTTATGCAAACCATCTATCATAATCTTGAGTGCTCCTACCATCCCTCAAATCTACACTGGATCCCCACTGTCAAGGTTGCAACTACTCAAACTCTGCATAGGTAACCTATGATCTGATAGGTGCACCCCATGCTCTGACGTCTTCTTGTGACCCTACAAATAGTGCCATCCCTATCAGCACCATTGTCTCTCATCAAACTGAGGTGCACTCTCTCTAGCTACTGAACCTCAATAACATGTCCTATACATGTGTTCCCAGTCAAATACCTATCATGTTTGCAGCAGGCTATATGCTCATCATTATCCTCCCATTTAGGGAAATTTGTATAAGCTTCCAAGTAAAATCCCTTAATGTATCCATAGCATGTTTAAAATGCAGTATGTATCCCATTGGTCCATGTGAAAAAACTCCTACATAGCAGTACATGTATGGCATATCTAGAATGACCACTCACTCTGTCATCGGTTGAAACACTTCTATATTCTCATATGCCCATATCTAAAATAATGTCACCCTAGTGCTCATCGATAATGCTCCTTTATATGCTATCTGATGTAAATTTTAATAGGTCATCGCTAGCATACATGGGCCCCAAGAAAACATTGTCCTATCCATGATCATCCACTCTAGCAATCTACCCCATCTGACTGGAAACTCATGCCCTCTTCTATTTGGCACTATTAGGCTTGGAATCATGCAACATATTATTGTAAGTAACCTCTTGTGCTGGCTCACCAATACCTCCCACTAGATATCATAATCCCTGATGTCTAGATCCTTGTCATCACACTTGAATAATCTATGTAGAGCTGCCCTCCCTATCACTAGGTCATGCTCTGTAAGCTCCCCGTGTATAAGTATCTAGAAGATGTGCTAGATGTCCTCCAGTATCACTATAGCCTCCCCTATCAGCAAGTGAAATGAACTCATCTCTGAGTGCAATCTCTCTGCTAATGTCATGATCAATCCTCTATTCACTCTCATCTCAATCATGAACATGATATAGTATAACCCCAATCTAGCTAAGATATCCCTCTCATGTGCACTCAATCAGTGGTGTAACCTCAAGCACCCTGGCCTACCATTGCGTGTTTGTAAGAGCGACATGTCCTATGTTTGCAATGTAACTTGGGTCAACATTTTGTTACTTTCTATTGTTCTTGACCAAGTTTGACCTAATTTTGACCCAAGTTTCACTTTAGTTTGACCATGTTGACCTATTTTTTCACCTGCCTTAGGTTTTTGGCTACATTTTGACCTGTTTAGGACCTTTTTCCACTTGTTTGTGTTAGGAATGGGAACACTGAGCGGGGCGGGTGAATCAGTGTTCACTGTATTTTATCTTTTCACTTAATCTTTAAACTAAACTTAAATGCTTAAGTAATGAAATGAACATGAAACATGAAATCAACACATAACACCAATATGGTTATGGGGAAACCCAAATAGGTAAAAACCCCGGTGGTAATTGACACCCATTAATATTCTGTACTAGTGTTTTATGATCCTTGTTAGAAGATCCTTAACCCTGTTAGGAGTTGCTTTACAATGTATTAAGTACAATAGACATTGTGAAGGGTCAGACCCTGTTAGGAGTCTTTTACAATAGTCCCTGTTAGGGGAGTGGACGTACTATCCTAGAGCTCACTACTCAAGCAATGAAGGCTACAACCTTTTGATCTCAGATACACACTATATCTGCTAGATGAACTGTTACTGTGACACTACTTGTATGATCAGTTCCTTTGGTGCGCTGATGCTTTGACCTCTTGCAAAGCTCTAATACATCTTATAGACTCTTTTCACACTTCTAATTTTCTTATCACTACTCTATATCAACTTCCACACTAATTACAATGGGCACATCTCATATTTATATGCGCATACAAAACAAATAACTAGGTCAGCCCTTTAACCAATTACATACAATGCTTCCAATTGAATTAGCTCAAGAGTGTTTACAACCAAACATATTTACATGTCAGAAACCTAATTAAAATAGGTGCATAGCCTTTACATCATTAGAATATAACCGCAAATCAAAATGCTAATAGTTGGTTGCTTACTTTGTTCTTCTCTGGCACACACTGGCTGTGTAACTTAAACTGTCTATAACTTTGGCATACTTTCATATCTAGTCATGTGCTCATAGACTAAGCATGAATATAGTCTATCCAAATTATCTTCTATGGTGCATATCATAACTTGGTCATATGCATGTGCGTTGATGCTCTGAGCTTTAGGTACTCTATACATTGTCCAGTCTTCAACACTTAGCCGATTTATGATCTTCTCATCAAGTGCGCTAACTCCAAACTACTATATGACTTTGTTGCCATAATGACAATGCTATACTAAGTCATATACACTAGTATATCCAACTTTCCAACAATCTCCCCCTTTTTCATTAATGGCAACAAAGGAATATAGCCAAGTTGCTAACTGTTCCTTAATACAATTTTTTTTTTGTCTTATAGTCTTATATCTCCCTATAAATATCTTTCTATCTTATATCTCCTTATATATGTCTATAACCATATTCTATACATACTCCCCCTTTGACATTAATGACAAAGGTGTGTCAAAACTATATATACAACTACTTACTGTGGGAGAACATCTGGATATGCTATCTGCAGATTTTGGATCTCCTTCTTCCAAAATGTAATCAATGAATTTACAATCTGAAGATGGGTGCATAGTGCATACTGTAGCTTCTCCATCTTTTCCAAATCTAAGCTAGGACCTTGATCATATATCACTATGGTGGCATCAATCTCCTTGATATTCTAATTCAGTATGTCTAATGAGGATGCAAGTGCATGTCTTAGATGAGTCTGCCTAGCCCTTATCTTGGACATCTCTTTTTCTTCCTTCTCAATCTTATCTATTTGTCCTTGGTAAACATTATTGCACATATTTACATCAACTGATGGATCTTCAACTGATTTCCTTATGTTGTCTATCTTAGCTCTGACCTCTTGAATCTTCTTGTATAGATCACCAGTCATCTTATCCTGGTTCATACAATCAACAATGATCTTTCTACCCTTTGTTGCAGACTCCTTCAAGGATGCTTGACCAACCTTTAGTGAGCTCAGGTCAAGTGAAATTTTTTTAACCAATTCACTGAGCCTCTTCTTTAAATATTTCTCTTCTGCAACTTGGGATGCAGATTCTTCTAGGCTAGAGAAGTTACTCTTGAACTGAGAGATGACTGTACTTACATCATCAATGGAGTATACCTTGGATACTTTCTTGTCTGTTGGTAATAGGTTGTTGAGGATGTTTATTGATTCTACAAGGAGGGGATTCCTCATCACCTATTTCTCCTTGGCTTTCTCCATAGCTAAGACACTGAACTTGATCAGGTCTTCTTCTCCCCATGAATCCAAACTGGTTGTGTCAGGTGTTAAACTTGAAAACAATGTTGCTGATGGAAGAGGAGTGATAGGAGTACTGTCCATAACTTCCTCTTTTACCTTGATCACTTTAGCTGATAGTTCATTTTCTATTTGTTCTTCTTTTTCTATTTCTATTTATTTTCCTTCTTTCTTTTGTTCCATCTTTTCTTCTTCTTTTTCATCTGTTATATCCTCAATCAATATTTCTTCTTGTTGATTGTGAGGAGTGTTACTGCATAAGTTTTTAGCCTCTTGAGTGCTTACAAATGCCTCTTCAAACTTGTCTAGATCCATGTCTATGGCCGTTGTGTGATGAGGAATATCACCTTCATGAAATTAAGATCTAATTAGCAACAATTCTAAAGTAAATACAATGCTAATCTATTTTAAAATGAAACTAAGATCTATAGCATCTCATGACTCTCTAGAAAGATGTGGTAAATGAAGCTCTCAGTTCAAATCTCCACTAGTGACACTTCTAAAATGAGAATTTATGCTGCTCTATGCTTCTATGATGATTCTACAATGCTTCTAGCTCAAATTGATACAATTATAATGCAAATGCTCAAAATGCTTTATATTTATAGTAAATTCCCAAGGGTAGGGGGTGGAGTGAAGTAATCATGATTAACCCTTGGTTGAGTCAGATACTTTTCTTTGTTCATAAATGGGGGGACAATTTAAAGGCTTGTCTCAAAGCTTTGGACAAAAGGACAAAATTGAGTGGTTGAGATTGAAAGATTAGAATGAGTGATTGAGATTCATCCTTTTTGAGTGATTTATGTCTTTTTGTCCTCAATTCTCATTGGTTGCTCAACTTTGTTGAAAGATATTAGGAATTATTAAATTCAATTAATTAATTAAATTTAGCCATGTAAGGGTAATAGGTTCATTTTGATTTTTGATTTAAACAACTATACAATTAATTCATTAAAATCAATTATATAGTGTTTTGAACCCCTTTAAGCTTTGATTTAATTATTTAACATCATTATTTGATTTTTCCTTTACTTTTAATTGATTTTGTCCAACTTTATTTAATTATGTCCATTTTAATTGATTTGATCCCTTGTTGATTGATTTAGTGCATTTTGATGATTTTAAGCCATTTTATTGATTTTTGTAATTTAGAATCACTTGTCCATTTTTGTGTGTCTACAAATGCCCCTCTTTGAATTGATGTGCGAAGAACATTGATTCAAAGATTCTTTTGAGTCCTGATTGCTCTTAGGTCCTGATTGCTGATTCATTGATTTCCTGATATGTCTTTGATATGATATTGATGTGATACTTATATGTTGCCTAACTTGATATGATTTCTACCTCTGATACTGATACAAATTTTTTTTTATTCCCCACTGATTCCAATGATGATGTTTGATTTGATATGATACCCTAATGCCCCCTCAGAAATAAAACATATTGATAGTGTGATTTGTAAAGTCTGATAATTTGATTGATTTGCTTTGATATGTTTTCATTTTTGATAAGTCCTTATTAAATGCCATGATTGAAAAATTTGCCCTGGTTGATTTGATATGTGAATATAGGTCTAAGCCAATTTTCACCTCCAAACTTAGGTCAAAATAGCTTAAATAGGTTGACAAACCTTGATTTACTATTCATTTGCACTTTTTGACTTTGGCGATTTTGCTCTGATCTTGCGGTGAATTTTGAGATGGTTGTCCCGATCTGAGAGCATCGATTTGAGAGGTTTCAGAGATATGCAAGGCCACTTGACTATGGACCTCTGGTAAGTCATTTCAAACTCTGACTTTTCATTTATTAGCATTTATTACAATTTTTAACTTTCATCGTTGCCTAGAATATGCCAAATGACGCCTAGGAAGATTTTAATGTCGCCTAGACCTTTTCACTATCGCATTCGTGCTTTTTACTCACGCATCCATGTGGTAAACTGTTGCCTAAGAAACTTTCATTCTCGCCTAAGAACATAATGTTCACACATATAGGTAGGGCAAAAATGATAATTTTAACTCGTTTCACTGCGTTGGAAACCCTAGCAATTCACTGTCGCCTAGGCCAGATTTCATTGTCGCTTAGCATGATTTAGTGTCGCTTGACATGACAACTATCACGTAACACTCAGAAAGTGTCATGTAGCATCTTTTTGGGTATTGCTTCAGTTAAAATGTCACTTGGTATGATTAAAATCACGCCTGCTGACTTTTGAAAAAAATTACACTTATACTTTATTTGGTCTGATGAAAAATTTGATAACTTTCGATGATGGATTTGAATGATTAGATCATTCTGTTGCTTTCAAGAAAATAATTAGATTAGGATATCAGGATAGTGTTAACAATGAATGTGATTTGTTAATCCGATTAGAATAGGATATTGATAGGATAAATCAATCAGTGTGAAAACCAAAATGATTTGATACTGCTACTTCGTTCTTAGGATATAGAGACACGAACAAATGGTACTGGGTGTGATTGCTTGATACTTTTGATAGATTGATTGACTTGAGATAATTCCTTGATATGGTATACTGATATGATTCCTTTGTTTTTCCAACAGGCAAAATTTCCTACTCTTTACATCCAGTCAGTTGCATCTTGGGTTATTGATTTGGGTCAGACACTTATGGATGTTGAGTTTCATGTGATCAAATTGTGCGAATTGAGTTTCTTTCTTGACCTCCCATGGTTCCAGTTGAACCATGGTTTATTGACTGTAGTGGTGGAGTGATGGCACTTCGACCACAACATGTTCCATTTTCCTTTAGGAGAGATGACTATCATGCCTGAGGACATGTATAAACTGCTTCGTATCCCATGCAGGGGTGAGTTGGTTTATTACGATTCTATATATGATTCTACTGTCTGCCGATGAGTGTTTAGGGACAAATCTATTGATTATGATACTATCACCTAGCCTCAGTTTGCTTCATTTCCTACCTTACCAGCAGTAATTGGTGCACTGATTGGTGGTTTACTTCTTCCTGACCGACGAGGTCATGGTTTTTCTATCGGTTGGGGTCAGATTCTAGAGGATTTTCTTGCTCATCCTCAACGCTTTGATTGGGGTTCCTAGGTCCTTGCACAACTCTATCATGATTTGCATGAGGTAGTCTATAGGCAAAGTGCTTCCTTGTCGGTCGGTGCAGTTGTTCTACAGTTGTGGATATGGGAGCATCTTCCCATTACTAGGCCCATTTCTGACAGGATTCGTCAGTGTGGTTTTCCTTATGTCTTCCTATATAGTGGTATGGTTGTTCAGCACCACTTGGGTCATCTATGGTGGCATTAGATTGATGATCTTGATCAGGTTCAGTGGCAGCCTTACATTGGTTGTGAGCATTGGTGGGAGGATGATGATGAGTTATCGTACATGTTTTCTCCTCGTTGGATGATTGGTCATACTACTACCACTATTGAGCACTTCTTCTTTGGCAAAGTTTCTAGACAGTATGGTCAGATACAAGATATGCCTTAGGGTGCAGTGTTATATGCTCAAGTACAGGCAGAGAGATCTATGTGGGGTCCTCTCATTGATTATCAGTTTGCATTGGATCAGATTACTGGTTTAGCTTATTACAAATCAGAGATGCTTCCTGGGATGGTAGATGCTGGTATGTCTCATGAGTATGCAGAATGGTGGGCTCAGAATAGGTTTCCTTGGTTCACTGATCTAGTAGAGCCTATCCCAAGCCGGGTTGATGGTGGCAGTGGTGATGGAGGTGGTGGTGGTAGACGATGAAGACAATGAGGATAGAGAGATCCTCTAGCTATTGTGGATCAATTTCGGGTGAGAGGTGGACATGCTAGAGATAGAGATCAAGATAGAGGACATGATGATGTAGTTGATGTTCATCCTAGAGTAGAAGATAGACAATGTAGAGCTCAAAGACATAAGAGATGAGAGAGAAAGGCTCAGGTTGATGTTGCTAGGAAGATTCCAAGTGGTTTAGACCCTTTGGTTTAGTTGCAAAGAGTTGCCTTGGCTCATCAGGATGATGTTCCAGCACAACAAGATGAGGTTCTGGCACAACAGGTGCCTCCATAGGTTCCTTCACAGGTTCAGCAGCCACATGATAGAGGAGAGAGTTCACAAGATGCTCCTACTATTGGTACTTTAGCCCAGGATGTACAGTCATTGCAGATCGATGTATCCACTATTGTTAGGTGTTTAGATCAGGTTGCCACTTTGATGTAGTAGTTTATGTCAGCTATGGTCCAGAGACAGAGCAGAGTGAGCACTTCTCAGGCTCCTCCCCCACAGGATGGTAGAGGTCCAAATGGATATGGTGCTGCAGGATCTTGATTGATTGATGAAAGATTTATTCATTGTTGATGTTCTTTGTATCATGTTTCATGTTACTTGATTGATCAAAACATTTGATGGATCACTTTGTATGACATTGTATCTTGCTATACTAATTTGATGGGTCATTGATGAGCACTTTTTATGATGATATACTCCTTCGTTGTCCTTGATGAGTTTATATAAGATTATCTTTTATGCAGTTATATGATGGTTTCTTGATGTATTTACTTTGATTTATGCAATGGATGTAGTTATCTTATTTTATGATATAGATAAATGAATGTAATGATGTATGGATTTATGACATGTTTTTCTATTTTTTCCATGTATGGATGCAAAATGTTTTATGGAATGCATGTGAATGCCCCTATGTTTTTGGATTTTTCAATGTATGCAATTATACCCTTAACTATATGCATGCAAATGATGTATGATGAATGAGTCTTTTTCTTTCTTTTCTGATATATGGATAATGATTAATGATTAATGCGATGCATGAATGCAAAAGATAATCTCATTTTTTCTATTTAGATTATATTAAGAGTAAGACATTGTGATTGAACCCCCCATTTCTTTGATGTGTTGACTAATCAAGATTATTGGTGTACCCCCTTGTCCTTGGAAAATTAACTACAAACTAATGCAATTAATCTAACATGATAAATGTAATGCAACCTATTGTCACCAGCTTTTTAGCAAAGAAATTCCATGGAGATAAGTTTTCATCATTGAGCATTTTGGGACCGGAAAGCAAGTACAACCATCACTGACCACATCATGATGATATGAATACTGCTTTTTATGACTTTTAGTAACCTCTTTTTTTTTAACCTAGTACAACCCTCACTAGTTGGATGACCAAACTATGGGAGTCTGAATACCGGTGTCAACAGATTCAATGTTGCAAGTGGATTTTTGGTATTAAGATATGGAAGATCTAAATAGCCAAGGGATCCATTTGCATAAACAAGCAAAGGTCAATCCTTCCTCTTATGGGATAGTCCTCGATGTTTCTTTGATGACCATGTCGTTAGATGAATTCTCATAAATTGATGAATCTTCCTCAAAACAATCACTCAAAGGCAAGAAAATATCATGTCTCTATCATGGACAATCTAGTCAAAACATCATCAATTAGCTCAACAGATGTGATAAAAGTCAATTTCATCAAGATTATCAAAAGAAAGCTTCAAGTGTTTTGCCATGTTTCATGATTTTCAAAAAGTATTTCCAAGTATTCTAATCTTTAAGGTGTTTTTGTCAATTTTTAATCCTGAATAATAAATTCAATGAAGGCTCAAGGATCAAGTTGTAGGATCAAGTACTTGGGTTTGAACAATGATATCCATCAAAGGTTCACTAAACTTTCCACTCTTCTGAAGCTTTGATAAATCTCTCTCTGACGTGACTGATTGTAGCACTTATTGAATCCATTTGGTACCAAATTTCCAATCCTTTCCTGCCCCCAAGTGATAAGTGTGATCATGTGACAAACTTAGGGTTGTAGGAAATGCAACAATGCAACTGACAAGCTTTATTATGACTTATGCACAAATGATGAATGCAATGACAGTTTTAAAAATGGGAAAGTGGAAATGCAATATGTACACATGTGACTTGGAAGGAAAGACTTAAGGGAACAAAAGGTGCTTGTTTACCAAGTTTTCACCCTTTGGAATTTTATTTTTTTTCACTTTTTTTTTGCTACCAAGGTGCCTATTGCTAGGTTTCCACCAAGGCACTTTTTCTCTTTTTTTCTTTTTTTGTATTTTTCTTTTTTTTCAAATGTTTTTGGTGTTTTTAAGATCTCTTTGACTATGTGCAATAAATATGATGCTCCTCATCTAATACTCTTTATACTCTTTCATCTACCTCATGTATAGAACCTTTTTAGGTGAATGCTATTGATAGGCTCTCGAAGCTCTTCTCCTTCACAATCTGCCAACTTGTAGGTTCCCATTCCAAATGAGGAAAAAATGATGAATAGACCAAGCCAATTTGCCTCCCATTTTCCTTTCTTTTCTCTATCAGCTTGATTCTTTGGGTTTTCTCTTAACACTAAGTCTCCAATTTGAAAGACTCTTGGTTTGATATGTTTGTTGTAGTTCCTTGAGATTCTATTCTGATACACTTTCAAGTGTTCATAGGCTTGGGTTTGGTGTTCCTCCAACAATTCCAATTGTTGAAGTTAGGCTACTCTATAATCCTCATCTATTATTAGGCCTTGAAATGATACTCGTAAAGATGGGATCTCAACCTCTAAAGGTAGAACAGTTTTGGCTCCATAGACTAGAGAAAATGACATAGCTCCCGTGGGTGTTCTTATGCTAGTTCTATAGGCCCATAATGCTGGATTGATTTTCACATTCCAATCTCTTCCTAACTTATTTACCGATCTTTTCAAAATCTTGAGGATGTTCTTGTTTGTAGCTTTGGCTTGTCCATTTCCTTGAGGATAGTAAATGGATGAAGAGTGATGAGTGATGTGAAATGTAGCACAAAGCTCATCCACGTCCTTATTTTTGAATTTCTTTCCATTATCTATTATGATGGCATAAGGAATACCATATCTGAAAATGATGTGGTTCAAGATAAACATGGAATTTGTTTGCACGTGGCCGTAATCAAAGGAACCACTTCTACCCACTTAGTGAAATACTCTGTTGCGGTTATGATGTATTTGTGCCCATTTGAAGAAGGTGGATAGATTACCCCAATCAAGTCAAATCCCCATTGATAAAAGGGCCATGGTGTAACAAAGGGATGTAACTCTTGTGCCAGTATATGTATCATGTCTCTATGATATTGACATTTGTTGCATATTTTGATGAAGTGACAAACATCTTTCTCTAATGTCTTCCAAAAATACCCTAAGAGAAGGATTTTCTTAGCTAGATTTAAACCACTTGAGTGTGACCCGCAAATGCCTTCGTGAACCTCACGTAAAGCTAACTTAGATTCTTCTTCCTCTATACATCTAAGTAACATCCCATCAAGACCCTTATGATACAATGTGTCTGAAAGGATTATGTAACGGGCTACTTGGCATATGAAATTTCATTTTTGGGCTCGAGATTGGTCTAAAGGTAGCACTTGGTCTTTGAGATATGTGTAGATAGGGTCATACCAAGGTGATTCATGTCCAAGAAGTAGGGAAACAATTTGGGTTTCGAGAAGGTTGAATGCCAATTTTACCAACTCTTCCACCAAGAACTCGTACTTCTCATTTTGATCTGGTTTTTGTAACAAGGAAGCCAAGGTGGCCATTGCATTAGCTGCTCTATTCTTCTCTCTTGAAATCTACTCAAAAGTGATCAAGGCAAAGTACTTTTTCCATCCATCAATCATAGTTTTGTATGGCACTAGCTTCTCATCTTTGGTGTTCTATTCATTGTTGACTTGATTGATTATGAGTTGAGAGTCTCCATAGATTTGTAGCTTGGTGATGTTCCACTCTAAAGCCATTTTAATGCCAATGACTAGTGCCTCATATTCTGCTATATTGTTTGTGCATGGGAAAAAGAGTTTTTAAGACTTGGGAATGGTGTACCCTTGAGGATTAACCAACAATATGTCAGCCCCGGAACCTCCTTGAGTACATGAGCCACCAAAATACAACTTCCACGTTTTAGCCTCTATGTTGACAATTGCGAAATTCAAAAATTCCACTTGAATGGTTTGTGTAGAAGTCATTGGATTTTCAGCTAAGTGATCTACTATCACTTGTCCTTTTATTGCTTTTCTATCAACATACTCAATGTCGAACTTGCTCAATATCATGACCCATTTGGCTATCCTACCCGTTAAGGTAGTTTTGCTTAGCAAGTACTTTAGAGGATCAATTTTTGCAATGAGTTTCACCTTATGCATCAATATATAATGTCTCAATTTTTGTGATGTAAAGACAACTACTAGACATGCTCTCTCCATGAATGTGTATTTAAGTTCGTATTTGATCAATGTTCTACTCAAATAGTAGATTTCTCTTTCCTTTCCTTATTCATCTTCTTGTGCTAAAAGAACTCCTAGAGATCTTTCAATAGCGGATATGTATAGCAGTAACGGTTTTCCCTTGATTGGTGGCATGAGGATTGGTGGATTTATTAGATAAGTCTTCAATAGAGTGAAGGCTTGATCACATTCTTCATCCCACATGAAAATGGTATCTTTGTGTAGTAACCTTGTGAATGAATGACATTTTTCAGCCAATTGAGAAATGAATCTTCTTATGGATTGTATCTTGCCTTGTAGAGATCTCATTTGGCTTATGTTCTTTGGAATCTCCATGTCTATTATTGCTTGTACCTCTTTCAGATCCACTTCAATTCCTTTTGTTGAAACTATGTAACCTAACAATTTGCTGGATTGGATACCAAAAGCACATTTCTTTGGGTTTAGTCTCACTTTGAATTGTTCCAACCGAATGAATATCTTTTTCAGAATTTGTAGATGTTCCTCTATTTTGTGGGACTTTTCCAATATGTCATCCACAAAATCCTCTAGAAAGGTGTGCATCATGTCATGGAAAATAGTGGTCATTGCCCTTTGATATGTGGCTCCGGCATTTTTAAGGCCGAAGGGCGTGATGTTCCAACAAAAGGTACCCCAAGGGCATGTAAAGGTTGTCTTCTCTTGGTCTTCAAGTGCAATTTTTATCTGATTGTAGCCGCTAAAACCATCCATCAATGAGTACATGGAGTGACCCGCTGTCAAGCCTACAATGGCATCTATGCTCGAAAGTGGAAAGTCATCCTTAGGACATGCAAGATTCAAGTCTCTAGAATTCATGCATACACGAATGGATTTGTCATGTTTTATGACCGGTACCATGTTGGATATCCATTTAGCATAAGCTATTGCTCTTATGAATCCAACCTTCAACAATTTTTCTAACTCCGCTTTGACTAGGAGAGCCACATGTGGGTGCATTTTTCTCAACTTTTGCTTGACGGGCTTAACCCCTGGTCTTACATTCAAATGATGCATTATGAAATTAGGATCCAATTCAGGCATGTTGACATATGACCATGCAAAGTTCACTTGTTGTTCTTGGAAGAACTTGATAAAATCCTCTCTTTCTAGAGGTGTAAGTGACGCTGCCAAGTGTATAAATTTTGGATCTAATTCTATCCCAATGTTGACCTTTTTTGTTGGCTCTATGAGAATAGGTGACCTTTCATCTTCATGTTCTAGTGGGGTATCCAATCTCTCTTCCTTTGGTGCCACAATTGGGTTTTGACCATAGGAAACATCTTTTATCTTTACTTTTTTTGGTTCTAGTGTTGCCACATAGTGGTTTTCATCACTAGAACTTTTCATTTTTATTTTTATTTTCATTTTTTTCTTTTAACTAAGAGATTGGACCCCCGTTGTTCTCATGTTTGTATCAAATTCATTGGTGAAAGAGGGTTCAATCGCATTAAGGTATTGGCTCATTGATTGATCATTTGGGAAGTAGAGTAATTCACTTGGCTTGGTTTGGTCCTAATCAATGAGGTCGGGATGTATCAAGGATAATGAGTTATTAGGCAAGGTGTCATCCATTGGATTTATGGACATGACTTTTTTTGAGGGTTCATACATTGTATCATTTAGGTCTATGACATGAGCTTCCTCGAGATGGTCCATGGAAGAAGGATCAAAATCCCCTTCACTTGATTCCTCATCAACCTCTATGGGAAATAGCATGGGAAAAACCAGGAGTGGATTAAAGCTAACATTTGAATCTTCTTCCTTTGAAGGCATCCAAAATGTATCTATCCATGGCGGATTAGTAAGTGCTTGTCCTATGTTAAGATCTTGTATGTTAGGCTCTTCATTGACTTGAATTTCTTGCTTTGGGATCTTTGCATAAGTATGTATGGTGACCACCTCCTTATCATGACATGATTCATTGGATAGAGTATCCCATTCATAATCTCGAGAATCATCACTATCACCATCAGATTCCATCGTGTTCACTTGAGGATAAAAATCATGCATTAGGCTAGAGCTTTCTCCTTTGAATTGGTAACCTACCCCTGATCTTTCTTCTTTTGCCCTCCAAAAAGGTTCAATGGGTTCTAGAAAACCTCTATTTCTTCGGCCTAAGGGTCCTCTTCCCTTGTACCCCATTTTTTGCATGATCTCAAATCCTTTCCCATATTGTTCAGTTTGGATATTAATATGTTGGATTCTTTCTATGGGAATATTTGAGGTGTCTTCTTCATCTTGATAAAGCCATTCAAGGACTTCATCCTCTTCCTTATCAAATGTTTCTTTGTCACTTTCTCTTACAAAGTAAGAGCTATACTTATGAGGAAGGTGTTCTTTTGATGGTTTGTCATGTGATCTTGGAGATGTGGGTAAATTGAATAAGGAAACAAAATATTCCCCTACTCCTTTAGAATAGATTTTGTACTATTTTTCAAAAGTGTTCATCATCTCACTCATATGTTGGTAATGATCCTCCTTAGATTTTTCTTTTTCTTCTTTGGTAGGTTTGTAAAGTACTATCTCTGATTTAGGTTCTTGATAAGAATTTTTTGCTAGAGTTGGACCCTCGTAGCTCACTTTTTCCTTTCCCTTAGTTGATGTCGTTGAGCTAATTTGAGGAGGGTTTGATGTAGCATCTAATGCTAACTTAGGATTATCTTCTTTGATGGCTTCAATAGTGGCTCTTTGGATAATGCCTTCTTGGTTATGTGGAATAAATAGCTCATGAAGGGGTTTGAGTGCATTACAATATTGGAACAGATTTGAATCCCCTCTAACTGTGATTTCTTCACCCATGTATAGAAATTTTATGCATTGGTGGTATGTGGATGGAACCGCTTGCATCTCGTGTATCCACGGTCTCCCCAATAAAATATTATAAGTTAACTTCATATCCAATACTTGGCATTTAGCATCCTTTTTGACAGGTCCCACTTGAATGGGCAATATAATCATGCCTTTTGAGGCTCTTTCAGCTTCATCATATGCTTTTATGGTGATTCTCTTCATGGGATCAATGCATGACTCTGACAATCCTAGGGATTTAATAAGGCTCAACGTACAAATGTTAAGGCCGGCTCCTCCATCTATGAGGGCTCTTTTGAGTCTATTCCTTTCAATTAAGACCTCTATATGCAAGGGTAGATTTTGAGGATGGGTTATAGATATGTCATCTTGGTTGGAAAATGAGAGGCAATGAGGTGCTATGAGATGCCCTACCATGTTCTAAAACTTTTCCTCATCTAAGTTAGTAGGGACGTTAGTCTCTACTAGAGCTTTCTCTAGAATTTCTTTATGATTTGGAGATAGCTTTAATATCTCCAAGATAGAGATTTGTGCTGGAGTCTTTTGGAGCTGATCTACCAAGTTGTATGTTTTTATTGTTGTGGAAGATTGCTTGATCACAATGTTGGATTGTGGGGGACCAATGGGTTTAGGATCAATCCCTTGAAGGGTAATCTGTGAGGTCTGCCCCCTAGTGATAACATTTGATATCTCTTTTTAGAACTATTCTTTAATCACTATAGCATTCACAACATTATCATAAGGTGGTGCAAAGTTGATGTTATTGCTGCTTTTTTTCTTGCCCTTGGATGATTCACCCTTGTCATGACTATGAAAGGGCTATTTGAACATTGTATGATCTTCATTAGTTTGGGGCCCTTCAATTGTGATCATGCCACTATCAATCATATCTTGCATGACATTCTTTAGTTGTAGGCAATTGTTGGTGCTATGCCCTCAAATTCTATGGTATTCACAATGGTCATGTTCACTCCACCAGCTGGGTTTGTTATTGGGTTCATAGGGCTGAATGCTTGGTAGACTAATGATGTTGCTAGCAAGGAGAGTCTTTAAAGCCTTCTCAAGAGGTTCCCCCAAAGGGGTAAAGTTCCTTTTGGGAGTTGGTACTAAGTACTTATCAAATTTGGTACTCCTTTGATTGTTTCCTTGATTGCCATTATTTGCATTGTTGTTGGAAGGTGCCTTTGAGGCCTGATTAGTATTATTCACCTGATTAGGTGTCCTTGTAAGAGAAAATGGGGTCACCTTCAAGTTGCTAGAATCAACAACTCCATCATTAACTATTCCCTTATTGTTGTTCTTATATCGATTATTTCTATTGAACCAATTCTTATTATGGTTGTTGCTATTTTTGGAGTTATTCTTGTTGGAGTTGTTCTTATTATCTTTATATAATTTTAGTTCTCCACTTTTGACCAACACTTCCTTCATTGTCACTTTGTTTTCAATGAGATCTTGGAACATCTTGGGATATTGCATTCGTAATCGGTAGGTCATCTCATTACTTAAGCTATTTATGAAGATATCCATCTTCTCCTTTTCAGGCACACTCCTAGGATACCTTGCAAATATTGTCCTCCATCTTTGTAGAAAAGTGAGGAATGCTTCTCCATCCTTTTGTTTAGTGTTACATAATGTTATCATTGTGACCTCATGCTTGATGTTATATGAGTAATGTGCCACAAATTTTGAAGCTAGTTCTTCAAAGGTCTTAATGTCAGAGGGTAGTTTAGAGAACCACTCCATAGCCATGCCTCCTAAGCTTTTTAAGAATAGTCTCATTAAATATGTAGTATTGTGCATGAAATCTAAGCTCAATGCACAAAATTCCCATAAGTGGTCTTGGGGATCCGACGTTCCTTCATACTTGTCATACTTAGGAAACACTACATTGATTGGGAATGGCACCATGACCAAGCTTTTATCAAATAGGAATGGACACAACACTTCTATAGAAAAGGGCTTGGGAGCCCCACTTTGCTTAATGGTATCCAATTGCATTTGAAAAATCTTGAACTACTTGTTCATGATGTCTAAGGGACTCTCTTCAACTTTCGGTGGTTTGAGTTGGTTGACATCGTAGTCATGGGGAAGCTTGAGACCTTTCTGGGATAAGTCCATAAAGTAATTTTCTCTATCCCTATCCATTTCTTTATCCATGACCTTTAGGAAATAGGGACATTGGATTGCCTCACTAACCTTTTCATCTGTGGCATCTTCTGTCGTTGATTCGGTGTTAGTTATATTGTGAATGTTGTCAATCCCTTGGGTATTTTGGTCCATCCCTCCATTATTAGTAATGCCTTGATTATTGGGGTCAATACCTCTATTATTGTTATTATCCAAGCCACTAGTATACAACATGTTGGTCTCCTTCTCTTGAACGGGCTCTTTGAGTATTCTCAGAGAAGTGAATGTATCATCTGGGAAGGGAAGTTCTTGTCTAAGGTAAGTTCCGTCTGCTTGCAAAAATTTCTTAACGTAATAGGATCTGGTAAAAGCAGGCATGAACAAACCACTTGGGATAGAAACTTCAATTGGGCCCATGGTCAAATCCTTGTAGAATTTCTCAAAAATTGGGTAGAACAGGATTTTTCACTGGGTTGAATATTGGAGCAGTAAGAACGTAGAAAAGGGTATTCAAATATATGATCAAATTTTTCTGACCCCCTCTACAAATACTCTATGTTTCCCCTTTTAGATTTTTGGGCGTCACTGGCCTGAGTGTAGGCATGACTAAAATTATTATACACGTGAACTAGTATATTGTTAGGCAGCACACTGCAGGTATGCAGGCGACACTTCTCTATTGATAAGCGACTTTCCAATTTTATCAGGTGTGTCTCAATATATTCTAGGCATGATTTCTCTGTTGATACGCATTTTCATCAAAGTCACAGGCATGACCAAGCCTTTGATAGGTGGGATTGTTTTGTGTACAGGCAACACTTCTCTGACCAGTTTGTAAGATTTTGAACTTTTTAAACTTGTAAGATTAGTTTTTTTGAAAATTTCTTGTCTGAAAATAAAAAACAATCGCAACACACACATCAATATTTCATCATGTCCCTAAACACTCTAGTGTGTATATTCTCGAATGTTTTCACAAGTATAACACAAGAAGAAATTCCAAACAGCCTACCTAAAGTCAAATTTGGCTTTTATCATTTTGGCTCTATACGGTGGTCTTGCTACTTTATCAAGATTTATTGTGGATTCTATTCAAAATGGATCTTAAATCTTCATCCCCCAAGTATGTTAAGGGGTTTCCCACACGCACCAAAGTATGATTTTGTGTAATTCGTGAGGACTACTAGAGGAAATTCAAAAAATTTGAAACCCTTTTGTCACACACTCCATTAAGGATGCATGTGTTTCATTTTATAGCGGGTTGGATCCCTATAGCAAAAGCAAGCGTATCCCACTTTGGGCTATCCCTCTCACCGGCCTTGTTAAGGAAAACTTGGGAGGCAAGCCTACTATTGTTCTAGCATGTATATAGAAAGCAAGAAATGAACTTAGGCCGACAAGTTTGGGAGTTTGATTCACTTACAAAGTGAAGAGCATATCCCTATTGTCTTTCTTTGTTCCAAGCACTCAAACACAAATTTTTTCTTTCCCAATCTCTTGACAAGGAGATTCTTAAAATTGAAGTGTTTGGTTCATTTCTTGTTTTAATTAAGCTATGTTCAAAAATGATGCCGCAATTTAATCAAGTGCAAGCTTGAATAGGAGAATACCTTTTCTTTGTAGCTAGCCTAAGCTAGGGGCATTTTTGAAGGTTTTTGTCATTTTTTCATCTTACCTTAGCAAGAGCTCCCTCCAAATCTACTTGTCCACCAGCAAGTTAATCAATAATAACAAACACTGTGAGGGGAAACCAAAATCAAAAATTGAGGAAGCAACACTTATGTATGAATTTTATAGAACTTATTTGCAAATTTCCAAAGAAAACTTGATCTAAGGACTAAAAATCCAATTTAGAGAGATAAATTTTGATTTGTATGCTTCAACAATTGTAAGATAGTGCTGGAATACCTGATTCTCCTCTTCTTGTGTAGTCTCAAGGATAGCCTTGATGTGTGCTATATTTTCCTTCTTAATCTTCCTTGCTATTGCCTTTCCTTCTTGGTTGAATCTACTTTCTGGCTTCTACACCTTTCTGTGGTTGCTCATTTACTGTCAAATCATGCAAACAAAGAGTTAAAAAAATGATTTAATCAATTTAACAGTAAATAAAGACAACAGATAACACGCGACATTTTCCAGCTAATAGGTGTGAATAAATTGTCAGCAGACGTAACTTTAGTGACAGCGAGGGACACTTTGCAGTGACACAGGCGACACTTAAAATTCCACAGGTGTGAACAAATTATCACAAAGCATGAACAGAACTGAAAATTGTAGAAAATGATTAATGGTAAGCGACACTTTAATAACAGTAAGCGTAAATTGACATATTCAAAGCATGATTGTTATTAAAAATTGTGAAGCAAAGATTAAAGTCAGGCAACAACAAATTTTGGTAAAGTGATACTCCCTGAGTCACAGGCATGACTTCGAGCACAAAAGGCTGAACGCTTTGATCTGGGAGGCATGAGCTTTTGATACGCAGGTGACTATAAAGAAATTATGGCTAAATAGAAGTTGTAGGTCAGGCATGAATCTCCAGCTAACAAGCATCAGGATAGAGATCACAAGCGGCAGTAAATTGACTGCAGGCATGATTAAATCTTCTATAGGCGTGACTTTATCTATTTCCTATAAAATAATCACTGAAAATAGACAATACGAGCATGAAAATTATGATCTAAATGATAAAATGAGGCCTAAGGCCCCACGGTGGGCACCATTTGTGTGATGAGGAATACCACCTTCATGAATTAAGATCTAATTAGAAACAATTCTAAAGTAAATACAATGCTAATCTATTTAAAAATGAAACTAAGATCTATACTATCTCATGGCTCTCTAGAAAGATGTGGTAAGTGAAGCTCTTAGCTCAAATCTCCACTAGTGACACTTCTAAAATGAGAATTTATGCTGCTTTATGCTTCTACAATGCTTCTAGCTCAAATTGACACAATTATAATGCAAATGCTCAAAAATGCTCTTAGAATGCTCTTCAATTGCCTATAGTAACAATGCCTTGCAAATGAATTTTTAAGATATCTTGCTCTCAAAATGCTCTATATTTATAGTAAATTCCCAAGGGTAGGGGGTGGAGTGAAGTAATCATGATTAACCCTTGGTTGAGTCAAATACTTTTCTTTGTTCATAAATGGGGGGACAATTTAAAGGCTTGTCTCAAAGCTTTGGACAAAAGGACAAATTTGAGTGGTTGAGATTGAAAGATTAGAATGAGTGATTGAGATTCATCATTTTTGAGTGATTTATGTCTTTTTGTCCTCAATTCTCATTAGTTGCTCAACTTTGTTGAAAGATATTAGGAATTATTAAATTCAATTAATTAATTAAATTTAGCCATGTAAGGGTAATAGGTTCATTTTGATTTTTGATTTAAACACCTATACAATTAATTGATTAAAATTAATTATATAGTGTTTTGAACCCCTTTAAGCTTTGAATTAATTATTTAACATCATTATTTGATTTTTCCTTTGATTTTAATTGATTTTGTCCAACTTTATTTAATTATGTCCATTTTAATTGATTTGATCCCTTTTTTATTGATTTAGTGCATTTTGATGATTTTAAGCCATTTTATTGATTTTTGCAATTTAAAATCACTTGTCCATTTTTGCGTGTCTACAACTGCCATAGTAACTTTTATATTGTCAATGAAGATTAAATCATCCTTAGGTATTTCTTTCATGGGTGCAGTGGATGTATCAACTGCATGCGCTGAATCCTGTGGACTTGTAAATGGTACATTAGTAGTCTCTAACTCTTTGGCTTCCTTAGAGGACACTTGAGTTGTGTGCGCAGTAGATGGATACATGTGTCTATCCAAAAATACTCTCTCAAAAGCTTTCTCTATTTCTTTAGTTGCTAACTCATAGTTTTTATCCATGATGTGCAGTGTTCTTTTCTTAGTTCGGAGGTGTGGTTTCACCAAATCTAACAAACAAGGTTTTCTCTTCTAAAGAACACACTGGTAGATATCCATCAGGAATCTTCTCTCTAATTCTCAAATCTTCTTCAATTGTTTATCTCTTTAAGGACTCCAAGATGTTCCATACAGTGTCTGGTATTATCATCTTCAGTTCTATGACTATTTTTTCATGAGGTGCTTGTGTGTTCTTTGTATTCCTTGTTACTCTCGAGGATGGATGACTAGTGCTGATCCCTTTCTTACTCTTAGGCATTGCCTTATACTCTAGAGGACTAGTAAGTTTAACTGTTACTATGGTCATAGAAGGAGTATCATCAGTTTTATCCTTCTGAACATTAGATTTTTCTATCTTCACCTTCTTTAGCTTAGGATCTTCTGGTTCAGTCTTTGTTGTTGCTACGCTTTCAATTTCCAAAGAAATCTTTTGTTCCCTTGCTTTGTATAGGTCTTCTTGAGACACTCCATGAATTCTCAAGATCTCTGAGGTAACCTTAGCAACCTCCCTTTTTGTTGATGTGTTGCTTAACACTGCATCAACTTCTTTTGTTTTCTCCTCATAGGTTCCCCATCTTGGCTCATTAGGGTCTTTAGGTGCTGACAACAGAACTTGAGCATAAGCTTCTAGGACTTGTTCATCAACCTCATAACCAAGTGGATGAATCCACTTTGTCCTTGGTTCAACAGCCTCCATGCATGTTGAGTCAGTTTCAACCATAAAACAAATAGTATCCTTGTACTTCTCAACTATCTTCTCTGGAATTCTGAATCTCATCTACATCTTTGCCCTGAATGTCTTCGACTCTAATGTCATGTAGTCTTTTAATGTACTCTCAGTACATGCCTTGAGAGATATTTGTGGCATTGTGGGGATGGATTTGTCTAGATACAAATTAGACACTTTTCCAACAATATGGAAGTACATATATATGATCAAAGACCCAAATTTGAATATCTTGGTCTCATCATGTTTGATGTCCTTAATGTTATCTATAAGTTGTGTGTGTAGGATCTCACACAAGTTGAACTCTCCATTCTCTCTCACAAGTCTTATAGCTGCAAGAATTGTAGCCGTAGACACACTGTTCACCCTACTGGTGTGTTGGAACCTATAGCCTAATATCATAGACATCAATTTGATGTCATCTTTCTTAATAGGCTCTATGGTCATTCTGCACCTATCACTCCTTGACTTGCATGTTTGTTCAAAAAGTTTCCTCACATCTTTTCTGACTGGAAGAACGATGCCTGTCTTAGATAGGCATGTCATCTCATGAATTAGGTCACCAGTAATTCTAACCAACACTTCACCTATCCAAAATAGGTCATCATGAATTATGCTTAGTAGAATCTTGACCCATTCTGATTTGTAGAACTCATATGTCATAGCATACTCCACTATAGGGTGATTATTCCACCATGCATACTCATCCATGAATATTTTGTCTAGTTTTAACATTGTTTCCATGTGTACCCTTAATCTATCCAATCCTACTGGTTCTTTCTTATAGTATATGTATGCCCTAATGTCCTTGACATGCATAACACCCATAGGTGTGCAGGAGAACACACCTTCTAGGTTGTCCAAAGTGGATTTGAATGGGTGCCTCTTAAACACAAATATTTTCTTTTCTGCTACATCAAATACTATAGGAGTGGCCATCACTTACTTGTATAACACTTTCCAAAGGTTTCCAAGAGATTCTAAATTGGCACGACGAACTAGGGTTTCCACCACTAATCAAATGCACAGCAAATCACTTGATGAATCAAACTACAATCCTTTATAATCAAATGCTAGGGCTCTTCTATTCTCCAAACACTCTCAATTCAAATGCAATGATAAATCTTCAAACTTTTGTGTGCTTTAAAGTAGAAATTTTTTCATTAATGCTTGTCACATAAACCAAGCTATCACTTGAAAATTCCTAACTTTCATTCTGCAAATAATCAGCTAGTGTGATCTTGCACATTGGTTCTTCTAGTCTCCAAAAGCTTAAGTCCAAAGGTGCATACTCTAAAAGTGAGTATACTAGCCGCGTAGGGGTCTAGAGCTAAATTAGCTCCCCCTATGACCCTGAGGGCCATTCATCCAAATGTAGAGGGTGCATCCACTATGGATGCATCCAATACATACTCATAAATCTTATCCTTCTTTTCTTCTGACCAAATCAAGCTCGCATCCCCTGAGGCTTTCACAAACTTAACTTATCCTTCAGAATCCAATACCAGTTCTTTGGTCTTTTAGGGCTTTCCTGACCTTGCGTCCTTGATCTACAAACCTTTGAGATATGTCCAACTTTGTTACAAGAGTGAAAAATGATTGGAGGCCTTATATTCCTCAGCGCATTGACATGAGTCACCATTTCACATTGTCTAGCTGAGTGACCATTATAGTTACATATCAGACATGTGACATTCTGAGAACTTCTTACATTTGACTTATTCTAATTTTTTTGATCATAATGAGTCCTATTCTTCTTACTTGTCTTACAATTCATAGCTCTATGACTAAATTTATTGCATGAGTAACAGTAACCATTAAAAGGTCTTACCTCTGTATAGTTCCTTGCTATATGTCCATGCTTTTTACATGCATAACAAGTGTGGTCTACTGGCTTGTGCTCATTCTTATGTGGTTCATCATTATCTTTAGGTTGATCTTCAGTCTTCTTGGTATTAGTAGAGTCTTTTTGTGCATTCATTCTTTCTCGCATGTAGTCAATTCGATTTTGTGCTTCATTGTATCCAATGCATCTAGTATCCCCTTTAGCTCTTCTTGCATACAACTTAGATTCTATCAAATCAAAACTGGTGTGTAATTTTTCAATGTGATTCTTTGCCTCTTTTAATTCAGATTCCAAGCTTTCCTTATTTTTCTTTATCTCCAAGATTTCCATGTTAGCTTGCCTTAATTCTTCATTGAGTTGAAGGTTCTCTTTGATCTATTCTTCATAGACTTCCTGATTGTTAATCAGCTTATCATCAAATTCTTCAAGTTGTTCTTTCAAAGATGCATTTTCTTCATTGAGATTTTAGACCATAATCCCTAAATCACTAGTAGAGAATTCTTTCAAATCCTTTCTTAGCCTTTTGATGACTAATTGAGCATCACTGAATTTTTCTTTCAATTCTTCAATTTCTTTTTCAGACCTATACAAGTCTTCAAGACAAGCTTCAAGATTTCTTTTTAGATGTTTCATTTCTAACTTGTCCATTATCTCCTCAAGTGGTTAAACTTCTTTTCTGAGGACCAGAGCTCTGATACCAATTTTTAGGAATGGGAACATTGAGAGGGGGGTGAATCAGTGTTCACTGTATTTTATCTTTTCACTTAATCTTTAAATTGAACTTAAATGCTTAAGTAATGAAATGAACATGAAACATGAAATTGACACATAACACCAATATGGTTACAGGGAAACCCAAAGAGGTAAAAACCTTGGTGGGAATTGACAACCACTAATATTCTATACTAGTGTTTTATGATCCTTGTTAGAAGATCCTTAACCCTGTTAGGAGTTGCTTTACAATGCATTAAGTATAGTAGACCTTGTTAAGGGTCAGACCCTGTTAGGAGTCTTTTACAATAGCCCCTATTAGGGGAGTGGACACATTGTCCTAGAGCTCATTTCTCAAGAAATGAAGGCTACAACCTTCTGATCTTAGATACACACTATATCTGTTGGATGAACTGTTACTATGACACTGCTTGTTTGATCAGTTCCTTTGATGCACTAATGCTTTGACCTCTTGCAAAGCTCTAATACATCTTATAGACTCTTCACACACTTCTTCTCTACTTATCACAACTCTATATTAACTTCCACACTAATTACAATGGGCGCATCTCATATTTATATGTGCATACAAAAAAAATAACTAGGTTAGCCCTTTAATCGATTACATACAACACTTCCAATTGAATTGGATCAAGTGTGTTTACAAAAAAACATATTTTCATGTTGAAAACCTAATTATAATAGGTTCATAGCCTTTACATCATTATAATATAACCACAAATCAAAATGCTAACAGTTGGCTTCTTACTTTGTTCTTCTCTGGCACACACTGGCTGTGTAACTTAATATGTCTGTAACTTTGGCATAATTGCATATCTGATCATGCACTCATAGACTAACATGAATATAGTCTAACTAACTTATCTTCTAGGGCACATACCATAACTTAGTCATAAGCACGTGCACTGATGCTCTGAACTTCAGGTACTCTGTACACTGTCCAGTCTTCAACACTTAGTCGATTTATGATCTTCTCATCAAGTGTGCTAACTCCAAACTACTATATGACTTTGTTTCCATAATGAAAACACTATACTAAGTCATATACACTAGTATATCCAACTTGCCAATAGTTTTCAGCTATCTTTACCAACTGCGCAGTTTGGATTACCAATTGCACAATTTGGCTTATCAACTATGCAAGTTGTGCAGTTGGTCATACCAATTGCAAAGTTTGTGCACTTGGTCACCCAAAATGTGTAGTTGGGTGTGCAAGCTACATATTTAGGGAGGATAAACCCAAAAATGTACCCCTAGACCCACTCCCTGACCCAACATGCTACCCTAAGCTACCTAGAAATTCATGAAATTAACTAAATCACTAAGAGGCCTCGATATACTCACATGTAGTCTTGTGTTAGGTAGTTTTCAGTAGCTTTGCACTTTTTCCCCATGATGTTTCTCCATTGGTAGTTGATCCATCCTCCCTACTCTAGAGCTCAAATTCTTCCAAATGAGAGATTGGAAATAACTTCCACACTCCTCTCCTAGCCTTTTTGTAGTCCTCTTGTTGCCTAGATGGACATGAAAAACTTATCTTTTGCATTGGTCACGATGCTTTTTTCACTTTGAACTTTGTATATTTTATGTTTGATGTTTGATTTTTGAATCGTTCATTACGTTGGATTCCTCTCATCTTTCTTGACAAATTGACCTATCATTTATACTTTTTAGTCAATTTCTCAAGGGGGCACCTATATATTACCCCTGTCTTCCATTGTTATTGGGGCATGTTTTATGAAATTCCTATAAATTTTCTTTGACAAAATGCTCATAATCACGTTGTATCAAAGAAGGGAAAAATTTAGACACCTAAAAATGACTCAAACCTGCTAGTCTTGGTGTTATCCTTTTCACATTACAATTGAAATATTGTTCTACATTCTAATTATCTTCCCCTATGTTACGCATATGATTTTTACTATATGTCAACACTTTGTCCTTCCTTATTGATTAGACATTGAAAATTGTTTAATCAATTTCTAACATTTCTTGTATCATAACTTCGATCTCTTTGGTCAAGTCAATCCTAATCATTCCTAAACCAATCCTAATCATTAATAATTATTCCTAAACTGATCCCAATTGATACTAAACCATGTCAAACCTTCCTCAATAAGTTTAAACCAATCCTAATTAGTCCTAATTAGTTCAAGATCATTTCAAGCACATTCAACCATTATCAAATCAATTTTAGGACATTGTCCAAGATCATTGATATCCGATCAAATCAATTTCAAATCAAATCCAAAATTTATTAACTCAATCCAAAATCAATCAAAGGCATTGTCCAAGTTCATATATACCTCATCATCATCAACCCAATCATGAGAACATTTTCAAACTTCATCAATGCCTTGTTGTCATCATCCTAATCCAAGTCAATTTAAATAGAGTTTTCCAAGATCATCGATGCTATTTCATCACCATAAGTCCAGCCCAATAGAATTTCCAAAGTTCATTGATTCTATTTTTTATACTCCTAAGAGTTTATTTTTTTTTCATTAGTTATGTGGAAGTTATTATGTTTGTCAAAGTCATTCGGTAAGGAAGAAAAGATGAGTCGCTAAGGCAGAGAAAGCATTCGGTAAAAGGAATTAGTAAATAGTGAATTTAGGTAAAGAAGAAGCAAGTATAGGCACCGAGCAAGGAAAAACTAAGCACCAAGAACCAAGTTATGCTAAGCACCAAAATGAGAAGAGGAATTGGTTACCGAGTTAAAGAAAATGTGTTACCAAGCAGAACAAGCCGACACTAGATGAATTCTAAGTACATTGAACCTAGACACCGATTAGAAAATGGTTTACAAAGCTCAAGGAGATTGTATAATAGAGCATTGGAGATTTAAATCTAATGATTGTACTTGATTACAAGGTGAGATCAGCTAATAATAATTAAAGATGAAATATGCATTGGAAGTGTACACAATGCTAGCACTACTTGTAATGAAGATTCTAGAACATCTAGCACCGCTTAAATTTTATATATAAGAATACCAGAGTATGAAAATCATTAAGGTGGCATATATATGTGTGAAGAGAAATTGGAGATTGAAGATTAAAGTAGAAGGTGAATGAACAGTAAAGCTACCAAATAATAGAGTATTAAGAAATAGTCAAAAATTCAGATCTACCAAGTACTGAATTGATAGTAATGGATACACAGAGTGAGGTAATGGGTCTATGAGCACATAGAGTCTGAATAGAATTTGTTGATTCAAGTTTGACAAACATTTTGTTATTACTGATTAAGGAGTAATCATAATTTTATAAGACTCTTAACCGAGTAGATCCTAATGGATCTTAATTGTAAACCCTTTAACCAAGTACAATTCTTTGATTAGAGTTGTGAAATCTCTTAACAGAGTAGACTTAGCAGTCTTTAGAACTCTTAACCTGGTTAATACCTTTAACAGGGTAAGCTATCATAAATAGCTAAGCATTATATCTCTAAATGAGAAACTTTATTTTTCAGTAGTGAAGCATTGTGGGTGTCATCCCCACCCTAGTTTTTATCCTCTAACAGGATTTTTGCGATACCAAAATAATTGTGTAATGTGTTGATTATTACATGTTTTATTTATTTTCATGTGATGCATGAAAATGGTAAGTAATCAATAAATGAATGTGAAGGAAGTTTAGAAAAGTTTAAAAGTATTTTAAAGTACTGATTCATCCATCCCCTCTCAGTACTTACCTTTCAATACTTGAATCCAACCATTGGTATCAGAGCCCAGTCTCTTATTAAGGAGTTTAGTAACTTGAGAGGAAAGATTTGGAAATATGGAAATCTATAAGTAAAAAAGAATAGTTGACAGTATGGAAATATAACTAAATATGGTTAATGATAAAATTGAAAAATTGAGCAGGAAACTGAAACATTCAATCAACAAAAGGAAAGAGCTTGCACTATAGTTGAAAGATACTCAAGATCAATTTGAGAAACTTGAAGAATAATCTGAGGGAAGCATGTATGATGAATTTGATGCTATCATATTAGAAATGTCTAAAAATAATAAGATTAATGCAGATCAGGTGAAAACATTGAAAAGAGAACAAGAAGCACAATTGGTAAGGATGTGTGAAATTATGGAACAAAAAAGAAAAGCCAAGGATGAAAAAAGAACCGTTGAAGAAGAAAGAAGGCAAATGTATAAAAAATTAGATGAGAAAGATAAGGAAATTATGAGGTTGACACAAACTCACTATAACTTGATAGATCAACTTGTTATGGAAAATCGGGATGTTGCTAGGAAAGTCAGTGAGATTGCAGAATTGAGATATGAGAATGAACACTTGAAGAATGATCTAAAAGCTGAGAGAGATGCTAATAAAATCATGAAAATAAATGAGGAAGCATTGAAGATTATACATGTACAATTGATAAATCAAATGCAACCTAATGATACCTTTGGACTCCATTTCAATGCAAACAACACTACCGAGAAGGGTGAGTCCTCCAAACAAGAAACCAACCAAGAAAAATATTCTACCCCACCAAAGTCTAAGAATCCTACATGTTATCATTGTGGGAAACTAGGAAATATAGCTAACATCTATAGAAGTAAGAGAGGTAATCCTCTGAATTCTCCTAAGTTTAAAGGTCATTAATATAACTGCAATAAGTATGGACATAAAATATTTGAGTGTAGATCAATAATTATGAACACTCCAAGGAAACAAAGGTTTGATGATTACTGTAACAATTAAAATAAATATGGTCACTAATATGGAGAATGCAGTGTTGGAAGTTGTAATTGAAACAATTATTGTATTGTCATTGATGTCAAACCTTAATTGGTGAGACTGTTGCTATCTAAGAAAGTACTATATCTATTAGTTGATGAAAAGGATTAGGGAAAGGGAGATAAAAATAGCACCTAAGGAAAGGTTGAGTTATTTGATACTTCAAAGAGTACTTGATTATTTAGCACTATGATGAGATAATGTATTATTTATCTAAGTAAGAAGAAAGACTGAAGAAGTAGGCTTAACTGAGAAAAAGTGAAGAAATCTAGTTTAAGCCAAGTGATGTTAGTGTCAACTAAGTTCCAATATATGCTAACTAAATCTAGTGTTGACCGAACATCAGTTTATGTCGAGCGATAGGAAATTATCAAGCACGACAGTGTTAGCCGATGAAGACAGTTTGTAGAGATGACCGAGTTACATAGTGATGATTGAGGAGATGAACACGGTATTGAATGAGCATCAAAAATTTACATGTGGTGGAAGAATTCATATTTCCAGTCGACGCAGTTGAATTCTTGGGTTATGTAAATCATGAAGACTTTATTAATTGATTATATGAAGAATTTAATGCATGGTAAATCATTTTATTATGATTTCAATAAGGAGATTGAAAATGTTTCTAGAAGGATATATGAAGGACTTAAATGTTGGAAGGATCCATTGGATCTAACCTAACCTAAGATCTATGGAGGAGATTAAGAGGCAAAAGATAGATCTACCTTTCTAGAGAGGTATAAAGGAAACCTAATGGTGAGGTTATAGAGTATGCTGGTGATGTTGATGTTATTAACTAATAAGTCTAAGTAGAAGGCTGAAGGTGAAGATTAGAGTTGTGATTTCTTGAAGTAAATTTTGAGCATATTAGAGATGGAGATGGAAATGATACTCAGTTAGTAAATCAACGTACATGTGGGAATTGGATCCAATATTTACAAAGTGAGTTGTATGTTTTATAGATCAGAAACTACTGCTACTTTCTAACCATTGTAACAATCAAAATCCTTTAATCAAGGTTGACCTAACAATCATTGATAAATCCTTTAATCAAGGTGGAATTCTAATGGAATGTACTCAAGTCCTCCGACTAGACCACTCCTAATAGGGTGATTGAAATCCTTTAACAGGGTCACACCTAATAGTGTTTTTGTAAACCTTTAACAAGGTTGGATTGTCACTTCAAAAGAGTGAAAATATCAGTAACATGTTACAAAGTGGTTTTTCCCAAATTGGGTTTCCACTATAAATCCTGGTGTCATACTTTTTTGAATGTTTTGTTATGAATGTTTTGATATTCTACAAGTTAAATACTATTGGATAGTGGACTGCATGTTATATGTTTTTATGATATATGTTCTTTAGAGACCGAGTTGAGTTGGTGATTAGATCTAAGTTTTTTGAAGTGTTTGAATGTTAAATTGGTACATCTGGACCTAAGAACAATTGATTCACCCTCCCTCTATATTGTTCTAAATCATATTAACAATTGGTATCAGAGTTGTTGGTGCTTACAGAGAAAAAGTTTAAAGGTACTTGAGGCTAATGATCAAGCTGTATAAAAAGGAGGTACAAAGTTGAACAAGGAGAACTTCCTTGCATGGAAAAGTTTGATGAAACTGCATCTAGCTGGTATTGATGACTTGATGAAATACTATGTTGAACATGACTATGTTGCACTTGCTACACCTATGACTGCTGAGGAGATGAAAGAAAAATAGGAACATAATCAAGCAATGTTGGAGATTGCAACTTCCTTAAGCTATCTTGAATTTGAAGACATCAAGTACTACACTATTGCAAAAGTAATGTGGGATACTCTTGCAACCATCTATGGTGGTGATATAAATGTACTGAGGGAAAAAGATGAAAGCTTGAGAGGTAAGTTTTCTGAAATAAAAATGCAAGAAGGTGAGAATATTGCTCAGTATTGTGGAAGAACCAAAGAAATAGTGAATGCTATTAGAGGAGCTAATGGAATCATTGATGATAAGATTGTCATTGGAAAGGTATTAAGAACTTTGGTTCCTATATATGCTATCAGAATTTTAGCAATTCAAGAATCAAGATGTAACCCTGGTAATGTTCTAACTCTAGAAAGCCTTATTGGTAAGCTTACTACTTTTGAACTATCTAGCTATGATAACTACACTATTCCTAATGTTGAATATGCATTTAAGTCACAAATGGTTTTGCATAAATCTAAAAGAGAGAAAGATAAATGTGTGAAAAGTGAAAATGAAAGTGGAAGTGACAGTGACACTTCTAGTGAGGAATTGAATGATCTTGAAGCACTCATGGCTAGAAGATTGAAGAGAGGAAAAGGCAAATACAAAGGTAAACTTCCTATAATCTATTTTTTATGTGACAAAGTTGGCCATATTTCTGCAAGGTGTCTTGATAGGAATGACAAGGATGAGGACAGAGAAAGAAAGTACAAAGATAAGAGAGATAACAATGATCACCGAAGGTACAAAGATTACAAGAAAAAATGTAAGAAATCCTGTTACAATGCAGAAGAGGAAACTGATAGTGACAGTGATAATTTTGATATTGAAGTAGTTTATGTTGCTATGAAAGATGATTCTGATGAGGATGAGAAAATTGTAGTTATTTCTTATGTGAGTAAAGGTGATAAATGGATTATTGATAGTGGTTTCTCACATCACATGACTGGTGATAAAAGTAAATTTGAAACCCTAGATCATTACAAAGGTAGAAGTGTTAAGTTTGGTAATGATGCACCATGTCCTGTGAGAGGTAAAGGATCAATTAAGCTAACTGATAAGATCACTTGTGAAAATGATTATTGGGTTGAAGGTCTTAACTATAATTTTTTGAGTGTTGCACAGCTTAATAGCATTGGTTACCCAGTGGAATTTCATCACAAAACGGCTAAAATATTTGATGCTATTGGTGAACTAATTGGAAGTGGTCAGAAGACTAAAGGTGATTTTTTCTATCTAGATCTATATGAAGAGACATGTTTGTTTGCACAATTTGATGATGTATGGTTATGGCATAAGAGGCTATGTCATGTTAACTTTGACAATCTGGTAAGTATTAGTGAAAAGAAGAAAGCTAGAGGTTTGCCGAGATTGAAGAAACCTGATAATGTGATGTATAAACAATGTCAGTTGGAAAAAATGACAAAGTCTAGTTTCAAGAGAAAGACATTTACTTTTTAGAACATTTTGGATTTGGTTCATACTGACCTTTGTGGACCTATGGGAATACAAAGCTATTTTGGTGCTAGGTATTTTATTTTGTTTGTTGATGATTACACTAGAATGATGATTGTAATATTTTTGAAAAAAAAATATGATGCATTTCAGTTGTTTAAGTGGTATTTGGCTAAGGTTGAAAAAGAAACAGGTAGAAGCCTAAAATGTTTGAGATTTGACCGAGGTGGAGAGTTTATATCAAATGAGTTCAATCTATTTTACAATGATAGAGGAATCAAGAGATAGATGTATGCACATAGAACACCTCCACATAATGGTATAGCTGAGAGGAAAAATAGATCTATTATGGATTATGCAAGGACACTAATGATTGAGAAGAATGTTGCACATAAATACTAGAGAGAAGTTGTAAGTACAACTATTTATACCTTGAAATGAGTACAAATCAAGAAAGGTACAAATGTTACACCTTATGAATTATGGCATGGTTATGCACCTAATGTGAAATACTTTAGAATCCTTGGGAGTAAATTCTATATACTGAAGGCTAATAGAAATGGAAAGTTTGATGCTAAAAGAGATGAAGGCATATTCCTAGGCTATTCCACTAAGAGTAAATCTTATAAGTGTTTGAATTTTAACACTAACAAAATTGTGGAAAGTGCAAATGTGAGATTTGATGAATATGTAGAGAAAAATGAACAAGAAGGCAATAAAGAACTTGAAGACTATAGATCTTTTTTCTATATGGAAAAAGGAGAGGCAAGTAACACACCTGCACCAGATGCAGAGTCACGGGTAAGCAATGTTGAGCATCAGGAGGATGTTGTTGAGGAATCAGAAGAAGAATCTGATAATTTTCATGATGAACCTAAGAAGAGATTTGAACCTACATTGGCACAGTATGTGAGAAGACATCATAAGCCTGAATAAATCATTGTAGATAAAGAATCTGGAGTCTTGACCAGAAGTAAGTTGAAAGATCCTAGATGTTTATTGTGTGAGTTTGAGCCTAAGACAGTAAAAGATGCTTTGGAGAATGAAGACTGGATTCAAGCTATGAATAAAGAAATAGATCAAATTAAAAAGAATGATACCTGGACTCTGGTGCTAAGACCAAAAAAAAGAGTGTTATTGGAAAAAAATGGGTATTCAGAAATAAGCTCAATGAACATGGACAAGTCAAAAGGAATAAGGCAAGACTAGTATGCAAAGGTTATGCACAAGAAGTAATAGACTATGGGGAAACATTTTCCCTTGTAGCAAGATTAAAATAAGTGAGAATGGAATATGTGAACACAAAGGAATAACTAGCAGATATATTCACAAAATCTTTACCTAAGGATGCTCATGAATATCTAAGAGGTAAACTAGGGGTGCTTCCCCTAACTGAGGCTGCCTAGTCAAGTTAGGAGCACTGCATCAAATGTGTTGCACAAAATATCTGACAAATTGATGCAGGAAAGGTCACACTTTAGGAGCTGCATAGAGTTGTGAAAAGAATAGAAAAGCTAACAATCAATCACAAGCAAGATGACATAGGGGGAAATATTGTTACTAAACTGACAAGATGACATTTACATATAAATGATGTAAGTTCTAGTTGCTTCTTTGGAATTTTTTTCAAAGAGGGAGAGATTTCAGAGATGAATACACATCAAAGGATACAATCAAAGAGGGAGAGACACAAAAAAGATTCAGAGGGAGTTACTGTGTAAACGGTCAATCAAGGCTAAGTTATTGAGAATCAAAATGAAGCTAAGGATATTATAAATATAAAAAAGTCTGGATTGGTTGGTAAATCATGTGGTATTCATGTGGTGTTGTAATGCCAAAGAGGGAGATCATTGGAAACTACAATTGAAATGATTATTGTATTGTCATTGATATCAAACCTTAACTAGTGAGATAGTTTCTATTTAAGAAAGTACTATATCTATTGGTTGATGAAAAGGATTAGGGAAAGGGAGATAACAATAGAACCTAAGGAAAGGTTGAGTTATTTGATACTTCAAAGAGTACTTGATTATTTGGCCCTATGATGAGATAATGTATTGTTTATCTAAGTAAGAAGAAAGACTGAAAAATTAGGCTTAACCGAGCAAAAGTGAATAAATCTAGTTTAAAATGAGTGATGTTAGTGTCAAACAAGCACCAATATATGCTGAGTAAATATAGTGTTGATCGAACATCAGTTTATGTCGAGCGATAGGAAATTATTGAGCAAGACAGTGCTAGCTGAGGAAGACAGTTTGTAGAGATGACCGAGTTACATAGTGATGACTAAGGAGATGAACACAGTATTGATCGAGCATCAGCAATTTACATTTGGTGGAAGAATTTGGATTTCCAGCCAACACAGTTGAATTCTTGGGTTATGTAAATTGTGTTGACTTTATTAATTGATTATATGGAGAGTTTGATGCATGGTAAATCATTTTATTATGATTTCAATAAGGAGATTGAAGATGTTTTTAGAAGGATGTATGAAGGACTTAAATGTTGGAAGGATCCGTTGGATTTGACCTAACCTAAGATCTACGGAGGAGATTAAGAGGCAAAAGATAGATCTACCTTTCTAGAGAGGTATAAAGGAAACCTAATGGTGAGGTTATAGAGTATGTTGGTGATGTTGATATTATTGATTGGTAAGTCTAAGGAGAAGGCCAAAGGTAAATATCAGAGTTGTGATTGCTTGAAGTAAATTCTAAGGAGATCAAAGATGGAGATGGAAATGATACTCAGTTAGTAAATCAGCATATATGTGTGAATTGGATCTGATATCTGCAAAGTCAGTTGTATGTTTTATAGATCAGAAACTACTGCTACTTTCTAACCATTGTAATAGTCAAAATCCTTTAATCAAGGTTGACCTAAAAGTCATTGATAAATTCTTTAATCAAGGTGGCATTATAATGGAATGTACTCAAGTCCTCTGACCAAGCCACTCCAAATAGGGTAATTGAAATCCTTCAACAGGGTCACACCTAATAGTGTGTTTGTAAACCTTTAACAAGGTTGGCTTTTTCACCGAGCTCACTTCAGAAGAGTGAAAATATCAGTAATATGTTACAAAGTGGTTTTTCCCAAATTGGGTTTCCACTATAAATCCTGGTGTCATACTTGTTTGAATGTTTTGTTATGAATTTTTGATATTCTTTAAGTTAAATACTATTGGATAGTGGACTACATGTTATATGTTTTTATGATATATTTTCTTTAGAGACCAAGTTGATTTGGTGATTAGATTTGAGTTTGTTGAAGTGTTTGAATGTTCAATTGGTACATCTAGACCTGAGAATAGCTGATTCACCCCCCCTCTTTGTTGATCTAAATCATATTAACATGCAGGTCACAAAGGAGAAGTGAGAAATGGGTCCGTAACTGATAGAATGTTGACAACAACTAACAAGTTCCTACTATATGATGGGACTATAATACAAGGATTACTTGTACTACATGTGGAAAATTTGGTCATATTTCTACAAAATCCTTCAAGATGCATGGAATGAACAACATGAAATCATGGAGAAACATTGGGATGACGTGTTTCCATTGTCATAGAGTCAGTCACCTTGCTAAGGACTGTAGGTACCAAAATAAGGATTCAACCGAGGAGAAATTGAGTGAAAATAATCTAGTAAACATTAATGAAATCCAATAAAAATGAAAAATACTTGGAGAATAAAGTCATAAGATGATGAAACATAATTGGGAACTAGTGATGGCACCACATCGTCTGGATCGGGTGCACCTATCTTCTCTTAATTGGTCAAGGTATGAATAGGAATTCATAACCTAAAGTTTATCTTAAATCAGTTCCTAGTTTTAGTGAAAAGATCCATATCAGCATATTAAGATGCATTTGGATAAGTTTTGTGAAGTTTTTATTTCATATGTTGATCAGTGAAGTGTATAAGTTGTTTTTTTGCATTCGGTGAAGCAGAGTGTAGTTTGGTCAAACGATAAAGTAAATTTAGGTCAAGAGAATTTAATGCATATTATAGCCATTGGAAGCCCTAACCTAAAGGAAAAACTATAAATAGAAGGGTTGATACTTCATTTTTATGTTACATTCTTGTCAGTACATTTGAGCAGTGATAGATACAAGATTAAAGAGCATTTTTGAGAATTTAGTCGAGCATTCCAAAAATATGCAAAAACATTTGAGGTATTTCTAGTGTTCACCAAGATGAAATTATAGATTCCATTACTGTTAAATTTTAACCCTATAATTTGTCAAGGTATTTTCAAGATCAATGGCACCTAAGTTACAAATTCTAGTCGTAGTTGAGAAGATAGACCTAGTAAATCTAAAGTACAAGCTTCCACCCAATGTTGCTACAGAAGTAGATAAAACTAGAGCCCTATCCCTGATCCTGCCAAGATTTATTTTGATTGAAGACATTTGTTCCTTAATTCATTACAAGATTGATGATATATGTGAGGGAGAAATTGATGCATCATACAAGAAATTGTGTGTTAATGGTAATTTGAAAAGTGATCACACACACCTATAGACCAAAGGTTTGGTTCATGCAATGCATGTACCAACAGTCTTCAAACATGAGTGGATGAGAATCATACTGATTAGAGTTCATGATAGGTTTATGTGGTTTGATGGTCTGGTAAAGATAACAAAGGATGTTTTACATATTGTTACTGGATTTTTGGTCGGTGATAGACTGAGGGCCTACAAGTAGATAGATAAGAACAAATTGTGTGAGCTTACAAAATCTAAGTGGGATGGAAGAGGCCTAAAAATTTCTACATTTGAAGAGCTTGAACTAAAATTTTCATCAAACATCATATCATATAGGATATTCCAATAATCTCAGGTAGACAGTGTAGCATGTGGAGTTGTGGATATTGCATACAAAATGGTGATGAAAGACATGAAGATTGACTTGTGTGATATTTTTCTGAAACAATTAGATGACAACATGAATACCATTCAAAAGGAAAATTCAAACACATTGAAGTTTGGTCCACTATTGGTATGTATATTCTTTTATTTTCAAAACTCATTTCTAACAATTAGTGAATTCACATGGAGTGCAGATAAACCCATAGTTTATCAAATTAGTGATTTTATTCAAAATATGGGTGATAATTTTAATGTTATAATGGATTATTATTTTAGTAAATTTTGATCTGGAATGAATAATAATTCTAGCTTAGTTAGAAGAAGAGTATAAAGATGAATTATGTTTTGAAGTTGACACCTATGTGTGTATCATAAGGGTAGTGGAACCTAGAATAGAATTGTTACCACTGATGGGATATAAAATGAACATAGATGTAACTATTGTACAAATAAAAGGACTATTGGAGAAACCTATGGATATAATTGCAACTCAATATGGAACCTATGAAGAGGTTAAGGAGAAAATAAGAATAGGCATATTGATACCGAAAGAAATAAGGAAAACAAGTAAAATTATGAGTGAATTATCTGATAAATTAGGTATTGTTGATGTTAATGAAGTTGAGGAAGTTTTTGAACCTCTGGAGATAAAGGGGAAGAAATTAAAAGCTAAGAAGGAAATCCCTAGTCCTTTTTGTGTAAGACCATCTACTCATTCTACCTCTACACCAAGAGGAAAGAAGAAAGTAGAAGTTGAACCTATGAAGACAAAAACATATGTTAGAGAAAATAAGGCCACTGAAAGGCCAAGAAGAAAACTAAAGTTGCTAAAGAAGAGTGACACTAAGTTAGATGACTTATCACAATACAAAGTTGCACCAGGAAAAAATTTGAGAATTCTTCATGATCTTCTCAAGACACTTGAAAAGTATGGTGGACTGAAGGTCATGCAACAATCAAAATATGACACAAAGACTGATGAAGAAAAGGATAAAATAGAAGAAATAGTCATTACCACAATGTACAAATTCAGGATCCTACCAGTTGAAGTATCAGATTATCTAGAAGGATAATTGTATAAGAAAATAGATGCCAGATGGAAACATACACTTGTTGCTAAAAAAAGAGGAGAGAGAGAGAGAGAGAGAGAGATCACTTTTAATCACAATACCAGACCTTACTAAGAGAGGAATAAAGGATACACTCAATGAATACTCAACAAGATTTTTGGTAAAGGGAAGAGCCTTAATTATAATGGTCAGTTAATTGAAATAAGTACAAAAGGATACCAATGATCTTTAGGAAAAGATATTTTCCATTCACCAATCAAAAATTGAAGGTGTAATAGTTCGAGAGGATAAATCCAAGCCAGTTGGCTTCATAAAAAATTAGGAAGAATTAATAATAGAAGACATTACCAAACAAGATCTTGATAATACAATGAAAGAAGATGAAAATGTGATGGCAACCAAGGGCATAGAGACCAAAGCCATGGATATAGATGATTTGGCTATTGCAAGATTACTGACCAAAGTGCCAATAATTACACAAGTAATGGATTTTATAGAGATAGAGGTGACTGATGTTGCACCTATAGATGTTGAGACTCCTACTGAGCTAGAAAAGTAAAATGAACCAAAAGAGATTGAGGAGAAGACTACAGAGACATAAACTACTCAAGGTCAAAACACAGAGTCGGTGACCCCCATCAAGAGTACTAAACAAATGCAGGAACTTAAGAAAGAAAAATAAAAGGTAGAAGAGAAGAAAGAGGACAAATAAGAAAAGAAGGAAGAAATAAAAGAGAAGAAACAAGAAAAGAAACAAGAGGAACAAAAGAAGGAGAAGGAAGATAAAATTGATGAGACTTCAACTCAATCTGATACAAAGAAGGCATCAAGCTCAAAGGGAAAGTCAAAGAAAAGAAAATTAGAAAAATGAGGTAGATATAAATCAGGTTATAGTCATACCGAAGGTTGATTATACAACCATGAGCCTGAAGGAACTCTCTCAGTTCAGTGACTTATTGAAAAGGAAAATTGCACAAGATAAACTTATAGTCAAAAAGTCAAAATCTAATGTGTTGGAGAAAATAAAGAGAATTTTGAATGAGATTGTCCTTGAGACAACAGTAAATGAAAAGGCAGACATATATAGTCAGTTGAAAGAACTTGTCAGCCAAATCAATCAGTGCGGAATTGACACAACCAAGTATATGATGAAATTTCACAAGAAAGATATGTAGACCAAGGTGATTGAATAAGTTCTTCAATCAGTTGCATTGGACAAGGCAACTCTTTCTAAGTTAATCAAAGCATTAGAACAAGAGCTACAATCCATTCTTTTTATATTTCAAAAGATTTGTTCATTGTCAAATTTTACGAAGGAAATAAAGGAAAAGGACAATAATGTGGAAAAAGAGCTCACCGAGCTATTATTAAAGATTTCCACCGAACCAAAACCAATAACAGAATGTTATGCGAAGCTGAAGAAATTGATGGGAGTGAAATTTGAATTGAGAAAGGAGGAGAACAAGATTAGGATGGATTTATTAGAACTCTAAATAGTTTTGTTACTAGACATTGAATAACTTCATAGGCAATTTTAGAAAGCTAAAGATCTAGTGAGCACACCAGATGTAATCGCTATGGACAACATGGTTAGTCTTACAACTGATATAAGTGAGTAGATAATAGTGTTACAAACACTACATGACACTTGCAAGGCATCATTGAAGGATGCATAGGAGAAGTATAAAAGCATTTTTTATAAGATCCCCAAACTGGATAAGAAGTAAGTATTTTTTCATTTTTGTTAAAAAGGGGGGAATATATATATAGATATAAAAGGGGGAATATGATTAGTATAAAGGGGGAATACATAGATTATGTATATAGTATGGATATGTACTAGAGTTATTACTTCAGGGGGAGTAATAATTTTTACCAAGGAAGAGAAATAGACTAGGACAAAATTTTTTTTAATGACTTTGAAGATTTTGAAGGTTTTTAACAAACATACCAAACTAATGCCAAAGGGGGAGATTGATACTCCTAAGAGTTTATTTTGTTTTCATTAGTTATGTGGAAGTTATTATGTATTTCAAAGTCATTCGGTAAGGTAGAAAAGAGGATTTGGTAAGGCACATAAAGCATTCGGTAAAAGGAATTAGTAAACAGTAAATTTTGGTAAAGAAGAAGCAAGTATAGGCACCGAGAAAGGCAAAACTAAGCACCAAGAACCAAGTTATACCAAGCACCAAATCAAGAAGAGGAAGCAGTTATTGAGTTAGAGAAAACATGTTACCAAGTAGAACATGCCAACACTAGATGAATTCCAAGTACATTGAACCTGGACACCGATTAGAAAACGGTTTACAAATCTTGAGAAGATCATATAATAGAACACTGGAGATTGAAATCTAATGATATCACATGATTACAAGGTGAGATCAAAAATGAGAATTAAAGATGAAATATGCATTAGAATTATACCCAATGCTAGCACCTCTTGTAATGAAGATTCTAGAACATCTAGCACCTCTTAAGTTTTGTATACAAGAATATCAGAGTATGAAAATCATTAAGGTGGAATATGTATGTGTGAAGAGAAATTGGAGATTGCAGATCAGAGTAAAAGGTGAATGAACAATGAAGCTACCAAATAATAGATTATTAATAAATAGTCAGAGATTCAGAGCTATTGAGTACTGAATTGATAGTGTAATTGATACACAATTTGAGGTAATGAATTGATGAGCACACAGAGTCTTAATAGAATTTTTTGATGCAAGTTTAATAGACATTTTTTTATTACTGATTAAGGAGTAATCACAATTGTATAAGTCTCTTAACTGAGCAGATCCTAATAGATCTTAATTTTAAATCATTTAACTAGGTACAATTCATAGATTAGAGTTGTGAAATCTCTTAACAGAGTAGACTTAGCAATCTTTAGAACTCTTAACTGGATTAATAACTTTAACCAAGTAATCTATCGTTAATAGCTAAGAAGTGTATCTCTAACTGAGAAACTTTATTCTATAGTAGTGAAGTGTTGTGGGTGTCATCCCCACTACAATTTTTATCCTCTAACAAGGATTTATGTGATACCAAAATAATTGTGTTATGTGTTGATTATTACATGTTTTATTTATTTTCATGTGATGCATGAAAATGGTAAGTAATCAATAAATGAATGTGAAGGAAGTGTAGAAAAGTTTAAAAGTGTTTTAAAGTACTAATTCACCCTTCCCCTCTCATCACTTACCTTTCCATACCTAAATCCTACAATTTTATCATGTCATCTTCAATCGTGCACATTGTCAAAGTTCATCGATGTTGCATTAATCCGTAATCAATTTTTAATCATCAAGATCAATTGAAAAACCTAATCAAATAATACAAGATCCAATCCCCTTTTGATCAGGCATCATCAATTCAATCGATCATTTTACTAATTTTTCCTCTTGGGATAGTTAACACATTGTTAGAATGATTGTAGAATAACTAAGGGGCAGTGAATCGGCTATCCTCAGGTCCAGATGTACCAATTCAACTTTCTAGTTCTTCAACAATCTCAGATCTAATCATCTTTCAACTTAGTCTCTATAGCATTTACCAACAACATAAAACTTGCAGTTCATTGTCCTAAAGTAATTAACTTGCAGGCTATAAAAATTTCAACATCATTCACATCAAATAACATTCACACAAGTATAACACTAGGATTTATAGTGGAAACCAAATTTGGGAAAAACCATTTGTAACATGCTACTGATTTTCACTCTTCTGAAGTGATCTCTGTGAGAAGCCAATCCGATTAAGGGTTTACAATACACACTATTAGGTGTGACCTAGTTAAATAATTTAATCACCTTGTTAAGAGTGGCCTAGTTAAGAGGGCTTACAAATATTCCATTAGAATGTCACCTTGATTAAAGGATTTATACAATGATTGTTAGGTCAACCTTGATTGAAGGATTTAGACTGATAAAATGGTTAGAAAGTAACAATAGGTTCTTATCTGAAAATATACAACTCACTTTGCAAATATAGATCCACTTCACTCATATGTTGATTTGTTGACTGACCTTCATTTCCATCTCCATCTCTAATCTGCTTGGAATTCTCTTCAAGCAATCACCACAACTCTATTCATCTCTTCGCAACTTCACCTTCAACCTTCTGCTTAGACTCATTAGTCAATAACATCAACCTCTTCTCTATTCTATAACCTCATAATTAGGTTTTCCTTATACCTCCTTGATTAGGTAGATTAATCTTTTGTCACTTAATCTCTTATGTAGATCTTAGGTTTGGGTCAGATTCATCGAATCCTTCCATCATTATGTTCTCCTTCTTTTCCTTCTAGATACATCTTCAAACTTCTCTTTAAAATCATAAGAAAATAATTTACCATGCATTAAATACTTCATACCATTCATTAATAATGTTAACACATTTTCAATATCCCAAGAATTCAACTATGTTAGTTGGGATTCTCAATTCTTTCTCAAAATGTGAATTACTGACACTCGGTCAATACTGTGTTCATCTCCTCGATCATTACTCTCTATCTCATTCATCGCTAACACTTTTCTTCTCGGCAATTATCTGTCACTCAGAAATTACTAATGTTCGGTTGACACTAGTTTTTCTCGATATATATTGGTGCTCGGTCGACACTAACATCACTTGACTTAAATTAGATTTGTTCATTTTTCTCAATTAAGCCTATGTTTCCATTATTTCTTATTAACTTAGTGTTAAAGATAAACAACACATTATCTTACTTAAACTAGATTTGTTCATTTTTCTCAGTTAAGCGTATGTTTCCAGTCTTTCTTATTAACTTAGTGTTAAAGATAAACAACACATTATCTTGTCAATGTGCCAACTAATCAAGTACCTATTGAAGTATCACATAACTCAACCTTTCCTTAGGTCTGCTTGTTATCTCCTCATTTCAAATCCTCTTCATCAACCAAAAGATATGGTACTCTCCTAGATAGAAACTCTCTTACAAGTTAAGGTTTGACATTAATGACAATATAAAAATTGTTTCAATTATATTTTCCAACAATCTCCCTCTTTAGAATTGATGGAAACACCACATGAAGATCACATGATTCACCAAAAAATCCAAAATCTTTGTGCAAAAAATCTTCATTAATATCCTTAGCTTCAGTCTACTTCACATCCAACACATCCAAGTACCATCTCCCTCTAGGATAGATTTAGTTTTGTGTGTTCATTGAATCTCTTTCTACAGTTCCAGCCATCAAACCCATGGTTATTTTAGCTTTGGCTTCTTTGTATCTTCCAAAATAAGGTGCCTTATTATCAACTTCTTCAGCTAGAAGGGTTGTTATAGAAGTTGTGGTTTCATCAATGTTTACCTCATAAGATAATGGCATTAGCCATGAAACCCTTAGTAAAACTACTTGTGCATAGGTGAAGTCTGTGTCAACTAGAAAACATATATCCTTGGTGTAATTCTCAACTAAAGACATAGGGACTCTACTCCTCATCCTCATTTTCTTCTTAAACTCGATGAAATAATTATCCATTACAGCATTAAAACTTTCTCCTATTTGACTTATGAACTCATTGATTTGAACTGTAATGGGTTTCTTCTTATCCCATATCACACCTCCAACAGTAGGAAAACACTTCTATATGTAAAAGAATAAACAGACAAGCAAAGAACCAAACTTACACATAGAGTTCTTTATAGTCTAGACTGAGTTCAGGTTCTTGACAAGCTGAGTCATCTAGAGCTCGACAAGATCATAAGTGTGTCCCTTCTTGATGATTTTCCATGCCTGGTCCACTGCCATACATGGGACATTATCCAACCGACTGGATTGGTAGAATTTGTGTGAGAGAACCCTAACTGAAAAATCAATCTCCAGATCAGTGATGGTGGAAATCATCATTCCACACTTGTTCCAAATTGCCTAAGTATTTTCCTAGATTTCTTCCTTACTTGAACACTTCAATGTTCATTTACCCTGAATTATAGGGTATCCAGTTACCCAGTGGATCATTTCCTTTGTAATCTTTACTAGTCCATCTTCCAACCATAATTGCATATCATGCACATGACTTAACACTATCTTTATCCATTCAACCTTGAAATTCTGTGGGAAATCTAGGGCATGCACTAACCTTTGCTCGACAACCGATTTATGTTCCAGCTTTAATACACCATTATCACATAGTTTGTCATATGCCTCCCTAATCTTGTAATCTCCAATCTCTATGATTTTACACATATGATAAGACCTAATATCATTCATTATTAGTACATTCTCCAAAATCGAGGATAGAGCACCGGTAAGATCTCCTTTTATCACACTCTCTGGAATTGCCTTAAACTTTTGTGGCTTACAAACTTCATTTCTTACCAATTGTACATTGAAAACCTCCATCCCTTGTTTCTGCATTCTAGCAGATGATGATGATGCCATTTTTTTAAAAAAATCAAAAAGGAGTATCACTTGGTAGGGTACCTTTCTCGTAAGTGTTTTGTAGATGATTTTGCCAACGGCACGTTGAAAGAGATTTTGAATTGCCCTTGATAAACTGGTTATGCACACTTTGAATTGCTCAAAGAAATTTTAATTTGCTTGGTGAAATAAAATTAATGGTAATATTCCACTTTATACATTCCAAAAATTCAAATTAGGGCCTCATAAATGCTTCATACAAAATTTTAAGTGGAATACAGTTTGTTGGAAAAATGGTCAGCGCTCCCCTCAGGATTCGTGACATGGTTTAACCACCTCCTATGTCTTCTATAAGTCTAGTGGTTGTATCGAGCATTAACAGGTTGATCTTTTGGTGCAACAACAATCGCTACTTGTAACAAGTGGTATCAGAGCTCAGTCACATGTTCGAATCCCCTTGGGTAACACTGAGGGGGAGATTTTTGGCAAAATGGTCAGCACTCCCCTCGAGATTTGTGATATGGTTTAACCACCTCCTATGTCTTCTATAAGTCTAGTGGTTGTATCAAGCATTAACAAGTTGATCTTTTGGTACAATGGAAACCGCTACTTGTAACGCAGTTGTCTTGGCAAACCTATGTTAACCTTGGCTAACATAAGCTCGATTGATATAACTATTTAGACATAGCTTGGTGTACATCACATCTCAGCTATCACAGGTGCTCGACAATCATTGAAAACTCAGTCAAAACACTTACGCTCGGAGTAAAAAATGAAATGCTCTACTTTTCTCAGATATGTCCTAATGCATCTATATCTATGTAGATATGGAATTTTACTCAACTTCATGTTAGGAATTGATGTAAGATAAAGCATTGTAAGACTCAATTCTAAACATACCTTCTTTTCTTAGTTTGAATAAGTTTGATCACCTAATCCATCAGATTGGTTGACCTCAGATGTGCTAGCTTCACTTGTGCTTTCTTCTTCTTTCTTCTTCCATGTCTTATTCATCTAATTTCTCACTTTCTTACAGATATCTTCATTTTGATTTTGATCATTGCTCAGCATAGGGGATCTACAATCTTTCTTTAGGTGTCCTATCTTGTTACACTTGTAGCATACCATGCTTCCATTCATCCAACTTTTGGATTTACCTCTTAAATGAGTCTTCATACAATTTGCTCTAATGTGTCCATATTTTCCATAGTAATGACAATTGTACCAAGTGTTATAGTCCCAATTGTATGAGTTATTCTTCATAGGTGACTTAGTCCATTTAGGTTTAGATCTGCATTCAAATGCTCTATGTCCATATTTCTAACAGTTAAAATAATGGCCTTGAAACTTTGGTGAGGTAGGTGGACTACTGACCTTAGACTTGCATTCATGTGCCTGATGTCCATGTTTCTTACAGTTAAAGAAATGTCCATTAAATTTAGGTTTAAGATCAGACTTACCATGTTTGCTCCTGCATATGTTGGTTGTATGTCCTAGCTTTCAATAGTGGTAACATGTGGGCTTATTGTTCTTTGGTTTTGCATTCTTTTGTTCTCCATTCTTTGATGATTCTCCTTCTTCAATAGATGATAAATGCTCATTTAGTCCAAGTCCAACTCTATCATTAGATCTTCTAGGTGACCTTAACAACTCTTCAAAGTATTTCACTACTTCATTAGGTTTGTACATTCTTTCATTGATTTCCTTGTTGGATCTCAGTTCATTTCTTAGTTGATCATTTTCAGATCTCAGATTGTTGATTTCCATATCTTTCTTGCCCAACTCTTGATTAACCAGCAGGAGTTGATTTACCATGTCTAGTTGATTGTTGGTCAACCTTTGCATGTCACTTGTCCTTTCATCTAGTCTTATTGACATTTAACTTTTGTCTTCTTCATCCATTGTCTTGTCTTCTTCAGCTTTCTTTTTATGTTCAACTACTTCACAAAGTTTGACAGATTGAATTTCTTATTCTCTTTTTAGATTTTTGATGTCATCATTTAGTATAGTATTTTTCTCCAGTAGCTCTTTTATGGCTTTGTCACTTTCTGCAGAGTTCCCATTATCAAATAGTCTAGTGGTATCTTCTTCATGATATTGTGAATCATTTTGATGAATAGCAATTTCTCTTCTCCTGCTCAAGGATTTCTTCAGTTCACCTCTGGCTTCTTCTAGTTGTTGTAATGCTAGAGTGCATCAACCTTTTGATTCTCTATAACCTTTCCCAGATTATAAACTTCCATCTCAAGATCTTTTTCTTCAAGTGGTTAGACTTTTAATGAGAAACCTTGAAGCTTTGATACTAATTGTTGGAAATGTAATTGGGAAATGTGATACTAAGAGGGGGGGTGAATCAGATATCACCTTTAATACATTTAAAACTTTTGCATAGCATCAACAAAACTTCATAATAACAAAGTATCTAATATACTAAGCATAAATCATAAAAGTACTCATAACTCAGTAATTTTGGTTACCTAGAAACCCGTGAAAGGTAAAACTAGGGTGGGGATGACACCCACAAATATTCAGTACTGCAGTATAAAGTTTTCCTGCTAGGGCTACAAAATTTGATCAAAGATATGATCTACCCTATGAGGGGTCTTCCCTGTTAAGAGCTAAATGACTTATATAGTCTACCTTGCTAAAGGATTTGAAACTTACAATAAAGTAAGCACTCAGTTAAGAGATTACAATAGATCAGTTAAAACCATTTGGTTAAGAGATTTACCCTGATACACCTATTAGAATGTCTCAGTACTTGATCCTTCGATTTGCACTATATGCAGATTACAGATCTTCTCCTTATAGTATTGTTTTGATATCTTCTATCAAGTTTATCTTTGTTCTATCCTTTACTGCTTAACTTGGTCATTGAATTCTATCTGAATACTTCACTGATCTAAATGTGCTACTCTATTATGTCCTTCATTCCCTTCACAACCTCTCATTCACACTCTTGTTTTAGGGTTTGGATCTAATCCTTATATAGATAACAAAACATCTTCATGATTTAAGATCTATGATTTATATTTACTCCTTTTGCCACTTAAACTTTGCTAATTTCTGATTGGTCCTAAGTGTTTCATAGGGATCAATGATTATAAAATAGGTGTAATCACCTCTATGATTCCCTCAACAACAAAAAATACAAAACATGAATGTCGGCCAAAACATTTTACCTCGATCATTGTGTGATAACAAACTCATATGTCATTTCTGGCTAACTTGGCAATTCATGTTCCTCATAATCAGAATTCACTGTACTAAGCATATGTTGATATCTCTGTCACTTAGTAATCATTTCTTTCATAGCTCGACAAAAACTTAACTCGGCTAATACAAAAATACATAGTGACCATCTAATTACTCAACAGTACTACTGCTTGGTAAGTGTACATTACATAACTTGGCCTATACATAATGACTCAATCACAGTGATGACCGACCATCATTGCCTAGATAATGACTAAGTGTGAGTCACTAATAGTCAAAAAAACTATAGAGATCTATAGTATTCACATATTCTAATCTCACTTCTTTTTCTTGAACCAACTCTCTCAAGTAATGATACTTCATAGAAATATGCTTATTCTTAGTGTGCATAAAAGGATTCTTTCATATGTTAACAGCACTTATGTTATCATAGAAAATAACAACTGGCTCAGTGATTTCCTCCTTCATACCTTTTAATAATTTCTTGATCCACACTAGATTTGAACAATTCACTACAGCTGCTACATACTCAGCTTCTATTGTAGATTGGGAAATGTAGTTATGTTTTTTTCTTTTCCAAGAGACTAATCTCTTTCCTAGAAATAATGCACCACCACTTGTACTCTTTCTATCATCAACATTTCCCACCCAATCTATATCAGTTCAAACTTATCTTTCTTCTTGTAATAGAATCCATAGTCATATGTTCCTTTTAGATATCTCAATATCTTTTTCACTGCCATCATGTGACTCTCTTTAGGATTTGCAAAAAATCTTGCAACAATCCTAACTTCTAGGGAAATATCTAGTCTACTATGGATAACATATTGTATCTTTCCAATCATGGATCTATATAGGGTTTAATTCACTTTAATTGTATCATCAATTTTAGATAAGTTTTGTCCAATAGCCATAGGTGTACTGAATGGTCTAGAATCTTCCATACCAAAAGTTTTTAGTATCTCCTTGACATATTTAGATTGAGTGATATAGGTACCTTTCTTCATCTGATAGAATTGCAAACCAACAAAGTATTTGATCTCACCAAACATAGACATTTCAAATTCAGTTTACATCTCATTTGAAAAGTTTTGACATAGGGAATCTTGTCCTCCAAATATGATATCATCAAAAAATATTTCAGCTAACAAAATCCCTTTACCTTTTTCAATATTCATATACAGATTGTTGTTGTCATTTGTTCTTACAAATCTAATCTTTATTAGATAGTTATGCAATCTCTCATACCATACTCTAGGGGCTTGTTTCAATCCACATCGTGCCTTGTGTAGCTTGCAAACCATATTCTTCTTGCTTGGGTCAAAAAATCCTTCTGGATATTCAATGTATACTTGTTCTTCCAATATCTCATTCAAAAATGCAGATTTTACATCGATTTGATATACTTTGAATCCTTTATAAGTAGCATATGCAAGTAGAGTCCTCACTCCTTCCAATCTTACAACTAGGAAAATGTCTCCACATATTCAATGCCTTCCTCTTGTGAATACCCCTTACAAACCAATCTGGCTTTGTTTCTAGTGACTTCTTCATGTTCATTGAGCTTATTTCTAAATACCCATTTTGTTCCAATTACATTCTTGTCTTCTGGTCTCCACACTAGAGTCCAAGTTTTCTTCTTTTCTATCTTCTATATTTCTTCATTCATGGATTGTATCCAGTCTTCAGTCTTTAAAGCATATTTCACTATCTTAGGCTCAAACTCACATAGTAAGCATGTATGATATTTCAAATTACTTCTTGTCATGACTCTGAATTCCTTATCTCCAATGATTTGTTCAGACTTATGATTTCTTCTCACATACTGTGCCAATGTAGTTTCAGATTTCCTTTCTCCTTGGTCTTGATCTTCAAGTTCATCTTGTAAATTCTCTTCCTCTTCTTCTAGTTGCTTAGCAACATCCTCCTGATGCTTGACAATATCTTGTTGTGACTTGGAAAATTGATGTAGTTCCTTGGCATTTGGTTTAGGTGCACTACTAGCCTCTCCTTCTTCCATGTATATAAAAGATGTGTAATCTTCAGGCTCTTTCTTGCACTCAACTTTATTCTTTTTTTCATATTCATCAACTCTAACATTTGCACTTTCCACAATTTTGTTAGTGTTAAAATTCAAACACTTGTAAGCTTTTCTCTTAGTGGAATATCTTAGGAATATGGCTTCATCACTTTTAGCATAAATTTTTCCATTTCTATTATCTTTTAGTATATAACATTTACTCCCAAAGACTTTAAAATACTTCACATTAGGTGCATATCCATGCCATAACTCAAAAGGTGTAGCATTTGTACCTTTCTTTATTTGTACTCAGTTTAAGGTATATACAACTATACTTACAGATTCTCTCGAGTATTTTTTTACAACATTATTTTCACTCATTAGTGTTCTAGAACCATCCATAATTGATATGTTTCTTCTTTTTTCTATACCATTTTGTGGTGGTGTCCTAGGTGCGGAGATCTATCTCTTTATTCCTCTATCATTGTATAATAGATTGAACTCATTTGATATAAACTCTCCTCCTTTGTCAGATCTCAAACATTTCAAGCTTTTACCTATTTCTTTTTCAAATTTTTCCAAATACCACTTAAACAACTAAAATGCATCATATTTCTCTTTTAAAAACATTAATGTCATCATTCTAGAATAGTCATCAACAAATAGAATGAAATAGTTATCACCGCAATAACTTTGTACACCCATAGGTCCACAAAGGTTGGTATGAACCAATTCCAAAATATTATCAAAAGTATATGTCTTACTCTTAAAACTAGACTTTGTCATTTTTCCCAATTGATATTGTTTACACATCACATTATCAGGTTTCTTCAATCTTGGCAAACCTCTAACTTTCTTTAGCTTACTGATATTTACCAAATTGTCAAAGTTCACATGACACAACCTCTTATTTCATAGCCATACATCATTAAATTGTGCAAACAAACATGTTTCTTTAGATAGGTCTAGATAGAACAAGTTACCTCTTGTTTGTTCTCCACTTCTAATTAGTTCACCAGTGGCATCAAATATTTTAGCCTTTCTATGATGAAATTCAACTTGGTAACCAATATTGTTCAACTGTGCAAAACTCAAAAAATTATAGTTAAGACCTTCAACCCAATAAGTATTATCACATCTGATCTTATCAGTCAATCTTATTGATCCTTTTCCTTTCACATGACATGGTGCATCATTACCAAACTTAATACTTCTACATTTTTAATGATTAAGGATTTCAAACTTACTTTTATCACCAGTCATGTGATGTGAACAACCACTATCAATAATCCATTTATCACCTTTACTTGCATAAGAAGCAAGTACAATTTTCTCATCTTCATTAGAATCATCTTTCATAGCAACATAAACAACTTCTATATCACATTCATTAGATTCACTAGTTTCATTGTCAGTTTCCTCTTCAACAATATAGAAAGATTTCTTACCTTTGTCTTTGTAGTCTTTGTACCTTCTATTATCTCTATCATTTATCTTGTCTTTGTACTTTCTTTCCCTTTTCTCATCTTTGTCAGTCCTGTCAGGGCATCTTGTTGCAATATGGCCAACTTTGTTACATGAAAAAAAGATAATAGGAAGTTTACCTTTTCCTCTCTTTAGCCTTCTAGCCATAAGTGCCTCAAGATCATCTAGATCATAATTAGAAGTGTCACTATCACTGTTGTTGTTGTTGTCACTTCTCTCACATCTTTATTTTCCCTTCTTAGGCTTATGAAGAACCATTTGAGACTTGAATACAGATTCAACATTATGAATAATGAAATTATCATAATTAGATAGATCAAAAGTAGTAAGCTTTCCAACAAGACTTTCCAAAGTTAGGACATTACCAGGGTTACATCTTGATTCTTGTATTGCAAAAACTTTGATAGCATAGATAGGAAGAAAGGTTCACAATACTTTACTGATAATAGTCTCATCATTAATTTTTCTATTGGCTCCTCTAATAGCAATTACTACCTCCTTAATTCTACCACAATAATGAGCAATATTTTCACCTTATTGCATTTTCATTTCATCAAACTTACCTCTCAAGCTTTCAGATTTGGCTCTTAGTACATTTGTGTCTCCTCCATAGATAACTACTAGAGTGTCCCACATTTTATTTGCATTAGTACAATCCTTGATGTCCTCAAATTCAGGATAGCTTAGGGTAGATGCAGTCTCCAACATTGCCTGATTGTGTTCTTGTTTTTATTTCATCTCCTCAACCGTCAAAGGTGCAACAAGTATTAAATAATCATTCCACATAGTATTTTTTTGAATCACCAATACCAGCTAGATGCAATTTCATCAAACTTTTCCATGCAGGGAAGTTCTTCTTGTTCAACTTCGATACCTCCTTTTTGTACATCTTGATCATTAGCTTCAAGTACCTTTAAACTTTTTCTCTACAAGTGCCAAAAACTCTGATACCAATTGTTAGAATGATTTTAGAATAACTGAGAGGGGGGTGAATTAGTTATCCTCATATCCAGATGTTCCAATTCAACTTTCTAGTTCTTCAAAAATCTTAGATCTAATCAAATTTCAACTCGGTCTCTATAGCATATACCAACAACATAAAACTTGTAGTCCACTATCCTAAAGTAATTAACTTGAAGAACATAAAACTTTCAACATCATTCACATCAAATAACATTCACACAAGTATAACACCAGGATTTATAATGGAAACCCAATTTGGGAAAAACCACTTGTAACATGCTATTGATTTTCACTCTTCTAAAGTAAGCTCTAAGAGAAGCCAACCGGGTTAAAGGTTTACAATACATATGGTTAGGTGTGACCTGATTAAAGGATTTAATCACCTTGTTAAGAGTGGCCTAGTTAGAGGGCTTAAGAACATTCCATCAGAATGTCACCTTGATTAAAGGATTTATAAAATGACTTTTAGGTCAACCTTGATTAAAGGATTTAGACTGATACAATGGTTAGAAAGTAACAGTAGAATCTGATATGAAAATATACGACTCACTTTGCAAATGTAGATCCACTTCACTCATATGTTGATTTACTGACTGACCTTCATTTCCATCTCCATCTTTGATCTTCTCAGAATTATATTCAAGCAATCACCACAACTATGTTCAGCTCTTCACAACTTCACCTTTAGCCTTCTTCTTAGACTCATCAATCAATAACATCAACCTCTTCTCTATTTTGTAACCTCACAATTAGGTTATCTATATACCTCCTTGATTAGGTAGATTAATCTTTTGCTGCTTAATCTCTTCTGTAGATCTTAGGTTTAGGTAAGATTCATCCTATCCTTCCATCATTATGTTCTTCTTTTCCTTCTAGATACATCTTCAAACTTCTTTTTGAAATCATAATAAAATGATTTACCATGCATTAAATGCTTCATACCATTCATTAATAATGTCAACACATTTTACATATCCCAAGAATTCAACTATGTCAGCTAGGATTCTCAATTCTTTCTTAAAATGTAAATTTATGACACTAGGTCAATATTGTGTTCATCTTCTTAGTCATTACTATATATCTCATTCATCTCTAGCACTTTTCTTCTCAACAATTATCTATCACTCAATAATTAATGATGTTCAGTCGACACTATATTTTCTCAGCATATACTAGCACTCGGTCGACACTAACATCACTTGACTTAAACTAGATTTCTCCATTTTTGCTCGGTTAAGCCTATGTTTCCAATCTTTCTTCTTCACTTGGTGTTAAAGATAAACAACACATTATCTTGTCAATGTTCCAACTAATCAAGTACCAATTGAAGTATCACATAACTCAACCTTTCCTTAGGTCCTCTTGTTATCTCCTCTTTTCAAATCCTCTTCATCAACCCAAAAGATATGGTACTCTCCTAGATAGAAATTGTCTTACCAGTTAAGGTTTGACATTAATGACAATATAACAATTGTTTCAATAGTATTTTCCAACAATTTTATCTCTTCTGTATTAAACAATTTATTAGATTAATTCCCCTATCGTAAGTCTCCCACAATTAATTAATTTTGAATTAATTGATTATTTTCCCTTTTCGAATTATGGGATTTTATAATTCCTAATTAGCCTTTTTGATGGAATAATAATTTTTAATTTATTAAAATATGACTCTTACACATTCCCTTAAATCATGCTTCATAACCTCCTATTTATTATCCTTCACATTTCTTCCACTTTCCCTATCCCTTTTTACAGTAAATTGGCTTCCTAATTGTCTAATAATTAGCCTCATCCTTTCTCTTTCATCTTTCCCCTAATTATGGATTGATTTATGCATTCCTTTTTTTTGCTTCCAATTTGTCATAATTATGACAAATTTCCATGTTGCACACTAACTTTCCCTTTCTTTCATTTTGGCTCTCAAACTCTATAAATTGATCCCTTTTCACTAATTTGGCTAACCACCTTGAATCATTAATCACTCATAGTATTGCACCTTCTTGCTTTCAAGTTATCATGCTACATTTCAATATTTCAAGAGCTACATCCATCCACATTTTGGAGAAGAAAGGAGAAAATGGAAACAATTGCTTGAAGGGAGTTTTAATCATGTTTCAATTCCTTTATTTCAAGTATTTTTCATGATAGGATTAGATAGGTGTGCATGTCTATGAAAGTTTGTGGTTTTTTTTTATATGCTTTCTAACCCTAAATCTGGTCTTACACTTAACACCAACCACTCAAAGGGAAAGGGGGAGAAGATATCTTTCTTAACTATAAGAGGAAGGCTCAAATTTTCAAATGGGGATGTTCACCATGGAATAAGGTGGTTTGGAACATTTTAAAGATCAATAACAAGGAAATTGGGGTGTGTTCAATGTATGCTTCTAATGATTACAGGAATGAGATTAATCTATGGAAATGGATGACCTAGTTGGAAGAGATTCCCTAGATCGTCAAGGGGAAATCAATATAATTTAATTTCCTTTATAGAAATTTGGGGGATCCAAGTTTGAGTGGAAAGGTTCAAAGAGGTTCTTTTGGAATAGGATGATCAAAAAAATGAGGGTAACTGACCTTGTGGTGGGGAAGAAGGATTAATTTAAATTTTTATGGTATACATGGTGTAATTCACAATAGGGCTCCAATAGAATCTATTGTAGACTTGATAGATTTAATACTAATAAAGATAAATTCATATTTAAATGAGATGGAAAATTAGGATATGTCAAAGTGACTCCCTATACACATTTTGATTACCAACCCCCTAAGGTGGAGTGGAAAAGAAACAAAGAGAATTTTTCTTTGAATATTAGAATGCTCCAAGATTAAGATGTGTCTCAAACAATTGGTATCATTAGGTTTTGTTATCACAAATGTTTTCACCCATGCTTGGGGTATGACCCCAAATAACCTTGTGAAACATGGAAAAAACCTTCAGGTGTGGGACTTGCTCATATGAGGTTGAATCTCTAGAGAAGTTCATTTTCCTTCCAATTAGGATGCACCTAAACTACTAAATTTGAGGGGAACAAGAGAAGGATATGCTGAAAGGGGAAAGGACTGATGCACCAAATTGAAATAGTGGTTGTTCCCTACCTATTACTACACATAACACCAATAAAGAACCCAAATTACACATATCTTAACTCTATTATACCCCTTAAGGAATCATATGCAAGTTAGAACTAATGAAATAATACAAGGGAGATAATTATCATGATGCAACATCTATGAGTGCAACAACACAACATACAAATGAGGGTATAATAAGAGAAACAATCCATACAAGAAACGAAAATGCACAAATATCATACTAGAAAGATAAGATAAACAAGGATCTCTATTATTGCATTGCAAAAGGAAATTACAGTTGTAGAGCCTAAGATACTACAAATCATAGTTACACGACTTTGCAAGTCCTGAATCATGTCTAGGATCTAGAGTTTTTCTAGCTTTGGACTTGGATTCAGCTGAGTCCACCAAAGTCCTACTTGGACTTTTTGAGTCCAAGGACTCTCCAGACTCTATGAGTCCCATTGGATGGACTCTATCATGGCCAGTTATATTGCATAAAAATGTAACTAAAAGAATGAACTTAAGAAACTAAGTCATATTCTTACATTGATATGAAAACCTCAAAAGATATGGAAGTAAGCATATAAACACGAAGAGATAAACTAAGAAACTACTTTAAGTTACTCAACATAAATGCAAACCTCCCAAAATGAAGAAGTATTTAATATTGTTGCGAGGTAGGTATGTCGTTGCTCACAAAAACCAACAACATAACAATGTGTTGGAGATCCTTATGGAATAAGGAGAGGAGCTCTCAATTTATAGGTTTTTTAAGGAAATGGACAATTGAGATTGAAAGTTGGATGAAGGGTCAAACTTCATAGGATTGATAATGTAGATGCCAATTGGAAGCCATGTACATTATGGTTTTGACCATTCAAAGGGTGAAATATGCTCACACATTTGTGAGAAACCTTTGAAAGTGGCATGTCAATGACAATTTGTAAGAGGGTGAGATGGACAAGGTTTCTTACACATGTGTGATCAACTTGAGAAAGTGATGGCTCAATGACAAAGGTCAAAAGATGTAATAGGATGAGAGAACCAAATTTTCTCACACAGGTGTGAGTAACTTTTGAAAATGACATTCCAATGATAAGTGGAAGACAAGTGTGTAAGGGTGTGTAAGAGCCACATGTGACTTGTAAGAGTCACATGTGACTTGGGTTTTCTAATCCCTTGATTAGGATTGTGCAAATGATTAGAATAGGATTAGGTGAGAGATTAAGATTAATTAGTGGGAAAGTGGGTTGAATTGGGTTAGAAGGATGGATTAGGTTAGGGAAGTGAGGTTAGGTGAGTGTTAAAGTTAGGATCCATGTGCTCAAATAGAATTCAATGCAATATTTAACTCTAAGTGGGGTAAAAGCAGATTAATTAAGTAAACTAGGTCATTTACTTAATTAAATAGAGGATTAAGATGAGGGGAAGTGGGATAGAATAAAATTAAATAAACGTAAATTTATTTAATCGGGGGTAGGATAAAGGCTAAATTATAATTAAATAAATATAAATTTATTTAATTAGGGATAAGGTTAGGATTATTAAATAAATGATGAACATTTATTTAATTGGATAGGATAAGGGTAATTGTGTTTGTGTTTGGAAAAATATTGGTGTATGCATTTTTCCTCTCTTTGATGTAGCATCATGAAGTGATGTTAGATCAAAGAATATTAAAATATAGTGGATAAAAGGGATAAGACTAGTGGCACGATGCCCCAATCAAGGAAGGATGAGGAAGGATGATGAAGAGGGAGTGGTATGCACCCTCAAGAGGACGTGAAGGAAAGGGAAAATGTTATGGATGATGAATTCAAAGACCATGATAAATTCAAAAAATGCTAATACATACAAATGACAAGCAAACATGTACAACAAACCAAATGCAAACCAAAATGTTGCCCCTAGTCAAGCTAGAAACCAATTGATGGATTAATTGAGGGTGGAAAAGTTAACAATAAGAATAATGCACATCCAAAGGATTGGGAAGGATACATCCCATGATGAAGATTTGATGATTGGATTGTCAAATGATTTGGATCAAGATGATGGACTGCTTAAGGATTGATGTACAAGATCACAATATTGGATTACATAGATTAGTATTGATTACAAATTATCGCAATGATTTGGGATTATTTGATTTTATGGATGTGTTGATTTATTGATGAGTGGATTGGATAGAATGGGATTGTAGGGGAAGATGATTTGGATTGGATTGGAATATTTGGATGAGATAATAAGAGTAGAAAGGAATTGGATTGAAGAGGATAGGAAGAAGGGAAATGGATTGGATTAGAAGGTAAATTGGTTAGAAAAGACTGGATTGGAACATAAATGAATTAGATTGAAGAATATAGGAAGAAGGGAAATGATGGATTAGAAGATAAATGAGTTGGAAAATATTGGATTCTAAGAAAGGAAATTGATAAGATTAGAAGATAAATGGCTTGGATAAAATTGGAGTGGAAGAAGGGAAATTGAGAGGATTAGAAGATGAATGGATGGGACTTGAAAGATGGACAATAGATAGAAGAGGGATAAATGGATTTGATTGAATAGGATAAAAGAAGGTAAAATTATTGGATTAGAAGATAAATGGATTTGGATAAGATTGGATGGGAAGATAAATGATTGGAAGAGAGGAGAAGAAGGAAGGGGGAATGATTTAGAAGATAATTAGATTTGATATGAAAGGATTAGAAGAAGGGATTGAAGGATAAATTAATTTTTTTGAGTGGATTAGAAGAAGGGAAATTTATTATATTGTAAGATAAATGAATTTTATTGACTGGATTAGAAGATAAAGGAATTTGATTGAATAGGATGAAAGATTTGGATAAGATAAGAGGAGTAGAAGTGAATTTGATTGAAGAGGGTAGAAAGAAGGGAAATTGATTAGATTAGAAGGGAAATGAATTGGATATTAAAGGATTGGATGGAGGGATTGAATTTAAAGATGGAGGTAATTGCACCAAGATGGTGTGCAAAAAGGGGGGTATAAGTAGCCACTCTTTTTTTGAACTCGGGTAAACCTGAACTTCAAAGAGAAATTGGAGGGTCTTTAACTCAAAATTAGAAGATGTGTAAAGAATAATAATTTTAGTACTCTAAATCTAGTTTCCAAAATACTAAAGGTTTTTTAAAATGGATAATATTAAGAGGTTCAAACCCTCCATGCATGAAAAACTATTCGTGATTTTTTTAGAAAAACATAACATAGCTATTTACGTGTGCTCAATAAAAGATATAGTTAGATTTAATATTTTTTTTAAATGTTTGGTATGATGGTAGTTAAGAGTGACATATAGAAGTTGTGTAGTTTTTCATAATTTTTTGTTGAGCAGTTTTTTTTCATGATTTTTTGAAGTGACCGTGTTGGGAATATTCTTAATTTTCTGAGGTTTTTGTCCAATTGATGGGTTAATCTTCTGGTCTGTAAAGTTTCCTAGGTCCAGGTGTCGAGAGTTCTTCAAAAAATTGACATAACCCTTTTTCAAAAATCCTTACCCTAGGTCTTGTCCTTGAAGAGTTTCGAATTCATGTAAAAAAACCTAAAATGCTTGCCATTTTCAAAATAAATCCTAAGTCAATTTCTTTATTCCTTTTCGAGCGTTACTTTTTAAGTCACTTAGGTCCATTAAAGAGCACATGCATTTATTTTTACGTGGGGGTTATATTTCTTCCTAAGTCTAGAAACCCGATACAATAAATAACATTTCTTATGTTTCAAGTCCATCCAACCGTGAATCTTCAAAGAAGATCTAACGGCGGTCGCGTGTTCGCATGGAATATTTCCAAGCCATGCGAACATGAGAAATGACCGTTGATCTTATAACAAAAGCCTGATGCGGAAACAAGGTGGGACCACTGACAAGTATCTTACAAGTGGCGGCCTTCAATTTGTCGAGAATAGAAGGGCCGGTAACAGAAGAATCTCCGAGGTTTTAAAATAGTAAAGGGAAGATCGGATGGCTGTCGTATAATCGCATGGGATCTTCCAAGCTATGTGATTATGCAACAGGCCGTTGATCTTACGTTGAATCAAGTGTGATTCTCTGGTGAAACCTTTTGACAGATGTGCATAAATGATGTTTTCTCATTCGTTAGCTTCAGCAAACACCGGTGCTCAAAAAGAAAGAAAGTACCTGACATTCTGCCAGGTGTTGCAAACGTGGAATTTCTTTATTGACAAAGGCAAGGTGGGACCGGCAGTTTAAAAGAAGACAGTGACGATTAGTGGTAATGGGTTTTTGCATGTTCACATAAGCTTCTTTTAAGCTATGTGATCATGCGAAAAGCATTTCATGTTAATGAAGGAAAGTTACAAGAGACCGCCAAGGACAGAAAGGTAGTGTGACCGTTAGTCGCATGTTCGCGTGAGTGTTTTTTACGCCATGTGATCATGCGATAAGCTGTTGGATCATCTGCTAATAAGGATCGATGGTTCTCATTCAAACTGAAGATAAAATGGTGCGAAGTGAGGCTTCCCATTGAAGAAGTGACAGTTCGCTCTTCCGGAGGAGTAATTGTTTCAATCATGCTGAATTAATTGTTGACAGGACTACTTTAAGTGGCTCATATATCAAAATTTCCTGCACTTTTAGAAGCACAAAGAGATCAAAATTTGCAAAGATTCAGGCGTGAAGATTTATGAGGTTTGGCTGCTATTCCCGGGTGGTTTCTGAGAAAAAAGGTTGGTTAAATTCTTATGCGATTTGCTTCATTATTAAAAGAATCACAGCTCTGTGTTTAGTCTATCTTGCAAGGATTTCTTTTAAAGATAAACCTTAAAATGGCCCCAAGGAAAGAACTGTCAGGTAAAATAGAGTATAGTGAAAGAGGTTTGCACGATGTTAGTGAAAGGATGCCAATACACTTGATGTGAAGAATAAGAGTTTGATTCCCAAAGACCCTAGGGTAAAAATAGAAGAAGGTTTATATGACACGGCAAGTTTTATTAGAGAGGCCAAGATTGGTACTATCAACGCAAGAGGTGACTCTAATACCACAGGACTAGAATTGTTCAAAGTAGGTTTTAGTCAGAGAAATGCCCCTCACCCTGCAAGCAATCTATGGTAGTCTGACTTAGGAAAACTTGTCATGCCTGGTGTCTTTTTAGATGTAGATTTGATGACCCAGGTTGCAAAAAATTATGATCCAATCACTAAAGAAATTAGGGATGCAAAGGGGGTGTTATTGTTTAAAGTTTCAGCTGAAGAAATTAGGAAGGTGTTCGGGTTGAGTGAACCTTCAGAAAGTTTGGAGAGCATTAACTTTGAAGAACTGAGGCAAGTATACAATGCACAAAGGAATTATTATAGAGGCAAGTTGTTGAAGGATTTCTGCACCAAAATTAGGAAAATGGTTGTTGTGGGGCAGAACACTCCGGAGCCTTTTAAAATAGAATATTTTGATCTCAGAGCTAGGGGTGCATATTGGTCATTGTGTCAGGTTTTTGGAGAAGATGTTAGTGAAAGGATGCCAATACACTTGATGTGCATGATGATCCAAATTTTACATGCACACGTGTCTATCACTTTTGATTTTGCTCCTTTCGTTGCTGAATTAATCCATAATGGATTAGTAAAGATTCAAAAGAATGAAAGTGATAGACCCTTTTTCTGGTACTCTTTCATAATGTACATGTTTCTGTCCAAAGGAGCAAGCTATTTTGAACAAGAAATGGAATTGGTGAGAAAGAAGGATGGTGAAGACATGCTAGTCCAACTATGGAGCCTCACAATGACCTGGGATAAGAAGGATCACAGCTTCATCAATTTTGATAAATGTTTTGCAGCTAGACTCAGAAAGCTATTTGTTTTAGATAACCCAAGAATCCCAACAATGTTAGCACATCTTGTTAGGCCAAACCAGTTTGCTAAGAACCTGAACATCGTACACAATTGGGGAGATGTTATTTTCTACAATGTATCAATTGTTATCAGGTTGTATGGTTTCAGGGGGACCCCTTTTATACTGCCCTATCAAGTACCCCTTAGGATTGGAATTGCAGAGTTTTTGAGGCAATTGGGAGATATTGAGGAGTGTGCCCTCACTAGGAAAGGCAAGGGAACTTTATTCCCAAATGTTACCATTGCCCATCAATTCATAATTACCAAGGGTGGATGGGTCTACATGGATAAAATTCTGGCTCCATACCATATGGCTACTGCAATTGCTAGAATAGCAGATCCAGAAGGTTTCTATAATGAAATGTTTAAAAAGAGAGCCAAGTGAGCCATGATCAACCATATTTTTAATTTCCCTGAAGATATCATCAGGAATGTAGCTAAAATACAGGAACAAGAGGTCATGAAAGAAAAATGGTTGGTATACAAGAAGACACTAGATTTTATCCGGTAGTTTGATTCAGGATGGGATCCCCTAAAAAGCATAACTCCAATGGGGAAGAAAATAGACACTCTCATGAATTGTTTTCAGGATGTTTTTCAGACTTTAAATGAGAAGAAGGAAAAAGTGATGAAGGATGATCTAGAAAAGGCTAGACAATTGTTGAGCAAGCCTGTGTTTGCAAAAGGGTTACCCCCAGGGAGATATATGGTACAAAAGAAGACTGGTTACAATGTGGTGATACCAAAATAGAGCCAGCAAAAGTAGATGGATAAAAGGGGTATCCCATCAACCTCACAACATATTGGAAAACAAAAGGAAATTGTGGAGATCCCCAATTCTCCTCCTCAAATTTCTAAAAATATTGTTGATTTTCCACCCCCATCAAAAAGGCAAAGGTTGGAAGAGAGACCTGTTCATGTGGAAAAGGAGTACTCCCCATCACAGTCTCCTATAAGAATTTTTGATGACCAAGAGATTGCAGAACAAGTACAACAAGTAGATGCTCTAGGTCAGATCTTCATGACTTATGAAGAAGTAAATGAGGGAGTGCCAGAGCTACCAGAAGAACCTACGTTGGATCTAATAGTAGGGGAGTTAGCAGGTACTGAATTAGACCCTGTAATCAAGCAAGCTTGTGAAGAATTTTTGGTTGATGACACTTTTGTTAAAACTAGGGCCTTTATGCAGTTTCTTTGGAAATTAAACATCAAACAATTTCAAGAAATTTGTGAGAAGAGACATGAAGTGAATCCGGATAAGGATTTACAAGTTATAGAGGAAGAAGTGAAAGCAGAGATGATTGCAAAGTTCAAACAAATCACTCTAGAACAGGGAAGAGATATGGTAAAGATGTCAGGAGTACTGATCCTCCCAAAATGGGATATAGCTAATGCAGTAGTGTTTGATGCAGTCAGAAAACAAACCACTCCTCTCCATAGGACTCTAGAAGAAGCAGAACAAGCTGTTAAAGGAGTCACTTTCAGTGATAATCATCAAGCATTGGTAATGTGGTCTTTGAGGAAGAATGAAAGTGATAAAGGAAAGCAAATTGTCAAAGATGACCTCTCAGGGAGTTTAATTGTGAGAAGAGTTACTGATACATCTTTGGTGCAGGCATCAGGTATGGTAATGGCCATGGCACAATTAATAGCAAAGGTGGTAGAAAAGGAAGCTAAAGAGAAGGATGAACTCACTACAAAACTGGAAACAGTCTTGAAGGTTTATGGTGAGATGAAACAGGGGATTCTTGAGAGAGATATTATGATTGTAGATTTAAGAAAGAAATTGGGAGAACAGGGCCCAATACAATTATCAGAACAAATTCAGATAGCTTCCTCCTCTGCAGGGCCTTCCTCATCAAGCCCCATTATTGAACTTCCCCCTTCCCCTTCTCCTCCTTCCATGGATGAAGAAGATATTGATCAAAAGGTAAAGAATAAGTTAGCTGATAAGATAAAAGGTGTTGTGTCACATTTTGTTGCCAAGGTGAGACCTAAAGAAATATACAAATCTACAAAACAATTGGTAGATGTCTTAGTGACTTTTCAGAAAGAGGTGGCAACTGTGGACAAAATTTTGGAAAGATGGACTGCAAGGAAAGATACTCTGAGGTCATGGTTTGATCAAAATAAGGATCAGTGTGTTGTAAATATTGAGCTTGCAAGTACTTACAGGGTTATCAAGGATCTTTTTGATTTTGAGGTAAACAGGGAGAGTATAAGAAGAAGGTCAGAAATCTTAAGGACAAGATATTTCCAGGATGATTTCCAAATTTTCCCTGGTCTTATCAAGGCAGATGGGGTAATCAAGGATAAAGGTCAATGGATGGAGCAAATAGATAGACGAGTAATGACTAAAATAAATGACATTCTAGGTACAGATGATAATACCCCATTTGTACACTTTATTGAACTCCTTCAGGATGCTAGGTTACACTTTGCTAATGTGAGAATAGAGGTTCATCAGTTGGTTACTGAGTGGGAAAAGTTGTCCCCAAAGAAAGATGAGGTCCTTGCCTTTCATTGGCCAAGTGAAGAAACCTACATGACTTGGGAATCCACATATCTATCAGGAGATTCAGAAGAAAGGGCAATCAGGTGAAGAAGTGGCAGGTGTTAGTATTCCAAACTCTTGAAAGTCAAAGTAAAAAAGGAAAAAATGTCAAACAAGTTATCATAGACACGAATGTGACACCTGGCCAAATAGAGTTGTAGATGGCATCTGATCCAGAAAATGAGGGAGAGAAAGTTTCAAACAAAGAATGATGTAAATTAGCCGGATGGCGGTCATCATTCATGCAACAAATTTAGCAACTGTTCTGAAATATCTTTAGACAAAGATGCCACCTGCGGGATTGTTGGAAATAGATATTTGTAATCTGTTGTTGCAAACAACTTTCTGGATTTGTAATCTTATTTTTAGTGCAAGATCTTTTAATAGCCATCCGAAGCTTGTTGCATCCTTTTGAGGACTCCAAGATGGCTGATTGGTATAAGTAGTAAGTCCTTGTTCATTTCAAAAGAGGTTGAAAAATATACTGTAGAGGCTTGATGCCATTGTTGAAATCTTAGAATATTTTATCAGATTTTGAAATGTATTGATACAGTGAGATTTTATTGGAATATAAAAGAATTCCCTTGCATGATTTCAATTGTCTTCTCATTTGAATTATATGGCTTTTGTGTATTGAATCTATAAGGTAGTTTTGATATACCATTTACAAGGTATCTGTGATTTTAATCTCTAGCTCCTTTCAAGGAAAGGGTAATGTCTTTAGGTTAATTTCTGAGAGCTTAGGAATTTGGAAAGAATTTGATGATCAAAAGTGTTTAAGAGAGGATGAATTGTAAGGCACTTCATCTGGGATTTGTTTGTGTTTCATTTAGAAGATTTATGTAAGTATATGTTTCACTGTTTGACTCTATACCCGAAGATAAGGCACTGGTCTATCCTCGATTTGCAGAAAACTCACCCTCAACAAAATTCAAATAATAATTTACTTTCGTGTATATTTTGAACGACTGAGAAGATAAAGTTTGTATCAAGGATATAAACTATTGTTGTGATCCTTTCTAGAAGTAGATCTAAAAGGGGTTAACCTGCCTGAGTTCAAAGCTCGAAAAGAAGGAGTTTATCCTTGTCACACTTGCCATTTTTCTGCAAATGAATGTTTGCTTCTGTTAATATCATTGTGGAGCATTAAGTTTGAATATAGGTACACCCACCTGGGTCTGTGGAAACCGAAGTAGAAGAAGGACGTGGTCCTTATCAATTATCCTTTTCCCTGTGAGAACCTGAGAGTCAAGTTTGAAAACTATATTGGCGATTCTACATGAAAAAGAGCTAACAGACCGCATCCTAAAAATTTGGTACATGTTCGTGCGTTGGGCATAACTTGCATCAAAATAATTGAAAATGTAATCTTCTTTTTTTAAGTGTATAGATTAAAGTGTAGAAAAGTAATATGTAATTTGTTTTGAAATTGGTTGAGCAGATCAAAAGTTATTAAAAAGATGGTAGACATATGTCTATGAAGCCTATCAAGACACTAGTAAAGAAAATTAAATTTCTGCACTATGTTAATGTTGTCCAAAAATTGAAAAATTTATATGGTTAGAAAGATGAGAAGGTATATAAGATTATGGTGGTAATTTCAAAGATACCCACTTGATCATTTGTCAACCTGGTGAGGATGAAGTTGAGAATTCATGTTGCAAGATGAAAAAATGTGTAAAGGAACTAAAATGGAGGCAAAATGGGCTTTCAAGCCTTAGGATCATTTACTAACCCTTTTCCAAGCCTAAAACATGTCTAGGTTTTTGTCTCCCTCATAACTTGCTCGGGCTTTGAAAAGAAAAAGTACATTTCAAACTTTTCAAAACCTATACATGTTTTGGAGATGTAAAGACATGCAATTTATATTTTACAAAACACGTACGAGTTATGATTACATCAAAACACATGGTCTTAAATTAAGAATACACTAAATTTATGTATAGATTTATGTATATAATATATGTATATGTTTATATATATATATTCATATCTTTAGTTTTATATACATATATTTATATAGATATATGCATATATGTTTGTATAAATCTCTCTCTCTCTCTCTCTCTCTCTCTCTCTCTCTCTCTCTTCCTTCTTGGGATCATATTTTACAAAACTCATACATGTTATGGAAAATTAGATTTGAACCTCTTCTTTTTCATAACCCATACAAGTTATGAGGAAAATGTTAACATTGGTTTTAGGTTTCCATAACCCATATGGGTTATGTTAAAATCGATATAATATATTCCTAATTGTTAGAAATAGGGAATATTGAGAGGGGGGGTGAATTAGTATTCTACAAATTTTAAATTTTTCCCAATTATGGATATAAAAAATAATCTTAATGCATGCATAACATAGAAAGCTAAACAATGTGCATAGCAATAAAACAAAAGAACTCATAACACATTATTTGTTCTCGAGGAAACCCTGGCCAAGGGAAAACCCTGGTGGGGATGGTACCCACAAAGATCCACTAATCAAAAGTATCTTGTTAAGGATGTTGACCCTGTTAGGAGTCTATTAAAACTATTACAAGAATATAGTGTCTCAGTCCTGATTAAGGGACTATAGGCCTTTTTAGAAGCCCCAACCCTGTTAGGAGTTGGCAGAACAAAATGTGATTACCAGATGAGCCCACTGCCCAAATAAGTAATGTACAATATTCACTTATTACAAAAGTAGGTCAAGGTACATAACCTTATACTGCTTGCATCAATATCTCTTCGTTTCTCTTTCACTATCGCTATTACATATACATCATATATCTGGCATCATATCACTATTATCCTTCTTACAATTTACAATTACATTTATACAAGTTATTAAGGCTAATAACTTTTCAGTCGGGTACCATATTAAAAAATAACTTTACCCAAGGGTTAACATCTAGGATGTCATCCATTTATATTTTTAAGTCATTATTTTGATAAACAAAATAATCCCTTAACTCTTTATCAATTTTGTCTTCATATTATTTCCTGTTGGCTTGACACTGTCTTGAGAAAAACTATCATAACTCCTTTCGTACATGTCATACTAGCTTGCACTTTGAGGTTAGTCTTCAATAGTCATCATAGAGTATATGTTCAAGTTTGCAAGCACTAAAATTAATCCAATCAACATCACCAATCAAAACTGTCTGTTGGTTCACTGGCAAAAATACATTGTCTCATACTTAGACAATTTTGCATTGCGCTCTGACATACTAGCTCTGTGACCTATGCAATCTTCATGTAGATCATATGTTTCTATAATGACAACGTATATGTAACCAACTCAGCCAAATTTCCAACAATCTCCCCCTTTGTCATTGGTGGCAACATATGAGAAAATTGGCTAAGTCTTAAACTCAAAAACTTCAAAATTGTGGCCATAGTATAAAATATATATATACTATCCTTATAACTCCAAAAATCTTATCTCTTATATAGTAATCCCCCTAGGAGAATCAATCCTTATCAATTTCTTATCAATTTTCTGCTATATATCTCTCCTCCTTTGAACATAATGACAAAATAAAGGTAAGGAGGGTTACAAAACTACGTTAAAAAAGCTTTATACATTGATTCAATATTGCAAAGCTATAGGCTTGCAACACAATCTACAAAATCAATCTTTATTTCCTTTAACTCCTTCTCCCATGATTTCTTAATTGAATCTACCACACTGAGTAGTGCACATAATCCATAAGATGTTATCTCACATGCTTGGAGATTCTCAAAGCTAAACTTTTGAAAAGATGTCTTAGCTGAAAGACATTCTTCCAGTTGCCCTTCAATAATGCTTAACTTCATAGAAGTGTGCTCTCTTAAAAGAGTGAATCTTTTCATTTTCTTGTCCTTTTCATCTTGCAAAATTCTAATCTCATCATATATCTTACAATTTTTCTTCTCAACATCAGATACCTTCACATTGGGGCTTGAAAGAAGGTTTGTTTCATTCTAAATTTTTGCTTCCTTCATCTTCATCTTCTGATCTTCTTCTACTACTAAGGTCTCTAATTTTGTACACTGAATGTACAAGGATTTACCTCTTTCTAAATTCTTCCTCAAGTCCTTTATATAGATATCAAGATTATTAATATCATTCTTGATATTTTGGCTAATGTTCAAAAGTGGTTTGGCCTCATAGGCTGCTTGAGCTTTCACTTTTGCTATATCAGATAAATTTGTGAACTCACTGTCAAAAGTGTTCATCACTTTCTTTGCTTTCTCTAGAGGGTCAGCTTCTGCAATTTGTGTAGTTACAACACCTTGTAACTTCTCAATAAGCTCCTTCAGACATCCTTCAAGACTTTTTACTTTCTTGTTCTTTCCAATGATTTTGTTCAAGGATGTGATCAATTCCATCTGATCATCATCATCTACTTCCTTTCCCAAATCCTCAATCATAGATCCAATCTGACTCTTCTTTCCAGTCTTAGGAGTAAGACTGATTTCTTCTTTAGTGGTAATAGGTGCTTGCATCTCTATCACTTTCAGTTCTTCAATGATGGTTTGAGTCTAGTCTTCTCCTTTAGTTCTATCTGATTCTTCAAAAGTTGAATTGTCAACAATGTTTTCTAGATTCTTGAATACATTATCATCAGTATCCAAGGTGATCCTAGTTCCTTCAACATTCATAGCTCCATCCTCAATGTTTATGGCTGGTGGAGAGGGAATGTCCTCTTTTTCTACTTCACCTTCTTGATCTGCTGCAACTGATGGTTCTCCAGCATTCTCTGTCATAACCTTGATGATTGCTTGCTCTATTTCTGCTTTAACTTCTTCATATTTTCTTCCCATAATCTGAATAGTTCTCCTTTTTGTCCTCAAATGGGTGTTTAGAGCCATCATGATCTGCTTAAGATGTTCATCATCTCTCACATCACAAAGTTTCCTCACAAGATTTTCTCTAATAGACGCGTCTTCCTCTGATGCTCTCTTCTTCCTATTCACAAGTTTCTTGTATAAATCATCAGGTATCTTACCCTGAATTATGTCAAACTTCTTATCAGATAGAATCATATGCTTTACCATTGCATTTTCTAGATTTAATCTTTCTTCATAATCATAGAGGTCATAATATTTGTTATCTTTGTGAAATCTCCATCTTGAATAATATGCTCATTAACCTTTTCAATTCTAGGTTTCCAGGTTTTCTTCTTAACAGAAGTGTCATCATCTTTGATTTCTGCAATTTTCCTTGGAACTGGTGGCACCAATATTTTCTACCTCTTACCCGGTCCAATAGCAATTTCTTTTACTCTTTTGGTAGGCATGGAGGAGGTTGATCTAGTGGGTTTTCTTGCTTCTTGTTCGTTCTCTGTTACTTCCACTTTCACCTTAACTTGTGTTTCTCCTTGCTGTAGTGCAATTGATGATAAAGGTGGTATAGACAAAATTTATTTCTATCCAATTTCTCTAACTTCTGATGTTGTCTTCTTGGCTACCAAGAATTCCTGCTCTATCATCCCTGTATCTTTTAGAATTCTCTTAATTGTACTCTCAACTCTTTTCTTTGATTGTTTCTCTTCAAGTAAGGTCTTTTCAAAGTTGAAGTTCTCCTCAAAGGTTGAAAAATTGTTACTGTGAACATCAATTTTGCACTTAAGTAACATGCTCACATACTCTTCAGTCTCAATCTTAGATATTTCATAGCCAAGAGGGCCTATGAGCTCTACTCTAGGTTCTACTACTTCAATGTAAGAAAATTCAGTATCAACCATGAAACATATCTCATTTTTATACTTCTCCACAAGAGATTTTGGGATCCTTGATCTGTTTGTCACTAAATTATGAAATGTCTTAATTACCAACACTGCACTCTCATTCACTTTATCAATAACATGCCTCATATACACTTTGTTAATCCTTTCCATTGTAGTTAGGCCATCATTCCAATCATTTCCAATGGTGTAAGGAAATCTTCTCAATAAATGAAAAAACATATAAGTGATTAAGGATGAGAATCTAAATTGTGCATACTTAGTCTTATTAATCTTTTCCAAATTCTCAAATAGTTGAATTCTTAGAATCTCACACATATCAACTTGTACTTTATCAACACATATTAGATAAGCTTCATGTATCATTCCAGCTACCATGTCATCCTCTCTTGAGTTTTCACAAAACTTAGTGGTTAGGATCTTGCACAAGTATCTGACATCATCTTGTTGAATCTTACTAATCACAATTCCTCTACCATTATAGGATGAATTTGTGTTCTCTATGACTATTTTCCTCATGTTCTTCTCATTTAAAGGAATGACTCTAGTTTTGGATAGCACAGTAACTTCATGAATCAAATCAGTTGTGATATCTATCACTCTATCTTCTAACCAAAACTTCCCATTATGAATTCTTCTTAGGATTATCTTAGTACATTCTTCATTATCAAATTCATACTATAATGCATACTTAATGATCTCATTATCTTTCAAATTTTCAAATCCTTCTCTCAATGAAATGTCTTGATTATAGATCTTCTGATATTCCTTGGTGAAATCACTATCACTAATAGTCTCTAGTTTGCATCCAAGATAACTTCTAACATTCTCTAGATGTAAAACTCCGTTTGGTACGGATGATAAAGCTAATCTAGGATCATCTTCCAAGGGTTCTACTGGTTCCCTTTTAATCTTAAGTCTATTCTTATCTCTGACATTATGAATCAAAGAAACATCCATGATTACTTCTAATTCCTTAACCGATTCAAAGATCTACCAAGTAAAATACCTTGATTTCATGATTTTAGGGCTTGCGTAGATTCGGCACACAAATCCTTCACCAAATCCTTGCAAAATGCTTCCAATCACTGCTCTTTGATCTCCTTAACACTTGCATTTTCTTTGATGATCAAATAATACCAATCATGACCTTTTATTACTTCAATCTCACTTAGATCTGACATCGCATTCAATTCTTTTGCCACTTCTTTCCAAAAAGTTGATTCTGTTAACTTGCAAAACTTAAAACTTCTTGTGATCTTGCAAATCATAATATTTTTCTTTCCACTCTTAACCATAGCATTAGAACATCATATAATACCTTGCATTAACTTCTCAAGACTCAATTCATCATATATCTACTTCTACACTAATATAAGTTCCTATTCTACTACAATTTTCATAAATTAAGTACTTTGAGATGGGTCAAGTAAAGATTCATTCTTACCTTTAAATACTTCACCTTCCTGATTACCTTCGATGTTGAATATGTCTCCTTGATCTGTGCTTCTGATAAACTTCACTTCATCTGAATTACTAAAGCATCCTTTCTGACTGTTACTTGCATCTTCATTTCTTCTTGCATGATTTCTAGGGTTAGGGTTAGGATGAAAAACTCTATTATTCATTCTGCAAAACCTTGTTGTATGTCCAATCTTGTTGCATATCTAACAAATGATTCCATTGTTTCCATATCTTGGTCCAGGCTAATTGATCTATGATCTACAATTTCTAGCAATGTGTCCAACCTTGTTGCATCTATAACATATTAATCCATTTCTTTTGTTCATATCTTCAATAGGTTTCTTATTTGCATTGTTAGTGTTCCTAAACATTCTACTATTATTGTTATTCTCAACAAATTTAGGTTCTCTAGATTCAATAGCTCTATGTCCAAAACCATGACAATTATAACAATAACCATTAAGGGGTTTGAATTGCTTACTGGTGAAATCTCTCTTCATATGACCAATAGTATTACAAGTAAAACATCTTCCTTTGAATTCTCTTTGCATACCTTTAGATAATTCCTCTTGCTTAGGTGGTTCTTCCTTCTTAGGTGTATCTTTAGATTTGTTAGTCTCATCAGACTTCTTCTCATCTATACTTTTAGATATTTTTAGATCTAGTTCCTTGCTTTCTTCATTTGTTTTGAATGTGTTGAATCCAAGACTAGTTTTATTATAGAATGGTTTCTGATAAGATATTTGTTCATCAATCTTCTCACTAGTTGAATATAGCCTTTCAAGTTGTTGTTTGGATTGAGTCAGTTCACCTTTCACAATTGTATTGTATTTCTCAAGTTCAGCATACTACAAATTGACTTTCTCAAGTTCAGATGTTACTTTACCAAGTTTAGATTTTAGTCCTTCATTTTCAGTCTTTAGACTTTCATTCTCAGATTTCAGATTTGCTTCATTCTTGCCATTTCCATCTTTTAGACTTAGCTTCAAATTTTCTATCTTCAGTTCATGCTTAAGGATCTCATTTTCTTTTTCTAAATTGTTATCACAATCTTCAATAAGAACTTTGGATTCCTTTTCAGATTTCAGATCTTCCAACTTGTTTTTCAGTTTCTCAATGAGGTTCTTTGCATCATCATATTTTATTTTTAGAGTGTCTCTTTCATCAGTAAGCATATCAATCTGTTCAAGAGCTTCTTCAAGATTCTTCTGTAGTTGATCCATATCCATAGAGATCTTACTCAAGTTGCTAGGCTTTCCTTGACTGATTATTTTTTGAGTAACTAAGCTCTGATACCAATTGTTAGAAATAGGGAATACTAAGAGGGGGGGGGGTGAATCAGTATTCTACAAAATTTTACTTTTTCCCAATTATGGATATAACAGATAATCTTAATGCATGCATAACATAGAAAGCTAAACAATGTGCATAGCAATAAAACAAAAGAACTCATAACACATTATTTTTTCTCGAGGAAACCCTGGCCAAGGGAAAACCCCGATGGGGATGGTACCCACAAAGATCCACTAATCAAAAGTATCTTGTTAAGGATGTTGACCCTGTTAGGAGTCTATTACAAGTATATAGTGTCTCAATCCTGATTAAGGGACTATAGGCCTTGTTAGAAGCCTCAACCCTATTAGGAGTTGGCAGAACAAAATGTGATTACCAGATGAGCTCACTGCCCAAACAAGTAATGTACAATATTCACTGATTATAAAAGTAGGTCAAGGTACATAACCTTATACTACTTGCATCAATATCTCTTCATTTCTCTTTCACTATCGCTATTACATATACATCATATATCTCGCATCATATCATTGTTATCCTTCTTACAATTTACAATTACATTTATACTATTTATTAAGGCTAATAACTTTTTAGTCAGCTACCATATTACAAAATAACTTTACCCAAGGGTTAACATCTAGGATGTCATCCCTTTATATTTTTAAGTCATCATTTTGATAAACAAAATAATCCCTTAACTCTTTATCAATTATGTCTTCATATTCTGTCTTGTCGGCTTGACACTGTCTTGAGAAAAATTGTCATAACTCCTTTCGTACATGTCATACTGACTTGCGCTCTGAGGTGAGTCTTCAATAGTCATCATAGATTTTATTTTCAAGTGCGCAAGCACTGAACTTACTCCAATCAACATCGCCAATCAAAACTATCTGTTGGTTCACTGGCAAAAACACACTGTCTCATACTTAGACAATTTTGCATTGCGCTCTGACATACTAGCTCTCTGACCTGTGTGATCTTCATGTAGATCATATGTTTCCATAATGACAACATCTATGTAACCAACTCAGCCAAATTTCCAACACTAATTTCCTACAAACCAACATTACAAGTTTTTTGAAGATCCCACTGCACTATTTCTCAATTGAAATGAGAAACATTGGCTATCTTTCAATCTGTTCATCATGAGATTGAATCATCAACTCCATTAGCTCTGATTGACTAGGTAAATGCTAGTGACAACCATTTTTCTCCCATGGATTCCTTTGAGCATTCATGAGCACACCAGACCAGAGTGTCCCTAAGGGTCACTAAAAAACATTAGGAAACAATCTTTCTTTTGGAATATCTTAGAGCTCATGTGAGGTATCAACAAATCATCAGGTGCTACAAGACCATGTTATGGAAGCCTAAAATAACCCATCTTAGTTTTTGGAGATTCCCCTTCATTTTAATTTGGCATCCCTATCTTGGTTTATGTTAAAAGATGCAATGTTTCTCAATTGAAATAAGAAACATTGGTTATCTTTAAATCTGTTTGGCTGGGTAAATGCTAGTGACAACCCTATTTATTCCATAGAGTCCCTCAAACATTTGCAAGTACACCAAACCAGAGTATCCCTAAGGATCACTAAGAAACATTGGGAAGCAATCTTTTTTTGGGCATATCTCAGAGCTCGTGCAAGGTATTAATGAATTATCAGGTGCTATAAGACCATATTATGGAGTTCTACAAAAACCCATCTCAATTTTGGGAGATTCCTCTTCATTTTAATTTGGCATCCCTATCTCATTTTATGTCAAAAGATGCAATATTGCTCAATTGAAATGAGAAACATTGGCTATCATTCAATCCATTTGCCATGTGATCAAATGGTTTGCTCCATTAGCTTTGGTTGACTGGTTAAATTCTATTGACAACCCTATTTCACTAACATAGTCCCTCAAATGTTTGTGAGCATGCCAAACCAGAGTGTCCCTAAGGGTCACTAAGCAACATTGGATAGTGATCTTTCTTTGGTCGTATCTCAGAGCTCATGTGAGGTATTGATGAATTTTCACATGCTAAATGATCATGTTATGGAGGCATACAATAACCCATCTCATTTTTGGGAGATTACCATTCATTTCAATTTGGCATCCCTATCTTAGTTTATGTCAAAAGATGTAATGTTACATAATTGAAATGAGCAACATTGGCTATCTTTCAATCCGTTTAGTGTGTGATCAAATCATCTACTCCATTAGCTCTAGTTGGCTGGGATAACACTAGTGACAACCCTATTTCACCCATGAAGTCCCTCGAACATTCACAAGCACACTGGAGCAGAGTGTCTTGATAAAGAGTCACTAAGCAACATTGGGCATCGATCTTTCTTTGGGAATATCTCAGAGCTCGTGCAAGGTATCAAAATTTTTTTGGGTGCTATAGGACCATGTTATGGAAACAATAACCCATCTCAATTTTGGGAGATTCCCCTTTGTTTTAATTTGGCATCCATATCTTGGTTTATGTCAAAAGATGCAATGTTGCTCAATTAAAATGAGCAACATTGGATATCTTTTAATCCATACACCATGAGATCAAATCATCTACTCCATTAGCTTTGGTTGGCCAGGTAAACATTAGTGACAACCTCATTTTTCCAATGGAGTCCCTTGAATGTTCGCAAGCACAATGGACTAGAGTGTCCCTAAGGGTCACTAAGCGACATTGGGCAGTGATATTTCTTTGGGAATATATCAGAGCTCATGTGAGGTATTGATGAATCATTAGGTGCTACAATACCTTGATATGGAGGCCTACAATTACCCATTTCAGTTTTGGGAGATTTCACTTCATTTTAATTTGGCATCCCTATCTCGGTTTATGTCAAAAGATGTAATGGTGCTCAATTAAAATGAAAAACATTGGCTATCTTTCAATCCATTCATTATTTGATCATATTGTCTACTCCATAAGATTTGGTTGGCCTAGGAAACACTAGTGACAACCCCATTTCTTCCATGGAGTCCCTCAAACATTCACGAGCACACCGAACCAAAGTTTCCCTAAGGGTCACTAAGAAATATTAGGCATATCTCAAAGATCATGTGAGGTATCAATGAATTGTTAGGTGCTCCAGGACCATGATATGGAGGCCTAAAATTACCCATCTCAATTTTGGGATACTCCCCTTAATTTTAATTTGGCATCCCTATCTCAGTTTATGTCAAAAGATGCAATGTTGCTCAATTGAATTGAGCAACATTGGCTATCTTTCAATCTATTTTCCATGTGATTGAATCATCTAATCCATTAGTTCTAGTTGGCTAGGTAAACTCTAGTGATAACCATGTTTCTCCCATGGATTCCCTTGAACGATCGCGAGCACACTAGACCAAAGTGTCCCTAAGGGTCACTAAGCAACATTGGGTAGCGATCTTTCTTTGGACATATCTCAAAGCTCATGCAAAGTATCAATGAATCTCTAGGTACTACATGACCATGATATGGAGGCCTACAATTTACCATCTAATTTATGGGATATTCCCCTTCATTTTAAATTGGCATCCCTATCTTAGTTTATGTCAAAAGATGCAATGTTGCTCAATTAAAATGAGCAACATTGGCTATCTTTCAATCTGTTCATCGTGTGATTGAATTGTCTACTCCATTAGCTCCGGTTGGTTGGGTAAACACTAGTGACAACTCCATTTCACCTATGGAATCCCTCAAAGATTCATGAGAATACCAGACCAATGTCCCTATGGGTCACTAAGAAACATTGGTAAAATCAGGTATTTCACACTTTTCACCAACTTGTTCCAAAATACAATCCACGAGAAATAGAAACCACATAAACCACCCATTAATATACATCTTCCTATGACCCTTATTTGGTCAATTAGGACAATTTGACACAATAAACAAAATCATTACACATTTTGTCTTTTCATGCCTTATTACATCAAATTAAGTCACATATGACTTTGATTACATTATCCATGCCACAGTGGCTTTGATAAACATGTTTCAATTCTATTATATTAAATAATGAATATAAAAATGTTTCATTAATTGTAAAAAATAATTTTTGAAGTAGAATGACATGCACACAATGAACAAATTGGATCAAATAACAAGTTTTATATATATCAAAATGAACAATAATCATGTACATATAAAAATGGCGTAGATGCCAAATCTATAATAGTTTAAAAAATGTGGCATGTGTCATGTCAAGGTTGATATATACAATACAAATTAATGTTGAATATATACAAAAATTGGTCATTCAATGACCACAACTAGATCTATATATCTCTATCAATATATATGACTATGTTGGATCATTAAAATGGAGTCTCTTCAAAGTAGTACATAGCTCCCTGGGTGTCTACACAAGAACAATTCAAATGCTAAATTAGATATCTTATCTCCAAATACTATCAAACTAATTAAATACTAGACTGTAATTTGTTGGCAATTGAATTTTTTATTACCTCATGTCTTTCTTCTACACTTGGGCTATGTAGTAATGCTGATGGGATCCTTCATGGATGAGGACTCCTAACAAAATTCAATGGTAAAGAATCTTTAGGAAGTTGCGAAGGGAGATGTAATAGGTAAAAGACAATTAATAGAAGTTAACAACCCAAAGTTGATGAAAAACACTAAAAAAGTAAAAATGCATGTACTCATATCTAAATCCATATGTTTAACATATGTGTGTGTGTGTGTGTGTGTGTGTGTGTATGTATATATATGTATATATATGTAATGCATATTGAAGCCTTAGATAGCTCTCTTGTACTCTTAGGAGGGATCGTCATTGATGAGGCCGCTATGACCATTTCCTGTATGAAAATAATAACATATATCATAGTCATAGAGGAAGGATTTCTAAGAGATTTTGAACAAACAAGAATGCAATCAAAAGTGAATATAAAAATGTTACCTCTTCCCACTACTGAACATCAGCAACATCTAGTGCATTCATTATTTTGTAAAACCCAATTGTTTCTATACATAGAACAAATAAGAAATGTGCATTCATTAGTATACATGTACATGTTTAATCATAATACATTTCAACAAATAAACATAAATTGTACTAAATTACCTTTTATACTTTGGGTGTCCTCGACGATTTATTTTTTTGTCCTGATGTCTTCAAGCCAGGTGGGGTAACCTAGTAAAACAAAATTAACATAAGGGAAATGAATATGATAACACATGGGTTTAATTAAAATTATAAACAAGAGGTTTGAAAAATATTATATCGCAAAGCTCTCTAGGCCAAAGTCAATTGCAGAAAGTGTCACATCATCAACTTTGGACATCTAAACCCCATACAAGCCCTATAAAACATCAAATAAATATACATATTAAGAAAAGATATCTTTACACAAAGAAACTATTATATTTTTATGAATATTTAAAAACTATACCTTAGGTGTAAAAGCTACCCATGCATGTCTAGTCAAACAAGAACTTTGTGGTGTACTCATAGTACCACCTATTGCACCCTGCAATGCATATTATTCCTATATCAATTTAATTTGTTCTCTAAATAAAAATATATTTACTTTTATAAGATTTAGGTGATTAAAATTAATAACATGTCAAAACACAAATAAACATACCCACGTCTTTCTCATAGAAAACACCACCATCAATAGGTTTTTTATGAGGGCTACATCCTCAGTAGTGAATTTCTGGAATCCACTCCCATAATGTGTACAAGAATGGGATGCCAAACTATCCTCATTCATATTGGTATCTATCCCAACACATATACCCTGACAACTAGGGCATATATGTTGAATGGGTTGGGCTGAGTCAAATGGAGCATCTAATGATGATGGAGGTGGTGCAAGTGTTGATCCACCCTCTACATCGACTAATTATGTTCCATGCTCAATAATGACATCAGTCAATGATGTAGCTTCCTAAAGGGTCTATAAATACATACTCCTTCACTACTACTAGGACTGCAACATGAACTATGGGTTTTTTAGCTAGACATCTCCTATGTTGCCACTCTACCACCCTATGGGACCCAACTCTATCCTACACAGAGCCACTCCCTCTACCCTAGAATTTATGAATGTCAAATTAATTTGGCTTCTCCTTGAGGATAAACTCACAATATAGCTTTGTCAAAAAATATAAAGTCACCTCCCAATTATTACAGGGTTCTTGGTCAAAGACTATATAACACCTATCCCAAAATGCATCTCTCATCCTATTATGAACACACTAATGTATGGGAAATTGATTCATAGTTACTTATAAGGAGTTACTACAAATAGGATCAATGAAAATATCACATATGTCATCTTTGAGTATCCTCTTTTTTTCACTTGAACATATGACAACCATCGACATAAAATGCATGACATCTATCCCTCCATGAACCCCATTTTGTAACCTCCTTAGACACCTCATTCGCACTATTGTCCATTCTTTCTAAGGAAGTGGTGAGGGATGAGTGGTGTTCAAAACTAGAGGACCTCAACCAATTAACCAATATGGATATTTGGGCATTGTTTTGTTGAAGGAGATCGATAAGGTCCTCTTGTGTGGCATCAATGAGACCTATTGGAGGACTCAGAGGGTTTGGATTCAGGTTTGGTAGTGGGTTTGGGTTTGGAAGTGGATTTGGGTTTTGCTAAGGGTTTTGTTATTATGGGGATACATTTTGAGGGTTCTCTTGTTTCTCATTTCCAACATTATCAATATTTTCATGTTTTTGGATAGGTCTTTGTTGTCTCTTTCATGGTCGGGGATTGTTTTCCAAATATAGCATCAAATAATTTTAAAAAAACTTAAATCAATTCAACAAAACCTAAATTGAAACAAAAACAATTAAAAAAATAAATTCTTACATGTTCAACGGTGTGGCATGCTTGCAAAATGATCAATATGGAAACACAATCCAATAACGATAAGAACCCACTTGGGTTTTGGTGTTTTCTCTTCCTCCTCTCTCCTTCAAACTCAGTTTTGGCGTTAAGAAAAATAGTCAAATGTAGGTTTTTAAAAAAACTTTATGACAGTCAAAATGCGTACGTGTTTTGAAGAACTTAAGTTTTTTATTTTATTTTATTTTTTGGGGCTTGGCAAAGGATTGGGTTTTCCAAGCCTACTCTTTTAAATTTTTGAATAACCCGAGAGGGTTATGAAAACTTTTGGCTTTTTTTAAGGAGATGGCCACTTTTTTGCACACCCTCTTGGTGTACTTACCCATGGATAAGGAATATAAGGGGAATAAATATAGTGGATTAGAATATAAATGGATTCGATAGAATAATATTAGAATATAAGGTGGGTTGAATAGGATAGAAGAAAGAGAAATTGACTATAAATGAGAGGGAAAGGACAAATATATTTTATGGGGTTAAGTTGGAAGATGGATAAGAGGATTGAATGAATTGGTACCAATGACAAGGTAGAACCAAGGTATGGTAGAGGAAAGTGGGATGGATATAGTTTATGGTTGAAAGGTAGATGGAGTTAATGGATGGTGATAGGATAAAGGGGATTAGAAGATGGTAAATAGGAGGATGGGGAGCCAAGTCCTATGGTGAAAAGGAGTTAAATGCCCCAAATGCCCCACATTGAAGATAGGAGAATAGATAGAAAGATGGTGGATAATTAAAGGATGTATAAAATGGATGGATAGAATAGGAATATGCATGGAGGGAATGAAGGAATGTATGTTCCAAAGCATGTATGGATTATTTTTTGTTTTTGTTTTAGTGTCTCTAGTTTTATGAAGGGAAAAGGTATGAAAGTGGAAGGTGGATGGATTAGATGAGGGGTATGAATAAGATATATGATAATGATATGGATGATATGGATAGAAAAGGATAATGTATAATGTATGGAGGATATTGATAGAAGCATAGAATGGAATGGAGGAAATGAACAGGATAATCAAGATCAAAGGAATGGAAATGAGGAGTATTGTGGATGGTGGATTGTGAGAAGTGAATATGATAAGGACTATGAGGTGGAGGATATAGATAAGGATGTAAACACAAAATATAGGAAAGTGGATGGAATTATGTAGGATAATGAATAGGAGATGGATAATGAGTAAGGAACATGGCTGGTCCATATGGATGGATGGAATAAATTGGATAGTCACAATAAAATATAGGAAAAAAAGAGCATGGTGGACTTAGATAGGATGATGGATGGTGGATATAAAATGTGGAAGATATGTATGGTAGCATAGGATGGATGGAGCTTGCCCCCAAAAGTGTAAAGTACAAGGGGATGAGGATAAGTAAATGGATGGAAGATGTGAATTTAGAATACAATGGATATGTGATAGTAAGATGGAGGGAAGGACTTGAGAATCAAGTTCCATGGATGGTATTCCTTGATAGTTATTCAAGGCATTTTGGATATATGCACATAGATATTGGTAGAATAATTGGATGGAAAATGAAATGGATTAGGGGATGGAGGATAAGGATTTGTGTGAAAGATTGGATTAAAGGGGTGAAGGGGTGGAAAATTATTGGTGGATAATGTATGGGAGGTTGGAAGACTTATGGATAAGTGGGTGAGGGAGTTGGAAAGTGTTGGAAATAATAGGTACTGAGAGGGGGGTGAACCAATACAATAACAATTATTCAATTTCAACTGATAATCTTTAACTTGCAGTAGAATAAAATTTCATAACAATAATGCATGTAACTGAAATGTAAAGTATCAATGCAATGAAACCATAAAAAATTTAGGCACACACACAACACCTTAATTTGGTATTGCATAAACCCTTGGTTAGAGGCAAAAATTATGGTGGGGATGACATCCACAACTCTTCACTGTAGTAAATAGTTTTTCCCAGTTAAGAGATACAATTGTCACCTTCTAAGTGAAAGCCTATTAAAAGTGATTGATACATTTTGAAGTGTATCTATAAATCCTATTATAGGCTACCCTATTAAAGTATTTTATCCCACTATTATAGTGTTCACCTAATTAAGGGATTTACATTATATTCATGTCAAAGAATACCTTGTTAGAGGATTTTAGAAACATTTTGAAGATTTTTAGGATATGCACTATGTAATGCTTGATTAGATCCTTTAAGCTCTATATGTATTCATTCCATCCTTCTATAACTTCTCTGATATCAACTCTTTGATCACACCTTGATTTTGCATTCATTTTTTTCACCAACAAACTCTCATCAACTATGTCTTCTTATACAATATCCACCACCAAATGTAAAAATATTTTAGGGTTTCCAATCCATCCAAACATGTTACTAAAATCTTAATGCACTATGCAAAAATATAAATCTTCCATCACATTGACTAGATCTGACACAATTCATCATTTCCTAGGTGTAATATTGCTTTATTCTCATTCACTAATTATACCTTGAAATCAACATAAGATTTTTTTGATCATTCCCTATAAACCATTTCAATTGACTCTCCAATCTATGTAGTACATTTTCCTTTTTTGTCTAGGTTCAATGAATCTACTTCCATTATGTTTGGTTTCATTTATTTCTCAAAATTATTTATCTTTCACCTATTTGTTTCTTGATCAACAGGTAGTTCACTGCTTCACCCATTTACTTTTTTTTTTACAACAATATTCCCTTTTACTTCTCACATTCCTGTATAATGATATCTTCTAGTTTACCAATAACAAACCTTTTTCTCTATACTTCTTGTCTTCACTTATTTACTTGTCCTATTAGCTGATAGGCCTTTACATGTTCCCTTTACTTGTTTGTCATTTACCAATGGTGGAATTCACCAATGGGTGTATTGGTTTATTGATGGGTAAAACCTTCTTACCTATGTATTGTTTTTCCAACAATGATAACCATACCTTCCAAAATCATCATCAATGACCTCATTAAGATTCTTCAATCAATATTCTCCCCCTTTGGCATTGATGGAAAAAACTTAAAAATTTCAAAGTGTCAAAAAAATTTGAGTAACACTTATGCTCCCTTTATCAGTTCTCCTTTAGTTTTATACATACTCCAAAATTTGTATGATTCCCCCTTAATATTTAGTTATTAATTATCCCCCTTTTTAACAATCAATGGAAAAGACTACAACCAAAATTTTATATACAAGTGTGCTTACCTCTCATAGTTTTTCAAACACAATCTTGAATTTATCCTTTACACTGGCTAGTAATTTCTCCCATGATTCTTTCAATGTCTTTAGTGTAATATGTTGACCATTTAGATTAGATCCTAGCTCCTCCATGCTATCCATGGTGCTCATCTCTAGTTGGGCAATCGATTCTTTGTCTATCTTTAAGTAAGGTTGCATAATATACATGTGAGGGGTTAGAATACCCTATAACTCTAGTAGAGTTATTCTTATTATGTCTTCTTCTTATTTGATCTCTCTTTCTCCAAATTATATGTCCCTCATTATATCTATGTGGTTCATCATAGATGAGTTCAGTGGATCTAGTTTTCTCAAAGTTGTAGCCTTTTCATTTTCAAGCTTGGCTAGCTTTTCCTTCATCTCAGTGATGAAATTTGTAAGGATAGATAGCTTACTAAGAATCTTATTGGCTTCTATCAATGCATTCTTCATCTCTTTTATCATCTCAAGTAATGAAAATTTGACAATGGAAATGTTATGTAAGATTTTCTCCATAAGTTATTTTTCTAACCTCTTCACTGCTGTTGTAGCTATCACCTCTTCTAAGTCATGTTCTAAGGTATTAATTTCATCAAATAGTGTCTTAAGTTGATCAATTAGTGGCTCATCACTATCAATTTTCACATCATGAATTAAGACTAATAGTAAGGTAACTACATAAGTTATTTTTCTAACTTCTTCTCTGCTCTTGTAGCTATCACCTCTTATAAGTCATGTTCTAAGGTAGTAATTGCATCAAATAGTGTCTTAAGTTAATCAGTCAATGGCTCATCACTATCAATTTTCACATCATGAATTAAGACTGATAGTAAGGTAACTATTTTCCTTAATACTTTATTCTTTTGTTGTTTCCTCTTTGATCTATCTTTTTGGCTTTTTCTTCTAGTTTTTTTAGCATAAAGTATATTTTCCTTGTACTTCATCTTCTTGGGATCCTTCTTTAGTATTTCAAATTCAAGATCTTCTTCTTCATCATCATCATCATCTCTGCTCCTTTTCCTTTTCTTCTCTGCACCTGTGTCCTTTGTGTTTGCTTGAGAACTACTGGAGGTGTTTCCATGTGTAGTCTCACCTTCACCTTTTGATGTTTCATTTTCATCCTTCTTGTTTTCATCTTATTTTTCCTTTTCCTTATCTGTTTCCTTTGTTTTCTCTTGTTTTAGCTACTTCTTAGCATGTTGGTCTATGTGTCCTTTCTCACCTATATCCTTTTGTTGTTCCTGGAGTGTATCTATTGTGTCGTGTTGTGGTACATTTGATTCCATAGGCTATTCTCTAGTCTTTTTCACCTTTTCAATATATTTTCTTTGCTTTGCTTCATCACTTTGTTTTCACTCAAATTCAACAATATCAGCTTGTTTCTCAATTGGGTTTACCTCAAGTGGTGTATCTAGTTATTCATCTTCAACTTGGATTACTTGTGGATCAGTGGTGGATTTTTCTATAACTTCATTAATTTGATCCATACTAAAATCTAATTTAGTTCTCACATTATGACCAGACATGTCACAAATAAAATCATCAATTGTAAATTTATCATCAACCTATGATGGTCCTGCTCCATCATGTAATTGAGGTTGGTCTAAATTGAAAATATTTTTCTAGATGAATCATTTCATCTTGGGATTCCTTCTCAAGATCTCTAAGTGACATAGTTGCCATGCTTTTGCTTTTGAATTTGTCTTTGTGCTTATCCATTGTTATCTTTGCATAATTTTTTGTCATCAATGGAATTAAATCCATTAGAGTTTTCATTCTAGTTTATTCTTCATGTTGGGATGCAGATTCCCATCTCACATTTAGTACATCAAATAATTCAGCAGGTACATGTTTCTTAAGATCTTTTGGATATCTCTTGAATTTTTTAATATGAAATACTAAAGAATATTCAATAACTTTTTTGTCATCATCAAACAATTTACCAAATCTAGCACTTCTTATGTTTTCTACAAGAACATGTTCCCTTATACCTTCAACAATTTCTTTAGCTATCTTAGGTATTTTGACAGTTGTCTTTCCAGTTTTCTTACCTATGTCAATAACCTCTCTCTCAAAATCTATCCTTTCTTCATCGACTTCAATTTTCTTATTCCTTTTACTACTAGGAGGAGTATTATATTGGCTCTTAGTTTTCCTCTTCTAATATGTCTTAGGTACAACATTTGTGGTGCATTTTTTTTGTGGTTGAGTGATCTCAACTTCCTTTTTTTTAATTTTTTGTTCCTCAACTTTAACATTCTCCCCTATCGCAGGTAGGGAAGGTATACCTATTGATTTCTCAATTTTCTTACCCTTTTCCTTGGTAGGAACATCACGAATAACCTTATCTTTATTAGTAGTGAAACTTTTTTCCTCACCTATTCCATATTTCTTTTCCAAGCTATCTAACAATTTCTTGGCTTTCCTCTCAATTATGGGTTTCTTTAGGTCTAAAGTTATTCTCTTGTATGATTCTCCGTATGTCCCAAATATTTTTGCACCTTTTTTCTAATATAGGCTCAATAGGTAATCAACATTCAATATGAGTACTTCATCTCTTGCTTCATATCCCATTGATGGAACCCATGAAGTCCTCGGTTCTACTACTTACATCTTACATGTATCGGTGTAAACTAAGAAAAAAATACTATCTTTGTATTTCTCAATAATATGTGGAGGGATCCTAAACCTCTTATGCATCATGAATTTAGATTCTTTGAAATAACTATTAAAAATATGAAATACTGGGAGGGGGGTGAATCAGTATTTCACAAACTTTTACCTTTTCCCAATTATGGATATAAGAAATTAACTTGTAGCTTGCATTTCCTAGGATTAGGGTTTCTCATGTTGTTCATTTTGTAATACATCACTGTGTGACCAATGTTATTGCATATCTGATAAATTAATCCATTGTTTCCATATCTCGGTCCTGACTGACTTATTTGTGATCTACAATTTCTAGCAATGTGTCCAAATTTGTTGCATCTATAACACATAACTCCATTCCTTTTGTTCATTTATCCAATAGGTCTCTTATCTACAAAGTTAGTATTTATAAACATTCTACTATTACCACTGTCATTAGATCTAGGTTTCTTACAATCAATAGCTCTATGTCCAAAACCATGACAATTAAAACAATAACCAGAAATAGGTTTGAATTTCTTACCTATGCAATCTCTTTTCATGTGTCCAAAAGAATTGCATGAAAAACATCTACCTTTGAATTCTCTTCACATATCTTTAGGTGTTTCATCTTGCTTAGATGGATTAGGTATATCTTCAGATTTTTTTAATTATCTGGTTTCTTTTCATCTTTATTCTCAAGGTGTTCTAGATCTAGTTCTTTGCACTCCTCAATCTTCTTTGGGAATTTATCTTCAAGGTATCCAAGACTAGTTTTATCATAAGATGGTTTCTGATAAGACACTTGTTCATCAATCTTTTCACTAATGGAATATAGTTTCTCAAGATGTTGTTTAGACTGAGTTAGTTCTCCTTTCACAATTGTATTGTACTTCTCAAGTTTAGCATACTGCAATTTTGTTTTCTCAAGTTCAGATGTCGCTTTGGTAAGTTCAGATCTCAAATCTATATTTTCAAATTTCAGATTTGACTCTCTTTTTTTGTTATCATCTTTCAAGCTTAATTTTAGATCTACAATCTTTAGTTCATGTTTAAGGATCTCATTTTCTTTCTTCAGTTTTGAAACTTCATCATAGTCCTTGACTTGACTTGTAGGTTCTTTCTTTGATTTCAAATCTTCTAACTTTTATTTTAGTTTCTTGATGTAGTCTTTTTTATTTTCATATTTGTCCTTTAGTGTATATCTTTCTTCAATAAGAATATCAATCTATTCAAGAGCTTCATCAAAAAAAATTTGCAATTGATCCATATCCATAGAAATCTTACTCAAGTTGTTAGGCTTTCTCCAAATAACTTTGATCTGAGTAACTAAGCTCTGATACCAATTGTTAGAAATAGGAAATACTAAGAGGGGGGGTGAATCAGTAGTTCACAAAATTTTACTTTTGCCCAATTATGGATATAAGAAATTAACTTGTAGATTTCATAAGAAACTAAACTAAGTAAATTGAATAACAAGCATAAAAATAAAATTAATGAACTCATAACACCATGATTGTTCTTGAAGAAACCTTGGCCAAGGGAAAACCTTGGAGGGGATGGTACCCACAACTAATCCACTAATTAAAAGTATCCAGTTAAGGATGTTGACCCTATTAGGAGTCTCTTACATACATATAGTGTCTCTATCCCAATTAAAGGAATTTAGGCCTTGTTATAAGCTTCAACCCTATTAGGAGTTTCTATTACAAAATAAAGATGTTTTCAAGATGAGCTCACTACCCAAACATGCAATATACAATGATAGCTTTAGATACAAAGATAAGATACAAACACCTTTTACTGCTACCGAATCACTTTATTATTTTGATCTAGCTTTGTAGGCTCTTCGCTCTGTTATACAATACTTACTTCTTTTCTTCTTACAACATATAATTTCAGATCATATATCAACTTCATACATTCTTATCTTACTTCATACCTCTTCGCATTACATTATTAACACTTATATACAAGCTATTACAAAATAACTTCCTGTCAGCTTACAATACCTTATACTCTTCTCAAAATATAAATTCATCATATGTTTCCTTAGGGTTAACATCTAGGATGTTGTCCCTAATTAGTTAAGTCATTATTTTGATAAACAAAATAATCCCTTAACTCAATATAATCATATTTTGTCTTCTGCTCTATTTTGGTCAGCTCAACATTGTCTTTGTAAAACATTAATATCTTCTTCCGTACATGTTTTACAGACTTGCACTTTCAGAGTGGCTTTGAGATACATAGAATGATCCATGTTCAAGTGTGCATGCACTGAACCTACTTTTGTGAACATCACTAATCAAAACTATCTCTGTGAAGACTGGTAATCACTATTATACTTAGGCAATTTTCAAGTGCGCTCATACAGGACTACTTCCTCTAATCAAGTTATCTTAATGTTGAGTTTATGTTTCCATAATGAAAACATTTTGATATCCTACTTATCCAAATTTCCAACAATAACCCCACATAATTGTGTTAAAATCTTCTCCTACTGACCTATATACTCATTCATTTGATATAGATCTGGCCTATCAGTTTTCCAAATAATCTTACCAATGCCAAGAAAGAAATTTTGTACATAGAAAAATATACATACCAATAAAGAACCATACTTCATTTCCTTCTTCCTATCAAGTTGAATCCTCTTCAAATTCACCAATAATTATGACCTTCTCATTTTTCCTTAGTCGTACCTCTTTCCTAATTTCACAATCTCATAGGCTACATAAATCGCTCTGCCAGACACATTGTTCAACCAACTAGATTGATAAACTTTATGACCTATAATCATAGAGGAAAATATTACCTCTTGATCTATAATTTCATTAATTTTCATGGCTCAATAATCTTGTTTTGACTTGGTCAATTCTTCCACTTCTTCCCTAGAAACAAGTCTTAGAGTACATTGTTCTTCATCTTTTGATAGTCCTGTGACCATATGAATCAACTCCTTAATGATTTTTATAGGTCTTTCTTCTTCTAACCAGATAAATGGATCATGATACCAACTCAACACATATCTGATCCATTCTTCATTGGAAACTTTTGGTAGGTCAACCAAATGTGTTAAACCCTTAGTCACTAGATGTTTAAACTCATCTTTGAGCTCATCGTCTTTGCACATTGATAGGTATTCATCTTGAATTTGTATGTCTCCTAGTTCATTCATCTTGCAGTGCATAAAATTTCTTACATCTTCCTTCAAAATCACTCAGGGAGGGATTGATGATAGGAAATCCTCCTTATCAACTTGTTTTGTCTTCAATGGGTAAAGTTTATATTTAGGCTCAGGCTTTTGTGTGATCTCAATCAAGATAGAGGTATCAATCTTCACTTCCATGATGTCTTTCCAAGTAAATTTTTCTTACTCTACAAATTCACTATGAAATTATTCATTTCTCTATGTATACTGCTTAACTAGGGCTTGCAATTGGATCAAATCGATTCTGCACAACTAATTGCAATTTTTTATTCACACAATAGATAGAAATAGTCAATTAATCTCTACTCAGACAATCAATCTTCAAAATGTAAAGTGAATAATGAATATGTTAACCTATATACTTATTTTCTCAACAGGTTGTCCAACGGTAATATTAGGTACAAATATTAAATGTACTTTACCAATAACCTCCTTTATAAATAGCATACTCCTTTACCAATAGTTGTCTTCATTGTGTGTTAATCGAAAGATGTAAAACTCCAAATGATAAAGCACTGACAACCAAACTTATCAACATCATGTTATGTTCATCTACTTATGATAATAGATTATTCAACTCATCAATGTAAGGGACCGGTAGATATAACAATGATATTTATTCCCTAAGCAATACTTACTTTCTTAGTTTGAGGATGAGTCCCTTGTACTAGAGGATGATGGGTTACCATTTGATGTGCTAGCATCTTCCTTTCTTTCTTCCTTCTTCCTCCGTATCTTTTTCATCTCATTCCTCATTTCTTCCACATTAACAATAATTTTTCCTTTGCTTCCTTCATTTCTTGGTGGCCAATTTTTGTACTAACAATCTCTTGTTAGATGTCCAATCTTGTGACAATGGAAAAAAACCATGCATGTTGTCTTCTAGGGTCCATCATTACATTTTAGAATCCTTAATCGATAATTAATCTCCACATGTGTATAGTTCCCAGAAATAGAACATGAAATACTCATGTTTCCTTCTCTTCTTAGATTACTCACCGATTGGTTAGTCATTCTTGTTCTACAATGTTCTCACTTGTGTCCATATTTATTGCATGTGTAACAATAACCATTGAAGATTCCTTCATTCGATCTGCTACTAGATCTTGATATGCATTCATAATCTTGATGACCATATTTATTACAATTATAACCATATCCACTAAATGGTGTTCCCATTGAAATATTGACATGTCTGCTTCTACAAGCATTTGATGTATGATTAGGTTTTCCATAGTTATAACAAGTAGGTTTATTAGGTTTCTTACCTTGCATGTTGATAGGATCTTTAAACATTTGTGAAGGATTCTCTACTCCATATTTGGATGATTATCTAACTTCAAGTGTGTTGTCACCAGTATATCCTAGACCAGTAGTATCCTTATATCTTCTTTATTTTTTCAATTGTTCATCAATTTTCTACATGCTCAGCTCAAACCTTATGAGTCTTTCATTGACTTCCTTTTCAATATTCAAATCATTCCTCAATTGCTCACCCTCTTATCTTAGGTTTTTATTTTCAGCAAGTATCTACATGTTTTCTTCACTTGTGTCATTCACTTGTTCATTCAGGTTGTGGTTCTCTTGTTGTAGAATTTTCATGTTTTAATTTTTGTCTCTGATAGTTTGTTCAACATTTCTCTTCTCTGATTCAATAATTCCTTTTGCACTTTTAGTTTCTCTTATTTTGTCAAGTATTTTAGCCTTCCTTGGGGCTTGACTCTCTTGTTCTCTTTTTTGATGAATTCTTCATTTGAGGTATTGTTCTTTTCCATCGGATTTGTAATAGATGCATCATGAACTTCTTTTTAATTGAAACTTCCTTCTAATAGTTTCTTAATGTTTTCAAGACTTATCTTTAGCTTCTCTGACATTTCCTTTCTTTTTGCAAAAGAGACCTTCAACTTGTCTTTCAGATCTTATATCTATTCATTTTCCACTTCCAAGGCATCCTCCAACTATCTCTCCTTCCTATACCTTTCCATCTCCACAAATATACTCCCAAGTTGTTAAACTTACCTCTAGAGAACACAAGCTCTGATGCCAATTGTTGGAAATAATAGGTACTGAGAGGAAGGAGGGTGAATTAGTAATTTAACAATTCTTCAATTTCAACGGATAACCTTTAACTTGCAGAAGAATAAAATTTCATAACAATAATGCATGTAACTAATATATAAAGTATCAATGCAATGAAACCATAAAAATTTCAAGCACACACACAACACCTTAATTTGGTAACACAGAAACCCTTGGTTAGAGGGAAAAAATATGGTGGAGATGACACCCACAACTATTCAATACAATAAATGGATTCACTCAGTTAAGAGCTACAATTGTCACCTCCTAAGTGACTCACCCTATTAAAAGTGATAGATACATTAAGTGTATCTATAAATCCTATTACAAGCTACCGTATTAAAGGATTTTATCTCACTATTACAATGTTCACTTGGTTAAGGGGTTTACATTATAGACCTGTCAAAGACTACCTTGTTAGAGGATTTTAGAAACTTTGTGAAGATTGTTAGGAATACAACAAGAAATTTGACCTATAATATGCACTCTACAATCCTTGATCAAATCATTTAATCTTTGTATCTATTCATTCAAACCTTTTGTAACTTCTCTGATATCAACTTTGTGATTGCACCTTGATTCTGCCTTCATTTTTTCACCAAAAAAATATTGTCAACTTTTTCCTCTTATACAATGTCCACCACCAAATGTAAAAACATTTTATAGTTTCCAATCCATCCAAATGTGTTACGACAATATCAATGCATTATACAAAAACATAAATCTTCCATCGAGTCGGTTGGATCTGACATAGTTTATCATTTCCTAGGTGTAATAATGCTTTATTATTATTCGCTAATTATACCTTGAAATCAACATAAGATTCTATTGATCATTCCCTATAAACCATTTCAATTGACTCTCCAATCTATGTAGTACATTTTCATTTTTGTCCAGGTTCAATGAATCTTCTTCCATTATGATTGGTTTCATTGATTTCTAAAAATTATTTATCTTTCACCTGTTTGTTGTCTAACTAGTAGCCAGTTTACCACTTCACCTATTTACTTGTTTTCTTATATTGATAGTCTTCCCTTTTACCGCTCGCAGTCCTATATATTGATATCTTCTAGTTTATAAATAAAAAACATTTTTCTCTATAATTCTCATCTTAACTTGTTGACTTGTCATGTTAGCTAATAGGACTTTACCTATTCCTTTTACCTATCTGTCCTTTACCGACAGTGGAATTCACCGATGGGTGTATTAGTTTATCGATGGGTAAAACCTTCTTACCTATGTATTGGTTTGACAATAATGACAACCATACCTTCCAAAATCATTATCAATGACCTCATTAAGATTCTTCAATAAAAAGAAAGATCATCATTGGCCCACACCTTGAAGGGTGGGAGAGGTGTGGATGAGAAAATATGGATTGTGGGATATAAAGACCCAAAATAAATGAAGGGTATGATGGACTTAGGATAGTGGATTTGGGTGTGTGAGGACCCAAAATGGAATTGGAATATTGGGGAATTTTAGATGGAGGATTGGAGGACTTATGAGTGGAGAAAGATTTTGGATTAACAAGGATGGATGCCAATTTGGATTTCTCTTTAAGAGTCATTTCTTAAATAAGTAGCTTGGAAATCCACATGATTTTTTATTTTTTGCATTTTGGGCCTTTGTGGCCTTTTGAACTTTTATTTCTTTTGGATCATATTTTTCTTTTCTTGAACATGTCTTTTAGATAGGACATGTTGGTCCTTGTATTTTTATCAATTTTGGCTTTATGCATTTTTTTCTTTTTGCATCTAGTTTTCTTCCATTAGCCATGGTATGGGTGTATGAGGATGAATGGTGTGGAAAGTTTATGGATTAAATTATGGAGGGTGAATATTGGAAATAATTAAAGGATGTGTGCCTTGGTGGATCTTTATTTATGGATTTGAGGTGATGGGGTAGTAGAACTAGATATGGTGGGTGGATGGATGTCAGGACCCACAATGGATGCAAGGGATGAGGGATTTGGGTGGTTGGACATAAGGACCCAAAATGGAGGTATGTGAGTAAGGGATGGAGTTTTGGACATAAGGGCCCAAAATGGATGTGGAAGATGGGTGATGGGAAAATTTAAGTTTACATAGAGGGATTTTGGATTTGGAAGGGGTGCAAGGTTTACCAACTTCTTGAGAAATTATTTATTCAATGGGATACATATTATTTTGGACAAAAGATGTGATTCCATGTGAATGGGGTAGAGATATGGGAGGAATGATAAGGTCTTGAAGGAATCCATGTTGGATAGGTTTGATAGGATCTTATGGAAGATTAGGATCATGTGGAGGGATAATATGATCATGAGAGGGATTATAATGGATAATAGGATCTTTATATGGATGAGGATCATGACATGGAGATGAAGGGGTATTTTGATATTGAATTCTAAGAGGATTATGTGGTGGACTAGAAGGGATAATGGGATATTGAGATGGAAGAAGATCATACAATGGAATGGAGGGGAGGGAATCATGAGATAGAGTGATTTGATCTTGTCATGGAGGGGGGTTAGTGGATTGGATAGAAGGAATATATTCATGAAGTGGAGGGTGAGTGGATGTTAAGGCTTGAGATGGAAGGGGACCATTGGACGGGGTAGAGGGGATGGGTTCATGGGATGGAGGGGAGTCTTTAATGGAGGGAATAAAAGGGATATCTTGATATTGATGAGGAATGGGGTAATGAGGTTGATAAAGAGGGATAAGTGAATCTTGAGATGGATTGGGATCATGGGATGGAGAGATTATTATATCTAGAGGAGGAGAGGAATCCATGGTATCATGCTTGGGGACAAGGTCTTGAGTTGCATGGACTTGTGAGGATGATGTGATGAAGAAGGTGTAAGATTCAACTCGATTGGATGGAGGGATGTAGGACTCATGAGACTTAGAATATTTATGGGTGTTTTGATTTGGAGGAAATGATTGTGGGTGCATGAGTTTGGATGAGTGGGAAACTTTGTTTAAAGTTGGGGATTTAGACTCCTTTACTAGTATCTTGGTCCAACTAAAGGAAATCTTCTTGGAAGATGGGGATGATGTTGGTTTTGGAGGATTAGGATTATGTAGAGGTTGAGGATCATGTGGAGGAGTGGGGTTGGATGGGGGATGAGTATTATGGCTTTGGATAAATGCGAGAGGACATATGTCTTCAAAGAGAAACTTTTTCTTTTGAGCCCCATTTTGTAAGCTAAGCACAAGATTTTTAAATTCTCCAATATCTTGTGAAAGGTTGGGTATGTTGGAGGAAAAATGTGAGTTACGAAAGGAACCACTTGGGGGTGAAGTATGAGATGTATTTCACTTGTAAAAGGTAGAGGAAGGATAAGAAATGTGAGATGCATTGGGGTTGGATATGACATGTTGAGGTGGAATGGATAGGGATATGGGATTGAATTGGTAAGTGGGAATTAGATTGTTTTGGTGAATGTGTGAGTTGGATGAATGTGATTGATAGGTGTGTTGGATTAGAGGTATGGTGTGATATTTCATTTGAATGTCCTTAACTGTTTGGAGAATCTAATCTCTATCCATGAAGCTTAGATGAGGATTTTTGGATTTGTAGTTAAAGATGATATAGATAAATATTTGGATCAAGAATGAATGAAGTGAAATATTTGAGGATGGATGAAATATGAACTTAGAACTAGGATCAATTTTGTACTTTTTAGGGCCTTGAGGATTTTCATTTGATTGGATGATGGATTTGATTAATTACAAGGTAAGGACCTCAAGGATTTGATTGATTAGATTTTATTTTGATTTGATTGATTTTGGGATGTGAGGGCATGGCCGCAAGTTTGATTGGATTGATTTGATTTGATTTGATTTGAGTTTGAATTTGGATTGTGAGGGTAGGGCCTCAAGGGTTGGATTGATTTGATTTGATTTGATTTGATTGATTTTGGGATGTGAGGACAAGTCCTAAAGTTTGATTGGATTGATTTTATTTAGATGATGATTAAAATCCAAAGATTATGATGGTGCTCCTGAGCCAAAAGTGGAAGATTTTATGAAAATTTGAATTATAATATGATGTGGATATAGATTGTAATTAAGAATGAAATAAATTTAGAAGATAAATGAGGGATATTTGGAGGAAGTAAATGGATAAAGTGATTGGTTTGGATGAAGGAGGTGGTGGATTGAATTAAGACTTGATTGGAATAAAATTTGAAAAATTGATTAGGTTAAAATGATGATGATATGATTAGATAGGAAAGAAGATGAATGATGAGATTGGATTAAGAAATTATATGTTGATGTGGATTATGAAGGATGATTAGGATGAAGAATAAGAATTTGATTGAATGATTAATAAGATGACAAAATGATTTGGATGATTAGGATTGAATGTTGAAGAGGAAAGAAGATTATGATGATGATTAGAACCTTGATTGAATGATTAATAATGTGATGAAATGATTTGGATTTGGTTTGATTAAGATTATAAGAAGTGATTAGGATGACTAAAATATAATATGGATGACTTCCAAGAAGTGATTATGATAGAATATTAATGACTTGGAAGAAGTTATTAGGATGATTAGGAATAGAATATGAATAACTTGGAAGAAGTGATTAAGATAGAATATGAATTACTTGGAAGATGTAATTAAGATAGAATATGAATGACTTGGAAGAAGTGATTAGGATGATTAGGAATAGAAAATAAATGACTTGGAAGAAGTGACTAAGATAGAATATGAATGACTTGGAAGAATTGATTAGGATGAATAGAATGATGAAGAAGGAAGATAGTTATGATGATTAAGAGATGAAGAGGAAGGATGATTAGGATATGGAGGAATTATTAATGATGTAGAATAATGATTTGGATGATTGAATTGGATTAAGAAGATGAATAAGGGTGTTATTGATGATTAGGAGATGATGACTAGGATGATTAAAATATATGAATGAATAGGATGATTAGGGGAGATTAAGATTGGGGGAGTTATTTGGAATGTTTAAGAAGGTGATTAGGATAAGAAGTATGAAGAAGATGATGAATTTGATAGATGGAAGAAGTTATGTGGAGATGATGGGGACATCTTGACTGAAGACAACTAACCTTAACAAAATGTTTTTTTATTTTTGAAATGTTTTATTTTTTTTAGTTTTTTAGTATTTTTTTTTTTTGGACTTTTCGAGTTTTATATTATTTTTGAGTTTTCAAACTTTTTTTTTTTTGGATTTTGAATTTTGTGATGTTTTTGGATTTTTGAATGTGATTTTTTTAGATTTTTGAATTTAAAAATGCAAGAATACAATGAAATTATATACAAACACAATTTCTAAGGCTTAAATTTGGATGGTGTATCCCCTTTTGGTTTTCATTTTACATGGGGAAGGTTTTAAACATCAAGTACATCAAACACAACAACAAACCTATTGAGGCTTTTACTAGGATATACAAGCTCAACTAGGGGATGTCCTCGATATATGCAAGGTATGTGAGGCCCAAATCTGTAGATGAAAGAGAATGATGCCATACAACCGGGAGGACATGGGAACCCAAATCTCTACCTTCACTTACCAAAGGTATAAATTAATTTTTGTCTTAGCCAACCCTAACAAGATTCTACTCCCAAGAGAGGTGTCTTTGGATTTAGCTCCCACTATTTATACTCCACTAGAACATGAGAGTTGAGGTCATCCCTTAAGGTGATCAAATCCCTAAGAAGGCATCCTAAAAAAGAAAACAAGACCAAATATTTCATGTGCACTCAAGATCACTTAGAGGCGTGAGAGGAGAGAATAGGTATGTGATCTTGGGGTTTAAAAAATAGTTGTTCTTTTTATTCCAAACCCAAATGTGAAGGTTCATTTTAAGCTCAAAATTGAAAATGTGTGGAAAAAACTTCAAAAAAAATTTCTAAGGTTAAAAATAATTACAAAATCAGATTCCTTGCATTTTTATGATAAATTTTAAAAAATAATTGTTGAAATACAATTTTTTATGCCCAAGTTATGAGTGTTTGAAGTTGAAAAGAAGGGTCAAATTTGAACATGTGCACCTAATTTATGGAGATAATTTTAATGAAGTGGCTTGCAAATATGGATAGAGGGCTGAATCAACTTTCTGACACTTTTTGAATCGTCCAAAACGGAGCTTGTATGTGAAAGTTATAAGCATTTTAGTAAACTTGCTATGTTATGGCTTGCAAGGAGATAAAGGACTAAGATAAGCCCTAGATAGTCAGCCCCTGGGCCCCACATGACCACATGCTAGAGGACAAGGGGCTAAAATTTTAGTAGAGCCTTTGGTCACCCATATGACCAAGGGCTAAATTCCTGCAAAAAAAGAAAATTTAAAAGTTAAAACTTAAAACAAAAACTATGCTAAACCATGAATTTGAAGAAGTTTTTAAAAATCATAAAGTAAAACTAAAAAAAATGATTTTTTTTAAAGGGGGGAATTGTGAAGCCACTGCCCATGCAAACGGTGGTATCACAGACCCACGCAGACTGTTAAATCACAGTCTCGCATGGACTATGATTTCAAAGTCTATTGTGGACTATGATTTCACAATCCCATGGGGTGGGGGGCAAGATTTTTTTTATTTAATATAAATATATATAAAAAAAAATTATATATTTATATATATAATATATACATAATATATATATATATATATATATATATATATATATATATATATACATATATATATATACATATATATATATATACATATATATATATATATACATATATATATATATATATATATTTTCAATAAGAAGAGTGATTATCAAATAACAAAAGAGAGTTTTTTTTACAACCAATTTAGATGTGTAAAAAATAAAAAACCAAAATGAAGGTGAACACACAAGACAAAGGGAAATCTAACACCAAAAAGAAAGAGAGCAAGCTAGTCAAGTTCACCAAAATGTAGATAAAGAAATTGTGTTCTTCATCTACAAGTATAAATATATATCGATATAGAGAGAAGGAATATAAGATCCTCCTCTAAATCCAAGTTCCCAAAGGAGAGATCCAAATTGATCAACCAAAAGGCTAATGCACAAAAGAATCAATCTATGGAGAATATGAATAAAGGGGAAGATCTTATATTTTTGTTATGGAAAGTATGTATTAAATTTTGATTGAATTGAAGACAAATACTAACCTCAAAATAGGGAAAATCTGGAAAATGTTGTTTTCTAATGTCTGTGTATAGTTTCGAGAATTTTTGCAACCTGCTCTGGCCTGAAAATACTGAAATAGAGAAAACCTAGAAATCTTTTGTCTCTCTAATCAAGGTCGATCTTGAACCAAAGCCGGGGTAAGATCTTTTACCCCAGGGTACAAACTTACCCAAAAAAGTCAACCTTGACCTACACTGCTCTGACAAAAAATTTGTTCACAAATCCTGAAAGTTTGTCGAAAAGGGTATTCAGATTTGCGTTGATAATCGCTATTCCACACCTGTATCTGCAAGAAAAGGAGTTTTTTTGTTTGGATGAGGGGTTTCCCTTGGTCAAACCCCAGTTTGGAATCAACCTTAAATATGAAATTGAAATAGAGAATGCTAGCAAGTAGTAGAAGTAAATCTAACAATGAAGCTATGAAATTCAATAGATATGCAATTGTATTTGAAATGTAAACAAGTATATTGATATGAAATCTTGGACTCAACACTTAAAAAATGTAAATCAAAACCTCCATCATTGCATGCTTGGAATCCACCTTTCATGGAAAATGAATGGATCTTGAAGATGAACAAAGGATCTTGAAGGAAGATCACACCACCATGATGGATAGATCTAGGGTTTTAATGATGAATGCTTGAATGCTTGAACCAAATCCCTTCAAAGACTTGAATGCATGAATCCTTGATCTTTAATGGAGAACTTGAATGCTTGAATGGATGATTTATTTAATGCTTTCTTGATCTCCAAAACTTGGTCTCTTGATCATGATAGTGGATGGCTTGATTGCATAACTTGTGGATGGAGAAAATGAGGGAGGAAGGCTTCCTTTTATACCAATCTAGGGCACAAACTTCTAGAGAGGCCAGAATATAGGAAATAAATTTCCATTAATTTCAAACCCCTATAAATGGACCCATATTAAATATAATTTGAGGTTTTAATATTCCAAAGCCCAAAACAGCCGACCTGGAAGCAGGAAAACAAACTTTTGAACATCTCCCCACATTCGAAAAACTTTCTGATGAAAAGGGGACCCTAGGTCAAGGTCAAGGTCAACTTTGACCTAGGTCAAGGTTGAGGTCAACTTTGACCTAGTTCAAGGTCAAGTTCAACCTTGACCCAAGGGTTCAGGACCCCTGGAAAATGAGCTGGGAGAGGAAAACAGTGCCCGGGGAGGCCCAGATAGAGCCCTAAATAGGCACAAAAGATGGGAAGGGGGTAGAAAATAGGGGACAACATGATGAAGGCCCAAAAAACCTCCTAAGGAGGGCTAAACACTCTTAACAAGGAATTTCTTCCATTTTAAGATGATACATTAAGCCCCCACTTTAGCGGGAGTATGGAAATCAAACATGCTCACAGTAAAGGAGAAGAAAAATTCAAGTGGATTCGCAATGAGATAGAATAGCACTTAGTTAAGGACATAAGCCCCCAAGCTAAGGATCCTAACTTAACATACACACATGAGGGTATGAAAACAAACAAACAAATGGGTTAGTACTAAAACAAACCCAAATCAACTAGCAAAGGAAACCTTACTAAGAACATGTTGCCTATACTAATATCATATTTGGAAATCTATCATAAAAGCATAAATGATTACATAAGAAAGACAAGAGAAACACTATAAATAACATAGCTTCATGATCCAGTCCTACTAGCATGAAAGTGGAGAGAGAGAGAGAGAGAGAGTGAGTGATTACCTCACCTAGTAAGATTCCCACCTTACCGTGAATCACCCAGGAGGGAGAGCCTAACAAGTAGCAAAACCTGATAGTTCACCCAAAAAACTATGCTTTACAATTGTAATGCATCTTCTGGCGGCTTCTAGAATACTCATAGATCCACCTTCTTGTATCACTATGAATATAAAATGCATGTCCCTTTAGGATTTAGCAACTTATGTACGTTCCCTTTAGAGGATTTAGCATATAAAATTTTGAAAATGCGTGTCTCTTCAAGATTTAACAACTTATGTGCATTACCTTCAAAGGATTTAGCATATAAATAAAAAATTGTAGTACAAGGGAAACCCTATATATATGTCCCCCTCCTTATTGTGGTTGTCTAATAGATAGGATAAGGAAGAGAAAGAGGATACCTACTTCACAACGTAAGGAGATATCCTATTTAACAACAATGTACACCATGTTCATAGAGAAGGGTATTGACCCCTACATTGAAGAGCATAGATAATCGTGAAAAGGATATGTCATTCGTGGAAAAATTATCCTCAAAGAAAGCCATATTATCAACAAGACCCCCACCATAGAGGACTACTTTAGATAAAATATCATCTTTCAAAGATAGACTAAATGGGAACAAAGATTCAATCATCAAGCCCCCTACAACGAAGAGGAAGAGGAATCTTTGGAATGAGGGAAACAATTCTAACACAAAATCCAAGGTAAGAGTTTATAAAGAACATAATTTGAAAAATAAAGAAGAGGTGATGACCTAGGAAAATAGCCTCTCCCATATAAAAGGGTATCCATAGTTAAAACCTCAGTCAGTATAATGAAATAATATTGCAATATAAACAAATACCACTAAGCTAAGGAAAGCAGATCCCTAGACAAAGAGAAGAAAGGAAGAACCTTGCCCCCTAGGGATGAAGGCAAGGGATACCTTTGCACAAAAAATGTCTTAGAAAATATATCTTGAATAGAATCTATGGATGATTATAAACATAATACAAAACCATAGAGAGATAGGATAGGAAGAATACCGATTAAGCTCAAAAAGAAGCCTAATGGATCCTAGGAGACTGGATGAAAACACACCTCTTGCCCCCCAGTCTAGAGACAAGAGGAGAAGATATCTATATTATATCATAATGAGGGGTATCCCCTATATCAAAATTATGAAGAAATTGTAGAACTGCTCGAGAATAAGGTATAATTCCTAAAGAAGCTCTTTCTCTAACATATAACTTGAAATGCACACAATCAGCAAGTAAATGTGTATTACGATAATGAAAAGGAAATTTGTATTTGTATAGAGAATCTATTGGCATAGGTCTAAAGATTTATTTCTTGGAATTCATTAGCTAAACATATACCTTCTTATCCACCTCTTGACGAATATCGGGGTTATCTACGGTAGGTGTAGGGAGTAAAACATGAAGAGGAGGATGATAATTAACATCAGCCACCTTAGATTGACACTATGAACAACCAAAACCATGCATATCTTGTTTAGGGGGTATATGAACCAGATACTTAATACCATGCTCATTAACACCAAGCCCTAAACCTTTATAACCTTGTTTAGTCATCATATTATATCTTGTAGTGTACATATCATGTACTGCTTCTACAGGAGGTGATTGCTTATTGTGTTCATGAGTAAAAGTTGTATAAGGTGGAATAGTAGGTTTAGAAGAAGTCGCTTTTCTCTTCCCTTTAATATCATTTTGGACCGAATAAAAAGGGGAAGGTAAATCCAAGAATTCTTGCACATCTACATCATGAACCATAGTTTGAGCCTCATCAAAAGTATGAGAAGAACTAGGGATAGCAGATGGAGAATTAGGAATGTTACTAATCGGATAAGGATTAGGAATATTAGGAACTAGATTAGGAAGGGTAGGATTATGAGGTATAGGATTAGGATTAGGATTAGTAAGATTAGGAGATGGTGTATCATCTACCAAATTCTTCACATAATCCAAAAGAGTGATAAGTCCTCCACATAGATCTTTAATGAAAGTCTTGAAAGTATGAAGACTAGTATTGATCAATCTTATAATAGCATAAGCAAGTGAAAAATGAAGAGTAACCAACATAATGAAATGAATGATACTCTCATAAATATCATAAGTATGATAAAGAGATGCTAAAATGAGGATAATAAAGAAAATAACCACACACCAAAGCATCTTTAAAATCTTCATAGTATATGAAATGCAAGAAATATTTTTTAATTTTATAGAATATATAGATTTTTTTTTTTGTTTTGAATGTTAAAATGCAAGAAAATACCTAATCTTGATGCAAGAAAACAAAAGATCTAATACCAAAAAGGAGTTCTCTATCGCAGCTTCACCAAAATGAAGGTGAACACACAAGACAAAGGGAAATCTAACACCAAAAAGAAAGAGAACAAGCTAGTCAGGTTCACCAAAATGTAGATAAAGAAATAATGTTCTTCATCTACAAGTATAAATATATATCAATATAGAGAGAAGGAATATAAGATCCTCCTCTAAATCCAAGTTCCCAAAGGAGAGATCCAAATTGATCAACCAAAAGGCTAATGCATAAAAGAATCAATCTATGGAGAATATGAATAAAGGGGAAGATCTTATATTTTTGTTATGGATAGTATGTATTGAAATTTTGATTTAATTGAAGACAAATACTAACCTTGAAATAGGGAAAATCTAGAAAATTTTGTTTCCTGATGTCTATGTACAGTTTCACGAATTTCTGCAACCTACTTTGGCTTGAAAACACTAAAATGGAGAAAACCCAGAAATATTTTGTCTCTCTAATGAAGGTCAACCTTGACCCAAAGCTGGGGTAAGATCTTACCCTGGGGTACAATCTTACCCCAAAAATTCAACCTTGACCTGCATTGCTCTGATGGAAATTTTGTTTGCGTATCCTAAAAGTTTTTCGAAAAGGGTATTCAGATATGCACTGATATTCATTGTTCCACGCCTGTATCTGCAAGAAAAAGGGTTTTGTTGTTTGGATGATGGGTTTACCTTGGTCAAACCCCAGTTTGGAATCAACCTTAAATATGAAATTGAAATAGAGAATGCTAGCAAGTAGTAGAAGTAAATCTAACAATGAAGCTATGAAATTCAATAGATATGCAATTGTATTTGAAATGTAAACAAGTATATTAATATGAAAGCTTGGACTTAACACTTAACAAATGTAAATCAAAACCTCCATCATTGCATGTTTGGAATCCACCTTGAATGGAGAATGAATGGATCTTGAAGATTAACAAAGGATCTTGAAGGAAGATCACACCACCATGATGGATAGATCTAGGGTTTTAATGATGAATGCTTGAATTCTTGAACCAAATCCCTTCAAAGACTTGAATGCTTGAATCCTTGATCTTCAATGGAGAACTTGAATTATTGAATGGATGACTACTTGAATTCTTTCTTGATCTCCAAAAATTGGTCTCTTGATCATGAAAGTGGATGGCTTGATCGCATAACTTGTGGATGGAGAAAATGAGGGAGGAAGGCTTCCTTTTATACCAATCTAGGGTAGAAACTTCTAGAGAGGCTGACATATAGGAAATAAATTTCCATTAAGTGAAAACCCCTATAAATGGACCCATATTAAATATAATTTGAGGGTTTACCATTTTGAAGCCTGAAACAGCCGACCCGGAAGAGGGAAAACAAACTTTTGAACATCTCCCCGCATCTGACAAACTTTCTGATGAAAAGGGGACCCTAGGTCAAGGTTGAGGTTGACTTTGACCTAGGTCAAGGTCAAGGTCAACCTTGACCCAGGGGTTCAGGACCCCTAGAAAATGAGATGGGAGAGGAAAATAGTGCCTGGGGAGGCCTAGATAGAGCCCTAAACAGGCACAGAAGATGGGAAGGGGGCATAAAATAGGGGACAACATGATGAAGGCCTAAAATGCCCCCTATGGAGGGCTAAATGCTCTTAAAATGGAAGTGCTTCCATTTTAAGATGATACAGGAGAAAGTATAAGGAGTAACATGTCAAAAATCCTCTCTTGGATGCCCCAAGCACAATGGTGAGGCTACTTTTGTGATTTGTGGCTTCTTGTGAAATTTGACTTCCAATTTTTTCTTAGAATGACCTTTAACCTGTAAGCTTCAAAAACTCACAAGAAGCATTAAAAAATACACATTAGAGGATTAGTATGAACCCATGAAGTGGGTCCCACCTGGCGTGCTAGAAATGTATTGCATAAAAATGTAACTAAAAGAATTAACTTAAGAAACTAAGTCATATTCTTACATTGATATGAAAACCTCAAAAGATATCGAAGTAAGCATATAAATATGAAGAGATAAACTAAGAAACTAGTTTAAGCTACTCAACATAAATGCAAACCTCCCAAAATGAAAAAGTATTTGATATTGTTGTAAGGTAGGTATGCGATTTCTCACAAAAACCAGAAGCATAACAATGTGTTGGAGATCCTTATGGAATAAGAAGAGGAGCTCTCAATTTATAGGATTTTTGAGGAAATGGACAGTTGAGATTAAAAGATGGATGAAGGGTCAAGATTGCATAGGATTGATGATGTGGATGCCAAGTAGAGGCCATGTAGATTACGGTTTTGACCATTCAAATGGGGAAAGATGATCACACATGTGTGAGAAACCTTTGAAAGTGACATGTCAATGATAATGTGTAAGAGGGTGTAAGAGGGTGAGATGGAAAAGGTTTCTTACACGTGTGAGAAACTTGAGAAAGTGATAGCTCAATGACAAAGGTCAAAAGATGTAAGATGATGAGAGAACCAAATTTGCTCACACATGTGTGAGAAACTTTGGAAAGTGACATGTCAATGAAAAGTGTGTAAGGGTGTGTAAGATGTGTAAGGGCCACATGTGACTTGTAAGAGTCACATGTGACTTAGGTTTTCCAATCCCTTAATTAGGATTGTGCAAATAATTAGGATAGGATTAGGTGGGAGATTAAGATTAATTAGTGGGAAAGTGGGGTGACTTGGGTTAAAAGGATGGCTTAGGTTAGGGAAGTGAGGTTAGATGAGGGTTAAATTTAGGAGCCACCTGCTCAAATAGAACTAAATGCAATATTTAATTATAAGTGGGATAAAAGGGGATTAATTAAGTAAACTATATCATTTAATTAAATTAAATGGGAGATTAAGATGAGGGGAAATGGGATAGAATAAAATTAAATAAAAGTAAATTTATTTAATCAAGGGTGGGATAAAGGCTAAATTATAATTAAATAAATATAAATTTATTCAATTAGGGATAAGGTGAGGATTATTAAATAAATTATGAACATTTATTTAATTGGATAAGGGTAATTGTGTTACAAGTAGTGGTTGTTGTTGCACCAAAAGATTGACTTGTTAATGCTCGATATAACCACTAGACTTATAGAAGATACAGGAGGTGGTTAAGCCATGCCATGAATCCCGAAGGGAGCGCTGACCATTTTGCCAACAATCTCCCCCTTAGCATTACCCAAGGGAATTTGAACCTATGACCAAGCTCTAATACCACTTGTTACAAGTAATGGTTGTCTTTGCACCAAAAGATCAACATGTTAATGCTTGATACAATCACTAGACTTATAGAAGACACAGGAGGCGGTTAAGCCATGTCACGAATCCTGAAGGGAGCACTGACCAATTTTCCAACAAATTGTGTTTTTGTTTGGAAAAAAATTGGTATCTACGCCAACAAGATAAAAACTCAAAAAAAAAATTTAATTTTACTTACTTTTTTGGGTTTATACCTCTTGTCTAAGACCTAAAAATCATTGAATTAAAAAATCTAAACTAGATATTAGTTGATAACTTGATGGGCTATGTAATTGAAATTGATGCTATATTTTGAGTTCAACATTAAAATCTTTGATTCATGTTGGTCATATGTTTACATAGAGAAGATGATAGCAGTTCATTCCTAGTGACTACAATAAGTACTTTTACATTTTATAAATGTATTTGTTTTAATTCCAATTCAATACTTCATACCTATAAAGTTACACAACATTATAGCGACATTGGGAATATCAATTCAAAAGTGATTCTTGAGAACATTAATGTTGCTTGGAAGACACGATAACTATCAAGGTGGAGCATGTTTAGCCCATTACTATAGTTTTTCAGAAATATTCAATACAAATTTTGAGTGCCTACATATGATGATACCTGAAGCATGTAAGTCATGTAAGTCATGTAAAGTGTTTCTCTATTGAGAATTTTCATGCTTAAATGTCCCTCCTAGAAGATTTCTCCAAAGAAAAACAATTTAATGGAATTTTATGTCCAATTAGAAATAGTAGATAATTATATCTTGCCTACAATGAAATAGCAGTGCCTAACATGGGTTGCAAGATTCTTCTTCATTTATGGACTTGAAAAAGATACTTTAGAATTCATTTCAACCATAGATAATGTATCTGTTAGCACTGGTAAAAATTTTCATAGTTGCATCCCCTTTTTCCTAGCCTCTGTTTCCTTTTCCCCTATTTTCTGGCAAAAAACCCTAGGCAAAAATTCAAAAATCTAGCCATTGTAGTGAGAAAGCCCTAATTTACCCCAGCCTCATTCTATTTCGTTATTACCTTTTTGGCCACTTAAGTGATCATTTAATGCATGTGCACATTTCATTTCTTAGTCAGTCACATGATCGCTTAGTCCCTGGTGGTTAACACTTCTTTTATGCGATCACACGACTGTGTGTTCGCGTAATCTCTAGATGCCTGGCGGTCTTATCTTTTTATCCAGCGACCTAGCGAACACTGATATCTTTTCCTTTAGTCACTCATTCATGAAGTGGAAGTGCCCTACAGTGAGATTCCTAATTGACGATTGGCGTATAAGTGCATAAAATCTTTTAAGCCCTTCAAATCATGTGCCATTAGTCCGATCCTCCAGATGTTCGTGCCAGAGATTAAGGCGGGTCCACTTGCAAGGTGTGCTGATTTGGCAATTTCTGATTGGTCCACGAGGTGTTGAATTGACTTTTTTCAAAGGGTCCCATGTCAAAGAGTCTGCAAAGTAGTATAAAAGGTTAATCCAATGGTTGTCGTAAGATCTGATAGAATGTGTCAGATGCATGAGATTTTATGACAACCGTTGATCTCATTTCAGGAAGGCCCAGTTTCTAGTCTAAGGTTTTGGCATTTTGGACAAGTTTTTGGTGGCACCGATAAAGTCTTTTGTGTCCGCTCATTTGCAAGTTTTTTGGTAGGGTTCTAAAATCTTTTAGCGATTCAGCGAATACATGTTCACTGAATCTCTATATAAAGTAAGAGTGTTTCAAGTCTTTCGGTGAATTGGCAAAATGTCTTTGGTTGCCAATTCACCAGATAATCAGTGGGCCCTCAATTTCTTTTATGTATTTGCCAGTTCATGAAGAATAACCTGAGGTTAAGAAGAGACTTCGTGATTCAGTGAAAAGCTTTGTTTGCTGAATTGTTTGATCTAACATGGGTTAAGAAATGTATTCTACCACTTGGAGTTTCCCTGCAGTCGCGTATTTGCCGAGTGGTCAAAGGGTTAAGTGCTTGCCAAGAATAGTGGGACCATTTTCCATGATTTGTAGATTTGTCTATCTTTGATTGGTCAATGTGGATGATGTGGAACTTGTCAGTGGGGCCGTGGTTTTTCAAAGAGTTAAAGCAACGATAGATCTTGCGGTTATCGATATACCACTAGGGTAAGATGCACAATGGTTAAATGCGTAGTATAATGACAGCTGTTGATTTCATCCAGTATCAAAGGGTTGTCAGGGTAGGGAGAGATTCTTAATCTGACGGTTGTCTTATAATTTGATGGAATCTTTTGGCTCTATGCGAACTTCAGACAACCATCGATCTTCTTGATGCGGGCCCAATGTTTTCTCTTAGTCTTTTTGGTGGATCTAATAAAGGGTTAGCAGTGCTGACAAAATTCAAGGGTTTCACCTTTTCACGTAATAAAGTGGTGAAGTGCTAAAAGGTCTAGCGATTTGGCGAACAAGCGTTCGCATAGTAGCTAAATAAACCGACAGAGAAGAAAAGTGTTATGCGAACTGGCAAAATTCCTCCAGTCGCTTGTTCACCAGTTATGAACTGATGTTAAGTGTTTTCCTTTGTTTGCTGATTCACTGAGGTTAAACATGAGTTAGGGGTTTCATTTCATGAACAGGAAATTGCTTAGTCACGTGGTCGCTAAATGTAAACCAAGATTCCTATAAAGGTAAATCATAAAGCCTGAGAAACATCAGGATCAGATGGTCACGATATAAATTTGATTCAAGTTTGAATGTTGATCGCCGATTTCTCACTTGAGCCATAAAGTAATCGTTGCAGTTTGAATTCAAATTTCCAGAGGGTTTCTAGCGATAGAAAGGACTGGTTTTTAATGCTTTCACGGTCAGATTTGATTAGTTTGGTGGTGTCGATTGTTACAGTGTGGTCCAGTGAGTATGATGATTGATTGCAGGGAGTTTTATGCCATAGGGAGAAGGATATAACAGTGCTCAAGGTGTGTTGCAGGAGTCAAATCAGATGAATTTGCAAGAATTTCTTGATCTTCAGTACATTTCTAGAGGATTTACCATAAGTGAAGATTGGATTTTGGATCTGATTGCTCAGGGTTGCTTGGTTTTCCTTCCCAGTGTATTAATTCCTGATATTTTTGAATTGTTTGGTGGGTGGAAACCCTAACCCTTACCCTGGTTATTCGTAGCTTGTTGTATTCTAACCTGTTTAGGATTCCAAGGTAACCATGTTAGAAAGTAAAGATCCCCAAGATAACTGAGAGGGGGGGGGGTGAATCAGTTATCAGATAATTTATCCATTCAATAGCTTTAAACAATATAATCAATGTACTAATCAACCATAGAAAGATAATCATACACAATTGCACAATAACACAAGATATGTTAACTAGGGAACCTCTTGAAAAGAGTAAACCCCAGTGGGAATGATGCCCACAAAATGATGCACTAATATGAAAGTTCCTTGTTAGAGGATGGACCCTGTTAGGAGTCTTATGAAATACATTCAGTACATATAAATCTTAGTTAGGAGATTTTGAATCCCTATTAAAAGATTCTAACCCGGTTAAGAGTTTATGGAAGACAGAAGGACCCACTGCCCAAACAGCTTCAAGGCAAGATCTCTGAACCCACTGTCCAAAAGATCTTAGAATTATTCAATAGAATAATATGAAATATATTACCTCCTTCACACTATGCCAAAACTGCACTCTCTGCTACACAAGATCACAATTCCAGATCTCTGTACTCACAAGTCTTCCTTCATCACTGAATTAGCTCTTTTCTTCACTTCATGCATATATTCACATCTCACTCTTCATAGTACACATTACAATAAGGAAAAAATTCCTTCTTATATACCAAACTCAAATAATTACAAATGATTTGGTCGTCAATTACAAAATAATAAATTCTACACGCTACACACAGAATTCACATAAAATTGTCGGCTTCTAGTTACTGTAACTTTCTCCAAACATATCCTCAAAGTTTGTGCTATGAACCACATCATCATTAATGAGTCTCCAACATCCCTTTAACTACACAAAATTAGATTCCATCCCAGCTAAGAGATATCCTCCGATTTCTGAACATCGCTACACAGAAACACTGTCTAAACACTACTTTCACCAAAATGCTCATAACTCTTACAAATGAATGAATTTCTTTTTGTGCTGTTAACCATAGGTTAATAACACACCAAATAACATACCATCAACTACACAAAATCCAATCTACAATACAACATGTGTGCAAAACAAAACTATACCTACTTTCCTGCTAATATCTAGAATATCACTGTGTTGACATCAATGACAATCCAAGTCATGAATGCAACAACAACTACTACAGAATGACTGCCAAAACACTTTGCATTCATTCCTAAAAAACTAGTGGTATATAGTGTTGAATTTTTTATTTTATCAGGGTTCCAGTTGCAAAGTTCAAACTCAGTCCTGAGTTTCTGGTCCCAAGGTTCTGTAATAGTTTTTGACTCAGTGTTTGTTAATGAAAGAAGAAATTTGCAGGTCTAAGTTGTAGTTTGCAAGCAGGGTGCTTTGTGGTTCATTGTATACATAGAAGGAAGTCATCATACTTAATACAATTCTCTGGTTCTTATCTCTCCTTTATGTCAAGTCAAGTAAGCTTTGAGTTTTCTGGCTCATTACATATTGTTTGTAGGTATGTATCTTCATTCTTGAGTTCTAATCTAGGATTGGATTAAATTATGCTCTAGGTGGGATATGGGTTTTCCCTTATCTATGTAAGGATATCTTGTAAGCAGTAAAGATTAGGATAAATGTATTTATGGCTATGAATTCTCAAGTATTCTCAAATTTGTGTGTCTTTGTGTCTGAGGACTCTTGCCCAATGGATGAGGCACTAGCCTAAATGAGTATCTCTCTTGTTAACATACACTAGTTGAAGTTATTGCATCCCAAAAAATATTGAAATCAATAACCTTTTTAAGCTTTAAGTAGTTGGTTGTGGGGTTGTGTTACCCTATAGTAATGGAGAGTCAATGAATGTGAGGTTAGCATTTAGCACTTTCTTACTATCAATATGTTGTCTACACCTAGTATTTGGTGTGTGAAGTATAGTTTTCACTGGGTTAGGTGCACCTGCCTTGGTTTTGCAGAACCAAAAGTGAAGAGGGAAGTCTTGTCCCTACAGTTAGTCTAGTTACCTTAAGATCCTTATACATTTTGGAACTAACCACTCCTAAAATCTATTCGAGGGTATATTGGTAGCCTAAGAGCATAAGCGTCCATTTTGAACACCAACAGTATCCATAATTTCAATCCATGAAAGATTATTTTAATATTGAAACTATTTGCAACAAATACTAGACAACCATCACATAAATAGTAAATTATAAATATTCCATCCATATATTTTGTCTAAAAGAGTAGCATATGTCCTTCCTAAAGGAATAGAACACACTTTCTTGTTTCTAGTGGCCAACAAAATTCACAAGGAAGAAAAAAATGATAATATGAATGCTATATGAACTTAATTGGCATACATTAAACTTTAGTAAACAAAATATAACGGGGGAACAAGCATTCTCAGGACAACTCAAAAAAAAATCACTAAATTCACTTATATGAGGATATTGAAGGAAAATCTCTCTTCGTTTCCTGCACATGCCTAACCTTAAGAAGAATATTAGGGTTTTAGAAAATAGATTAGAAAATAAATTGGCTCTCATATATTTGATTATTGATTGTTTTTGCAAGTTTGTAGCAAGAATCTTACATGACCTATCTTAGGCGCACTTATAGGAAGATGGGCCACTATGAGCCTTAGTCTTCTAGGATCTAGCTTTTATTTTGATATATATTTTGAACTTTTGATTCCATGAATATTGTAGACATTTGACAGTGACACTATTTATATTTCTAATGTGTTATTTAGTTTAACTCGTTTCCTTAAAAAAATTACATTTATACTTATGTGATCTATGTAAACTTGTGTATGTGTGCAAAGTAGATTCTATTTATCTCAATCATTATGTATTTGATGTTAATTGACTACATGTGGCATGAAAAAAGCTTTAAATCATGTAAAAACTTTGAATTTATTGGGTTTTTTATTTGTCGAGTCCTTGCCGAGTCCTTACCAAGTTTGGACACCGAGTCTGAGTCTAAGCCCAAAACCAGTTTGTTGAGTCTAAGGTGAGTTTCAGTCTTGTAACTATGCTACAAAGAACTAGAGAAGAACCTAGAATATATGTACAACTTTGCCTTTATAGATCAGGCATAACTTAGATTGAAACATGAAGTAAAAACCCTATCTAGGGTTAAGTTGTAGAAGGATAGAATCATATCAGATCAAAAAGATATCTAATCTCTGCATAAATTATTAAATCCAGAAGTGATAGAAAGAGGCCATAATGAATGCTCCTATAGTTGAGAATGTCCTCCATGGCATATAAAAGGTTGGAATATCATCTGAAACAATAAATGAGCATGGGATGGCATAAAGAATTGACCAAAAGCATGCACTAGTAATGGCACCTCTTGAAAGCTCATTGGGGAAAAAGTTGATATATGTAGTTGAGTAATTAATGTTTCAATCCTATACATGTTATTTAGCATTGAGATTCCCCTCGATGACCTCAACCCATACTCAATCAGTACCTACCATGATCTCTTTGTTAATCTATGCATTCATATATCTACCATGGAAATCGATAAGATGACTCCATATTTCATAGGTCATCCAGCTATGTCAATAAGATGCACATTGGAAAAATGGAAATTTGTATCACCAAAATCCAATACCATTGCTTCTTTTTTTGAATTTACATCACCTCTTTCAGACTCCAACAAGAGTTCTAAAACTAAACGTAGGGACCACCTTTTTCTTTTTGTAAGATCAAATGAACTCTTTTCTTCAATGTTCATGAGTTCCACTTTCTCCCACTAGTACATTTGACCTTATTTTTTGACTAAACAATTCGACCATCAGATAAAAATGTTTAGGTTGGTCAGATTATAGAAGGAAAACATTTTTTTTTTAGTACATGCCCTTGTTGATCAAAATTTTGACCAAAATGGGCATAACTTAAAGTTAAAAAAAAGGTTTCAAACCTCATTTCAATCCCCGCACGCGCGATATGCTTAACTTTCCTTGAATAGGTTTGAGAGGTAGAACTTGAATAGGTTTGAGAGGTATGTTTTCTTTCTTTCCTTAACTTTCCTTCGATTAATGCAAATGTTTTGGGTGGAAATGGAGAATCTGGTGCATCACAGGGTCCCCTCTTTAGGGATGCAACTATCTGTGGTGCCCTAAGTAATTCAGCAAAACCTAAACTTAAACTACCTTCAAACCTTAATGAATGTGTAATGATATTTTCTTAGTCCGCACAAGCTTACATATTGAAATGCCTCTGTAAATATGGTGCTCACTGTTTTGTTTGACTGTCACACAAACTTGCACGGATCTATACCTTAGCCATTTTGAATTTAGTCCCTGCTGCTCAAAGTCCCTTCTTGGTTCCAATTCAACATGACTATTATCACATCTTGTTTTTTTTTGCTATTCCGTGGCATGGAATACCCTTCCACTGGCCGATATCAAGATTTTACACCAGTAAGAACTTAGTGTAATCGTTCTTGAAAACAAACCGCACTTTATGAATTGTTTCAAGGATTGACACCAATGTGAACTCGGATGAAATGAAACATCGAATATTGGAGTAACATGAATCTTTCCCACTATCAGTTTCTTTGATAACCATTTCAATATTTGAATTCAATCAATGATGAATCTCAGTTTTAAAATCTTTCATTGTCACAGCGGACACAAACACCAATAGGTTCTTGATTATCGTTGTCATGAACCAATTCATATAACTTTAAATAACTTCAATAAAACCATGAATCAACTTATATCAAACAAACAGAGATCTTCAACATTGTTTCATTCAACCAAAACTTAGTTCAATAGCATTGCTTAATTTGACTTGTATTTCAGATCCTCAGTCAATAATCTAAACAGAGAAAGGCAATAGGAATGTAAAGAACCCAAGGATCTTGAAATAATCTAAAAATAGCTCCCAGTACATAGTTTGTCCTCCGGATTCACCTAACTCGTTGAAACAAAATGGCTCTTGTTTTAGCTTGTAACAAATTTAAATTACGGGATTTGGAATTCTTTTTTTGACATTTTTTAAAACATAATAGGTGAGAAAAAGAAATCATCAAGCTCAAACATAAGAGCTAATAGCCTTGACCCCTAAATTTGGAGTGGCTTGTGTCATCTTTAAATCATTAAAATCTGTCATCATCATTCTCACCAATTCTGCTCTACCAATTGAGTTACAATCCTTTGACACTAATTCATACAACTCAAGTAAAGGTTCATGTTTTGATATATTTGGCTCAACATAGTCTCAACTAACAAATTACCTAGAAAATATGGGTGATTCACTTATCGACATGGTTCCTTACCGAGTTAAAATTAGATAGGCACTGCATAGCAAGAGGTCTACAAGTTTGCAAATAAATGTTATAAGTCTCAGATACATGGAGACTTGATTTACGCACCAACGCAAGGGCTTCAACCCATTATATATGCAAGGCCTTTTTCTCAATGGGGGCTTAAACTCATAGGAAAGATCCATCCCACTTCTAAAAATGGCCTCACGTTTATAACCACTACTACCAAGTATTCTACCAATTTGATTGATTATTTTATCATATTCTAGTAAGGGATTCCCCTAGAAATTGTTATTGATAATGAGTTCCCATTCAAGAACCAAGTTGTCAATGAACTTTGAGAAAAATTCTACATTTTGCACCATTTTTCCACTCTATACTATCCATAGAGTAATGGCTGTAAGTTGAGCCACCAAATAAAACCACTATTCTATTTTATCCTCCTACCATCCATATTAGATTTGACTTTGAACTAACAACATCATAAAGAAAACTTCAAACTACCAAACTGACTGTACCCTACCAGTCATTGTCCTAGGAATACCAGTCCAATATTCCTAATTCAAAATGCAATGAAATAGTAAAAAGAAGGCATGGAAAGGTAAGCAATAACTAATACAATGTTTTTACATTGAGAACCAATCCCAAACATGTTTTAATCCATCAAATAGGCTTAATAAATTAAAAAAAAGATATATGTACAAGGCTGATTTTATTTGATTTAAAACTCAAAGACTACTCATAAAAACAAAAAGAGATAATGTTCTCATAACTTTAATTACAAGACATTTTATTTGATTTAAAACTCAAAGACTACTCTTTAGATTGCCACATGGAACTTATGGAGTAGCCATTTTCTTCATTGCAATGGTTTCTACTTTGTTGTTAATCCAATAGCACAAGATGAAAATCAACCTTTATCTCATTCCCTTAGCCAATAATATCTACCTGAAAATGAATGAAATAGTATGTCTTTGTCCTGTCTTGATTATGCAAGGATAACTATACAATATTACCGGGTGAATGACAAATGAATCGATCTAAATATTCACCAATGATGGAATCCTTATAATATATTGATCAGTTGTAAGATTATATTGGTTCCAAAGCATAAGTATTGCTAAATGCTGGTATGGTATAAAGTATATTGTTCTGAGTGATATGATCTTCTCTGATTTGGTCTTATATGTTAATTATATATAGTTCCAGATTTATTCCTTATGAAATAGTCATGAGATTTATTCTTTTATCTCTGTTAATGTAATTATGGGTCTATTATTCACATAATGTCTGAGATATAATAATTCTAGAACCCCTAATTTTCTGATCTGGTTATGTCTTAGTTTACTGTATAGCATTGGAGTTCTACATTATGTCTGTACCAAAGATATTCTTCCAACTTTGATGTTACCATTGATTGCTGAGTGTATGTTTAATCTACCGGCTGGATTACTAAATTGGTCTTTTAACACATTCTCTCCTCTTGTTCGACGGCTTCCTCACTATTCCTTAGTATGATCTTCTCACAATTCCCCTTAATCTTCTCACAGTTCTATCAAAACTAACAACATGCCTCATGTTAAATGGAAAATTGGTAAACAAGGAGCCACTGTAGTTCAATTCTTTTTTTCTAAGTCCTTCATGGAAGTTGAAGTATCACTCTTTAGGAAACTTATATCTCTGGTTCAAAGTTTACATTAAAATCATTCAAATATTCGAAAACAATACCCAAATTTGCTACAGTGGTAAAGTATTAACAAAGCATAGCCTCATAGTTCCATCAGTTTGACAATCAATGGTAAGAAATTCCTAATAATATTATATTAGAAGTGAAATGTTGATGCTAAGACAATTACTTTGTGACCATAATAATCCTACATATGTTTTTTTGCACAATAGATAATGTCTTCTATTAATGTATATTGTATCAATTCAAATCCCATACCTTTAATGTCACCCCATTGAGAAGCACTTAAAGCTATCACTAAACTAGTTAAGTTTGTAGGCAGGTACTACACCATTGGGTTTGTAGAGGATCTCTTTCATCAAAACTCATGAGGTAAGCTTATAAAAGATTACACCAAGCTTAATTAACCAAGATGGGGGGAAAATTGACAAGACTTGAATTTAGGCCATCATCTCGGAGTTTGAAATTATTTCTCTTATAACATGTCAATACCATTCCAAGAGAAACTCACAATTTCAATTGTGACCACACTAGCCTCATCGCAACTTGAATAGCTTGCTACAGAAATGTGGCATCTCTATCCTAATACTTTTTCCTCAAAATCTTACAATTTCAAAGAAAAAATCACTTGCCACTATTTAAGCACAATACTCCATATATCCTGTGGTCAAAGTGTTATAGTACAAGACACCAAATTCAATCATACCGAATCAAAAATTTCAACAAATACAAGTCCATACCCAAAGGTTAACGCACTTGGAGAAAGCCACAATATTCATCAACACAAAAATCAATGGGATACTAATTCCAATACCTCGATAGAATTCTTAGACGCTAAGGTTTCGTGGCTCCCTATCTTGTTGGAGTCAATAGTATGATACTCAAATACTATTATTTAAGTTGTGTTATTGGCGTTTAAAGAAACCTTCCATTAGTATTGAGTTAATTGAAATTAGTACACTCCAAGTTGTTCAAAAATGTTGTCTTACTCAATAAATCAATTCCACCTTGAGTTTTGACTTTCCCACTCAAAATTCACTTGGTCAACTGCAACTTGATTGCCATGTGGAAACCTATAATTGTCTTTCTAGCCCTCCTATCCTCCCTAGCTTTCCCTATGTGGATCCTTTTTTGTGATCCCAAACACTTTCTCTTTCCTTGTCATCGTAGACCATAGGATCATGAACGTTCAAAACCTATCATCATCGGTCCCCATTAGCTAATCTTACATAGCTTGAACAAAAAAGGGAAACATGATCTTGCAAAACCCCTATACAGGACAGTCAAGAACCAAAAGACATCTTCATAAAATCTATGCTACTTAACTGTATTCTCATTGATTCATGACTATCATTGATTCATGGATTTTATTTTCTAGTAAGGAGAATTGATACTTCATCATGGCTTCAATTTTCCTTTAGACATGACTCTTTTTGACATTAACACCAGTATATGTGTCTTCACCAAGTCCTTTAGCTTGACTTCATATAAAAATCCAATTATAATATAGTTGGATTTGGAACTAGTTTTCATCTTATTTTCATGATCGTCTTTATGAATCTAGCAGCACATTTTTATGTTGTTCCAAGACACATTTATGTTGGAGTTTTATTTGAATGAATCTAGAAGTATATTGGAAGATTTTGAAGGGAGAGTTAAATTTGTTTTGGAACTAGTTTGGTGCCTTTTTATTGAGTATATGGAAAGTTATGATAAATTTACTAAAACTTGCCAGAATCTATTCCTAGGGTTGTCTGTCATAAAAAAAATGTCATAACTTTGTTTAAATCTTCAATCTTTATTTGAGAGGTCACAATACTTAGTCATTGTCCATGTTTAAATGATTGTATATGTGTGTATGTGTGTGTATACACACACATGTGCACACATTTGTGTATATGTGTATATATACACATGTGTGCATGTGTATATATGTGTGCATATACACACATGTATACACATGTGTGTATGTGTATATATACACATGTGTGCATATATGTATATATACACACATGTATGTATGTATATATATAGATGTATACACACATTTAAAGAACTTAAATTACAGAATTAAAATTCCTTATGCATCTTCTTAGTCATCTTTCGGGTGAACCAAACAGGTCATCTCATATTCCGGAAATCATTTTCAGAATTTGTATCTTCCAGAATTGCAGCATCTATTGTAATGATGGTTCTATTTGCAACAAACTTGTTAGAAACATGAAAAGAAAACATGTTAGCAATTCCATCATTTGTCTATTTTTTGGGACAATCACCATAGAATTATTTGGATTGTCTCTCCTCTTGCCTTGCAAGGTTAAAATGACCTTTTTTTCTTCCCTCCTTGAATAGACCCTTACCGTCTTGCACTTGTGCAATGATAGGACACCAATGTTGCTAATTAAGGTTGGTGGGATGATTATGCCTATCCTGAAAAAAGACTGTCAAATCATTATGCTTTCAAATCAATTACCTATCAAAGTATCCCTTGCATGGGAGTGAAGCCAAACACATAAAGAACATGCACATAAACACGGCAACTGAAAAACTTAAATAGAATACACCAAGAAGTACCAAATGATGAATGCTCAATTGTTGTAATGGCAAAGCAATATCAAAACCGTCCATTTATAGTCCTAATGATTTTGGAAATTGTTGACAAAGAGTGTTTCTTTTTTTTATTATAGTATAAATGATTTTTCTATAGTCCTAATGATTTTTCTTATTTCTTGTCTTTTGTCCCTTTTTTATTTCCTATGTCTATGCTTCGTGACAGGATTTTGTCACCTTCTTTTGATGGTATATTTCATTCACTCTGTGAGGAATACTATTTTGTTCACTATTTTATTTCAACTTCATATTTCTTTCATTTTTCATATACACAGAGACTACACATGCTGATAAAAAAATGAGCTATTTGATTTAGGTTTACTTTTCATTATTGTAAATGGTTAATATTTCTGATGGTACTCCTTGGTGTATTTCATATAAAAATAATAAATGTAGTAACGATGGTGCGGTGCATTATTGATATAGGTTTGATGACTCTTGTCAATGTGCCAAACTGTCAATGTGGTGGTGGGCAGTGTGTGTTGAAGACTTCACGAACACTGAACAACCCTGGACAACAATTTTGGTGCTGCCCAAATAGAAAAAAGGTTGCTAATTTGTATATATTTAAAGTTTCTAATGTAAATAGTATTCATTATAATATAAGAACTAATGTAGACTGGGTATCACAAGGAAATAATGGTTGGGGATACTTTACTTGGGTCAATGACAACTCATCTACATCTATCCACCCATCTCCACTTATCCACGATGAAGGATTTGAGTGCAAAAGATGTCAAGCTAGGGAAAATTCTGAAATTATATTTTTACGATGCCTTCTCTATATTTTAATTGCATATCTTTGTTGCGACCATATGCAGAGATGAACTCAGGAATTAGTTAGTTTAGTATTTTAATATTGTAACTAATATTTTAATATTGATATGACATAACTTCTCTTTGCCTCAAGTGCGCATATATATGGTTTACATCTTTTTTTAGAATAATTCTTCATGTTTATGGCTCAGGTGAGCCCCAATCTGTTATCAATCACATGATTTAATGTATAGTGTTTTCTTGGTTATTCCATTTGTTCCTTGACCTTGACTATGGATTAACTATCATTTTCAAGCTTGAGCGAGGCTTCATACCATGCAGCATCCACAGATTTGTACACAACGCTGATTTACGCTGGAGGTAAACTACATGTGTCATGTAAACAACATGGTTGAATGCAATCTCTTTTGCATGTTTTCAAGAGTTTTCCCACCAATACAAGTGTAAATAACACATTGAATGTAATCTACGGACGCTGCGTGGTATGAAGTCTTGCTGAAGTTTGAACGCAGTGTGGTATGAAGTCTCTCTTTATTCCAATGAGGGATTGGAATGAGTTCATTTTGGATGCAAAGGAGAATGGGGATACTCAAAGAGGAATTACACCAACAAATGAGAGAAGGTATAAACACGACAGCCGAGAAACATAAATGCAAATTTCACAACAACTGAGAAACATAATTGTAGGCATCACAGTCACAATTTTTTGGAGACAACGTAATTGAGTTGTATACCCAAGTGATCAAGTGCAACTTTTGCACCTTTAATTCCAAGTTGACACTACAGGATACAAAGACCATAGATAAGGAATAAATTTAGAGAGCAGAGGAGGTCCATAATGATCAAAATAATACAGGATGAACCTTAAGTTAAATGAGGCAACTGCAAACATTTTAATAGATTTTTATTATTAAATAATGAAATTAACATATACTAGTGTTCTAAGCCCCCTCATTACATGATTTATTATTGTAAGCCCCCTCTAACTTATGCACCTAGAAAATGAAACTACAACCTATTGGGATTGAGACAAACCTTATAGAACAATAGCAGCTAGGAATGATCGCTTTCCAACATCTGTTGAATACATCTGTAGCTCATGAATACAAGGTGTAGCTCATGAATACAAGGTCCTCCAATAGATGTATTCAACAGATGTTGGAAAGTGATCATTCATAGTTGTTGTTGTTTTATAAGGTTTGTCTCAATCCCAATAGGTTGTAGTTTCATTTTCTAGATGCGTAAGTTAGAGGGGGCTTACAATAATAAATCATGTAATGAGGGGGCTTAGAACACTAGTATATGAAAATTTCATTATTTAATAATAAAAATCTATTAAAATGTTTGCAGTTGCCTCATTTAACTTGAGGTTTGTCCTATATTATTTTTGTCATTATGGCCCTCCTCCGCTCTCTAAAATTATTCTTTATCTATGGTCTTTGAATCCCACAGTGTCAATTTGGAATCGGAGGTGCGGAAGTTGCACTCCATCACTTGGGTATACAACTCAATTACATTGTCTCCAAAAAGATGTGACCATGATGCCTACAATTATGTTTCTCATCTGTTGTGTTCCAGGACCCCTTATGACCCTTTACAACCATTTATGACCTCTAAGAATACATCTTAGAGGTCTTAAAATGTTGTAAAGGGTCATAAGAGGCTCCTAGGAGGGGCCATATGAGCTTCCACCTTCACGTGGTTGGCCCTGTTAAGTAGAGAATGTTAATTAAACTATTCTTGAAACATAATTGTAGGCATCATGGTCACATTTTTTTAGAGACAACATAATTGAGTTGTATACCTAGATGGAGTGCAACTTCTGCACCTTCGATTCCAAGTTGACACTGCGGGATGGAGAACAACTTGGAACTGGAGGTGTGGAAGTTGCTCTCCATTTTCTGGGTATACCACTCAATTACATTGTCTCCAAAAAAATGTGACCATGATGCCTACAATTATGTTTCTTAGAGAACATTAAACTATTCTCGAAACAAAGAGAAGCTCAATAATTTAAGGTCTCAATACAAGCACTAGAATTGAGTTTTTGGCATGGGCTCAAAAAAATTTGTATATCAACATGTGATAGAGTTTGGGAAAAAAACTCTATCGCATGTTGATATACAAAAATTTCCTAGCCGTGCTGAAAAACTCAATTCTAGTGCTTGTACTACATGACTGGTGCCAAAATAGGGCTCTCCCAATCACTGATTGTGACCCACTGGCAACAACCAACAAAATGAGTGTGGACACCTAAAGATAAATATTAAATAGGGGAAAAGCGTCTACAACAATAGAGGCTATAGTTGTAGATAAAGATGAGGATATCCCAAAAATCCCTAATTTAGTGTTTCAGAGATCCACGTACCTGATCTATGACTCAATTTCAAAACCTTCCAATATTATACTATTGCAGACATATTTTCCTTTCTCTGGCTAAATACATGGCTTATATTTAGCCTAGGGTTTTGTCCAAGAATCAACTCGACAACCCATACAACTCTGAGTGTTGGATGTATTATGATACATTACCCTAATTTGACTTTCATCCAATGGCTATGCTTTCGACCTGTCAGAGAATCACTTTGTTTTGATAGTGCTAACCAAACTGTGACAATTTGAAATCTGAGACTGAAGTTACATATTTATATTTGCTAACAAATGATAGACTATGAATTAGGGATTTCTACGATATCATCATCTAAATCTACATCTATTTTATTTACATTGGAATGCAGCCTGCCGATATTGATACTGCACTGACCGAGCATGATGGAGACATCAATTCTAATGTGAACTGTAGTACTCAAGGTATACATTTTCTATTCAAATTCTGATTAATGAATATTTAATACAAGCAAACATATTCAATTGTTTAAGGTGGATTATTTGTGATGGTGACATGTGCCATTTAGATGTTAACTGTGACAGTCTCTTAGTTTCAGACAATGCAGAAGGAGAAGCCTAGTTCAATATGAAATCTCAATTCATATACATAGGATATTAGGTGGAGTTGAAAAACACAACAGGGTTTCATTTTTGATAGAGGTCTTTAATTGCGTATTTTAAGTTATAGACCATCATGAAAGTGTAAACGTGTTGTGTTTTTTCAACTCCACCTGCTATCCGTGCATATTATGCTTGTGTTGCATGCACGTTCTTGATTCAGAGTGGAAAAAATCTTATTTTTGATGCGAGGGAGAGAAGCCAAACACAAAGAACATGTAAATAAACATGACAACTACAAAACATAAATGTAGTTAACACAACAGCTGAGAAACATAAATGTAGGCATCATGGTCCCATTTGTTTGGAGACGCAACATAATTGAATGCTATACCCAGAAAATACAACACAACCACTACTCCTGTAGTTCTAAGTTGACACTGTGGATCCAAAAGCCATATATAGATTCCTTATCTTTGGTTTTTGGATCCCGTGGTGTCAACTTAGAACTACAGGAGTAGTGGTTGTGTTGCATCGTTTGGGTATACCACTCAATTATGTTGTGTTTCCAAAACATTGTGACCATGATGCCTACATTTATGTTTCTCAGCTGTTGTATCCCAAGACCCCTTATGACCCTTTACAATCCATAATAATACATCTTAGAGGTCTTAAAGTGTTGTAAAGGGTCATAAGAGGATCCTAGGAGGGGCCTAATGAGCTTCCACCTTCACGTGGTTGGCCCTGTTAAGTAGAGAATGTTAAACTATTATCGAAACAAAGAGAAGCTCAATAATTTATATCTGAATACCAATTTTGTTCTTATCAAACTGTCAAAACATTTAAATAGCCTTTTAAACTGCTATTAAAAATAAAATATTTAATCAACATTTACTTACAGATTTGTGTGCTTGTCTAAGTTTGATACGCAGATCAAGTTGTACGACCTTACTTGAACATGATCTATTCTGAAGGTTGTACAACTTGATCTGTGTATCAAACTTAGACAAGCACACAAATCTGTAAGTAAATGAAGCTTTCTTAGTCAATTTGAATTTTCTTGAGGTTGTGAATATCACAATAAAAATGCTCTGTTCAATCACCGTCACATTTTTTTTAACCAAAAATTAGTATTGGTCAATTTTTCAACCTTTTAATATCAGTAGTTTCGACGAGTATGCTATGTGTTTGACATTGATTTTGATCAACATTGGTCGAAAAAGTGATGAACGTTGGTCATTAGTGAAAAGGTTTGATCTACAATTCTTCCAGCTTCAAGCGATTACTTCGATGAAGATACAGTCGATAATGCAACCACTAAGTAGGTAGAAATTTTGACCATGGTTTATCCTATAGAATAATCGATGAAAAAACTTTGACAACAGTTTTAGTCATCTGCTCAACCAATTGGTGTCGAAAATTTGACTAATTCTCATCGAAAAATAGGGTAAAATTTACTATCCATTAGGTTCTGACTGTAATACCCCAAAAATGGGCTATAATTTCATTAACCTCCTATATCATCAAATCATATGAAATCGACATCAAAGTCCTAATCTAAGGCACATCTAAACATCATCAAATCTAATTGATTATCTTAAATTTTGCATCGGAGAATATTCCTAGTAATATTCCTAATTATCTTAATTATCTTTAATTTAATGATTATTTGGCGATAAATCACATTTATCCTAAAAATTTAATTAATTGAATATTTTCATATTTAATTAATTATATTTAATATTTGCCACTTAATTGTGTAATTAAATTTAATTCTATCTATTATTAATTGTATTATTTAATTTTGACAATAAATCAAAATTCCTATCTTTAATTGATTAAATTCTTATTTAATTAATTAAAGCATGTTGTCATTATTTAATAGTATAATTTTTAATAAAAGTTTGAATAAATAGTTAATTAACCCATAAATTAATTATTTATTTTCAAAAAGCAGTTAAGTTGGAAATAAATCACTTTATTATTAAATTAATTTATAAATAAAACATGCACAATCATAAAAGCAAACAACTATCAATTATCAATTAAAGCTAAACTCTATTTTGAGTTAAAACTTAGCTTTTGCATGTTTTTGTGAGTTAATTATCTTTTATTTAAAAATAACTCAAAAATCAAGTTGAGTTATTTGAGTGATTTATGGCTTTTTCCCATGCACCTCCAAAGCCCTGGATTTCTATAAATTAAAGGCTCAGCTCTTCACAAATCATCTCATATTTTGCACAATCACGCTGGAGAATTGGAATTGAAGAATCAAAGCTCTTGTGAATCGACATCTTTGTGAGATCAATCTTATTTTTGCATTCATAGTTTTCATATCATTGTTAGAATCTTCATTGTTAGATCATTTAGCATTCATTTCATATCAAGTTTTTCATATTAGCATAGATTCATATCAAGTTTTCATTCTTATTGCATAGAAAATATCAAAAATATAGATTAATTGCATTCAATTTCATATCCATCTTTTGCATTCAAATCCTTCATTTAGGTGTCGTCTAGGTCACTGATCTCGATTACAATCTGAGAACATTAATCTCACACCTATTAGAAGGCAGTAAATCACTTGGTTAGATAGCTTTCAATTTTGCACGATTTTGATTATCACTAACCTCTAATATTTTACTGAGTGTTGTGTCTACAGATCAGGTACAATTTTCACACACACATTTCTGGCGCCCACCGTGGGGCAACCCACCTTTGCATGCTGGTTTTGATTTTTTTGGGAGCTAAAACCCCAAAGTTTCAAAGATTTAATTTTATCTCTCAAACGGCTTGGAATTTTGATCTGAAATTTTTTTTGCAGGTTGGTGACATCTCATGGAAGCTACAGTAAAAAAATTTAGAATTTTCTGAGATGTTTTGAATTTTTAATAATTTTTTCTTGAAATTCCGGAAAAAATTAATATCTGACGAAAATCAGCATATTTTTTGAAAATTTTTATATTTTCGGAAAGCTCTTTAAATTCTATAGGGGGTCCATTCTTTGTGTTTTAAATTTGGACATGATATCATAGCTCAAATAGTCAATTTACAAAAACTGGTCTGTATTGATAAAATGGGTCTCTAGGGCACAAATGAAGAGGTTTTTCTAAAATTTTTGCATTTTTGGAAAGCTCTCTGTTTTTTAGCAGGGGTCTTTATTCTGAATTTCTATTTTTGTGGCCAAAATCATATCAAAAAAATTAGATCTTGTTGACTAGGTCAAATGCAAAAAAAAAAATAAAGTTTTGTGATGGGTATGCACTTATTTTTTTTACATGGTTCAATGAATGATATGAGTTGTCATTTGGGTTGATTGCTGGTTATTATTACTGATAATAATTGATTTTTAGAGCTAACCCTATGGTTTTCATAAGTTGAATATATTTTGCATATCTTGTTTGCTTGTTTGCTTGTTGGAGAGTTCGTCACTTGCTTGCATGGAAAAGCTCAACAAAAATTGCTAAAAATCAAGTAAAATCTACTAAGCGCGTTGCAAGGATCCCAGGTATTCTCTTTCATCTAATAATATTTTGATTTGGGACTTAAAATAAATCTCTTATGTGTCAAGCTTGTGTGCATCTTTTCATGCTTTTGATCTATTTCTACACACTTGCATAATTGATACTAGGTTGTGAACCCTTAAGGATTCATTAAGTAGTCTTAGAATACTTGTGATTGATCTTGATTTCTATCTTGGGTTATTGGACTCGCTAATCCGCCGGCCCCTCATTTCCGCCCCGTGGTTGCAATCTCAGCGCCATAAAGGGGAGGGGTCAACAGGACAGAAGCGTTAAATGTTCCACTTGGCAACCCTTTTGTGCTTTTAGGAACTCCCTTGTTTTCTAAGTTGTGGACTCATTTTTAGCTTGTGTGAGGTGTTAAGTGTTCCACCTTGTGGACTCATCTCATATTCGCTTTAAACGTTAAGTGTTCCTCTTTCTACTTTTTGGATGCTTTTGGTAGATTTGCTTTCGGAACATACATCTGTGCTCACATAGTAATTAGGCCCTATGAATACTATTCATGATTCTTGAGAGATTGGATTCCTAGCGAAATCCTTCCTTGACGACGGAATCCTTGTAGGTAGGGAGGATACTTAGTGCGTTTCACATTTAACTTGGTTAGTGCGTCTTCTCTTATTGATCAACACATTCTCTCTCCGGAGAGGTTGATAGATCACGTGGGGTTGATATCACGAGCTTTGGTGAATCAAAATTGGTTAGTGCATCATCTCTTATTGATTGATACATTCTCTCTCCGGAGAGGTTGATAGATCACGTGGAGTTGATATCACAGACCTTGGTGGAACAAAACTTAGTCTTAGCGTGTCGGATTAATCTGCTTGCTTTGTTTGGGTTAAAAGTGAAGAGGTGTCAAAACCTTGAATCTGGAGCCAAGTCCCCTTGTGGTATACTATTGTGAGTCATCTTTAGAGAGGGTTAACCGTAGCGGACAATCCCTTCACAGGGCAAACTGCATTGACGGAACCTCAAGCGGTAATAGCCATTTTCGCCATGGTAGTGACAACCACTATATAAATGTCCTTGTGGAAGAAATCTCCACGGGTATGGTTCATTGTTGGGTTGTCAGATCTCCCTAGCAGCTCTTGAAGATTAAGTTCTCGGACTGTGTCAAAACCCTGGTGCGCCGGGATTGGAGTTCACCCCTTTGAATCATAAAAGTTGCAGAGTCAAACCATTACTAAAAACCCTAGAGAGGCCAATTTTTCACTTTCAGGTATATGTGCATTATTGCAAAATTTTTCAGAACATACACAATTAGTACTCTCAGGGATTAGCACAATTTGGTCACTTGATTGTTCATGCGCAAGGTTGCTTTTGCCCTTGTTCATTGTTTTCAGACGTGCTTGGAATCACTTGCTTGCTGTTCTGCGTGCTTATTTATCTACTTGGCTATTAAAAATGATCAAATCTGGTATAACCTTCAAAATCTGGACAATACAATTTGCAAACAATCCAAAACTGAAAACTTTAAATTTTGCAAAAATTGACGTAAAGTTCTTTCTGGAGTCAAAAGTCATTTCAGGAAGTCAAAAATCATACGAGTTTTGTCAAGTGTCATTTCAGTATTACCCAACTGTCGTATGAGTTTAGCAACTGTCATTTCATAGACTACCCAGTGTCGTATGAGTCTGTAGAGTGTCGTTTGGAAAAATTTGAGAGAGTTGTCAGAAATTGTCAAATTGCAAGATATCCAATGTTTTCAGCCTAATTCCAGAATCTGTCGAACAAATCACTGTGTCAAGAACAGAGTAGTAGCTATTGAGAATCAGTACACATGTCTCAAAGAATTAGTAAACAAGAGGAAGAAGCTCTGATCGCAGCTATAATGAAACAGATACAAGCTATGCAAGTCCAGCTTGACAAACTTGGGAAAGAAAAGGAACCTCTATACTCTTTTCCATTTGATAAAGACTTGTACATATCACCATGCCCCCGAAAAAAATTTGAGCAATATGATACCTCTTCAACAGAGAGTGACACATCTAGCTTTGGAGACTATGATGACTATGACGACAGACAATGTAATGATACCTATGACACCTCTATTCCTAAGAGTCCTCCTCATCGTTCATTCCTGCTTACTACAAATGGGCCGTCACATTGGATAGATCGTGATGGTGATCCATATGATTCTGATTTTGAAAGAGACTTTGATGGCTTTTGTGGACAATACCTTGATGATGATCCATCTACTACTACTGAGGACTATAAAATACATCGTGCTAGCTTGAAACGTCAATACTATAAGGATCTCTCCTCTCAGAACTCTCCAGCTGAAAATAAAGATTACACTCTCAAGCAAGATCATGTTAATGTTGAACCTTTGTCTGGTGATGGTTCCCTTCCATCCCCTACTTCCTCCAATACCCATACATTTCCTAAAGCTTCCGAGTCTTTCAAATCTTTCACAGAACCTTCATCTGACATAAGCCCTGCTACTTTTCATGTGGTTCCCTATAGTTATCCTCCAGGGCTACCTCTTAAAGAAACTCAAGCTAACCTTCACTTGGCTGCAAAGACTTTCAATAATGATAAACCTAAAGAGCCTAAGCCTTCATATGCTATAATCCCTACTTCAGCTAGTCCTCCACCATCTCTTCCAAAGTCATCCATACAATCCCAACATGCTTCCTTGTCCTTAGAAGTGGCTCCATGTCAAGAGGACTCTAAAAATGATAAAGAAAAGAACATAAAGAAAGATCAAGATCAAGAACCCTCCATGTCATCCACTCCTTTTCCCAATGTCTCTTATCCGCTTCATGGTTCTTTTGATCCTATACACCCTTTTTCATGCATTCCACCATGTCTTAAGTCTTCTCTTAAGCAAGATCAGGCTACTACTTACACTAATGAGCTTATTGACAATCAAAATGACTTTACTACGCTTGCACTTTCCAAAAATGATACTTCCATTAAGGTTGGTAAAAATGGTGTTCCTTCCAATGTTAAGCCTATTGAAAATCAAGAGAAAAATTATGCGCTTATGCTATCCAAAGATCCTTGTCAAGATCAAAGTTTTTCATCTTCTTGTTCTACCACTCCATGTTCACTTCCACTTTCTACTCTTCCTAAGTCTTCGCAAGCTTTGAATGATCCTATCAAAGAAGGTGCTCATATTCAAAATGTCCATGATTCTATTAAAAATTCTAATGCTCACTCTAAAGATGTTGATATCCTTGGTTGTCATATAGATGCTGATGAACTTTCTGATTATCCTTTTGCGTCTTCCACTTCCATCCTTGGACCTCTTCCACCACTACTAAGGGCTTCATGTCTTCCTTCCATCTTGGGTCCTTATGTCCCTTCACTTTCCCCTCCTAGCTCTCCTGATTTGCCATCCATCTTGGGTCCTTACATACCTCCATCTCCCATCTTTCCTCAAGATCAACATAGATGCATACCCTTGAATCCTTTTCATCCACCTACCCATCTAAACCAGTCATATCCTCCTCTTTCTTCCACAAGTCCCAAGTCCTTTGGAAGTAACTTGAATATTCAATACAAGAAAAAGAAGTAATACAAGAATCCATCAAAAAAAGAATATCACCATGTCTCCTCTCATAGACATGGAAGCATAACGTCAAAAGAGATATCTAAGAAAAAAACTACAAGACAAGTATGGGTTCCAAAATCCATCATTCAAGATATTCTCTCTAAGTCATCAAAGGGAAATAAAAAGCCTAAGGCTATATGGATTCCAAAGTCTCTCTTGAAAGAGTCTGGTGTTGAGAAAAAAGTGAAATTGACATTCAAGCTTCCAAAGGCTTCTACTTCATCTCCCTCCAAAAATATTCTTCCATTTCATGTGCCTAAACCTCAACCTCTGCTATCCATTCGCCATATTCCTTCACGTATTCCTTCATTCACATTTTCTCCACCCTCTCGCTACCCTTCAAGGTGTGTGTTTACGTTGATCTTGCCTTCCTTTCCACCTACCCTTTCATAATCCTTCCATGCATTATCCTTCTACCTCCTATCCTTTTTCCTCACTTGCCTATTCCTCCTATCTTCCAACCTCACTCGCTTTACATAAAACCTTATCCTCCATTTTTCTCTTCCATCTCCCTTTTCCTATCAGCATCTTTGAGCATATCATTTTGAATCCTTGGCATATCACGGTTTATCCTTTCAAGGAGCATTATCTAAAAAGCTTGCCTTCTTCCAAAAAAAGAAAAATAAATAAAATAAATTGAAAATGTGCCTTGGTGAAAACTTGGAAACAGGCACCTTGGTAGCAAAAGTAAAGAGAAATAAATTCATCCTATGGTGAAAACCACTTCCTTGTGGCGCCTTGGATAAGTACCATGATGAAAACCTGGCAATCAGGCATCATGCATAGTTCTTCTACATATTTCATCCATTCCATCTTCTCTCTTTGATCTTGACAATGTTGATCTATACATGAATATTTAGCTATTTTGTGAGCTATCTTACGGTGATCTTGCTTTCATTCCTTCCATGTTTAGCCTTCATATCCATCTTCCTCCATTCATTTTCGCCTATCGCTATCCTTTTCCCCTTTGGTCTTGATCTAAAAAAAAAAAGAAAGAAAGAGTAAAACACGGTGCTATGAAGCCTCTTGACATGTCTACTCTTTTGGATTGCATCATTTCCTGCTCTGACATTAGACTTTTATGACTTATCCTATGCTAGCCTTTTATTGCTTGTCCAAATGCGCTTTACATGACAATTTTTTCCCTAGCTTGAGTATTTTTGAGGAGTTTCCCCTTGAGGATTTCTTCCCTTCATTTTCCTTCATTCTCTTATCTTCCATCTCTTCCACCAGCTTGCTAATCCCTCTTGTTCTCCACCTTGCTAGACATTGGGACTGCACGATATGATCTTGCTTGGGAGTTTGCAAATGGAAAAATATGCTATCAAGTATACCAAGTATCAAAACAAGTATCAGAACCAGTATCAGAACTAGTATTAGAACCAGCATCAGAACAATTATCAGAATTAGTATCAGAATCAGTATCAGAACCAGTATCAGAACAAGTATCAGAATGGGCCTACAAAACAAGTATCAGAACTCCCACAAGGGCTACACCTTTCGCTTTAGTTTATGGGTCTGAAGCGGTACTGCCTATTGAGGTTGAAATCCCATCACTCAGTATCAAAATGCATGGACTTGTCACTGATGAAGACTACAGAGTGTCGAGGTTACAAGAACTTGAACTACTAGATGAGCACAGGCAAGCAGCGTATGATCATCTCAGAGTGTATCAGAAAAGAATGTCTAGAGGCTACAACAAGAAAGTCAGACATAGAGAATTTTAGGTTGGCGATCTAGTGTTGAGAGAAAATCCTAAAAATAATCACATTGAGAACGCAAGGGGAAGTTCGAACCCAATTGGTTGGGTCCCTTTGTTATCACTACTACTTTTGGCTCTGGTGCCTATCAACTCTCAACCACTGAAGGAGAACAGCTCCGAGAACCAATCAACGTTCTCCATCTGAAGAAATTCTATGCCTAAGGCATTCAGTGCTTGGTAAATGTCCTGAAAAAAATCTTAAAAATCAGAAAAAGTCCTGAAAAAATGAACATCTTGGTGAAAACCTAGCAATAGGCGCCTTGATGATTCACAAAAAAATCAAAAAATATCAAAAGTACAAAAAAATTGAAAAAATGAAAAATACAAAAAAATGAAAAAAAAAAAAAAAAAAAGTGCCTTGGTGAAAACCTGGAAACAGGCACCTCGGTAGCAAAAATAGAATCTCTACCAAGATGGTGAAAACTCGGCAAACGGGTGCCACTTGTTCCAAAATGCTCCATCTATCAGCACAATCTTGGTCTTTCCCAGCTTTCAGTCTTGCTTTAGTTTGTACATATCTCCCGGTTTGTTCCTGCATTTCCAGTTTTCAATAAGTCGGCCTGTACACCAACCAGCTCAAGCATCTGCATCCTATCAATGTTCACACTTGGGGGCAATCAATGTCATATCCTATGGTCTCCCATGTATCTTAGACGTGTCATATCCACTCAGAGTCCTTTGAAGCTTCAAGTTGAGTCAGTCAGTCTGTCTCGTCTCCAGAAAGGATTTTGCATCAACAACAATCAAACATCAAAACTCAACTAAAAACAATCTGTGCTTTTCATGCTTTTATCTCCTTGTATGCTTACTGATTCGCATTGAGATTTTTGCATATTGTGTCCCTTCGAGCTATTCGATGATGTCCTTTATAGGATTTAGAGAGTGATGACTGGGGGTATAATCTTTTCTTTGTTTTCTGCTTGTATGTGAAAATCTAACAACTTTGAAAATTCTAGATTGAAATGGTGTCCGACTGTAAGAGCCTCTATCTCGAATTGGATGGCCATGCGTACCTCGACCATTGATACCTGGAAAATTCAAGGAAGTTTGATCTAACTATTATCTTTTTGAGTAAGTTCTTTCTCCTACTGTGGAACGCAATCTTGCCTAAGGATGTGAACGATAAAGGGTCACTATGGGTAATTCACATTGGATTTAGAATGATCTCTTGACTGTTTGATGTGTATGTTAAACACAAATTGCTATATCAAAATGGACATGATATTCAGGTCATCCTGGCGTTTGTGCCTTGGTGCTTATATCTAATCCGACATTCAACAAATAAAATCAATATTCATATGTCCATGGTTGTTAGACCAGTGGGTGTTGTATTGATTCTTGCACATACAAATTGATATTCATATGTCTATGGTTTCATGGCTAGTGGGCATTGTATTGATTTATCCAGTTACCTAAAAGTTCAATGATGATAACAAATCGACACATGATCAGTGACTAGGTCTTAGGTCTTAGGTTGCATTTTATTTTGCATGTCTCATTGCATTTTGCATGTTTACATGATCTCACAATGATTAAACGAACTTCAATGCTTAAATGATTCTTCAAATCGCATCTTCAAGTCTAACAAGAGCTAAATCTCACACGAAGGTTCCTCCAATGAAATAGCAAGTAGAATCATTTTTCGGGATCAAAATTCAAATCTGAGATCATTCATATTATTAACTACTTGCATATTCCACCTTCAATCATCACAGAAATCTAGTATTCAACTTAACTGATTATCTTACATCAAACTATCAAAATTTCAACTTGGTCAACCATGGTCAACTCATGGTCAAACCTAGTCAAACTTGGTCTTTTGGGACCTTCCAACGATGCAGAATGCGTTCTCGGATGTAAATAACCACTTCTCAGATCAATTAACATGCTTCTAAACTATCAACGCTGACTTTTCTTGTCAGATTTCAATTTTAATCCTGAAGGGGGCATGGTATTGCACATCATTCAAAGTCTGTAAATCAAATTCTATCGATCAAGTCTATCAATATCTTTCATCAGTGATCAAGATAACAATCACGTCTAGTCACTGATTCATCAAAAGTCCTCATCGCTCGGGGCAAATCTATCATCACTTGGGGCATATCAGATTCATCAAGATCCATATCAATCTGGTATTCTCTTAATCTTGTAAACTGTATCAGTTTTTGCAACCATCAGATCATAGTGTTCTTTCCTTGGTTCTTCGGCAACTGAAGGATTCGGATGTGATACTTGCTAGTTCTGCTAAGACAATCGAATCTAGAACGGGTCACTCACTTCTTATCAATCCTAAGGTTCAGAATCAGGCATTTTGACACTTTTTCTCAATCATAGGTTCATTTGCTGCTACAGTGAACATTATCTTTGGTCATTCAAGACCTATTATCTCCATATCAATTCAATATCAATCAACTCCTATCTCAATATCTTTCAATCGGTTTCTATCTTGAGATCGGTTTATCTTTTGAATCAGTTTCATATCTTTATCAAACATAGACTATCTTTGAACCACTGCGCTTCACACAGTAATTCAAAGAGGGGCAAAATGTAATACCCCAAAAATGGGCTATAAGTTCATTAACCTCCTATATCATCAAATCATATGAAATCGACATCAAAGTCCTAATCTAAGGCACATCTAAACATCATCAAATCTAATTGATTATCTTAAATTTTGCATCGGAGAATATTCCTAGTAATATTCCTAATTATCTTAATTATCTTTAATTTAATGATTATTTGGCGATAAATCACATTTATCCTAAAAATTTAATTAATTGAATATTTTCATATTTAATTAATTAGATTTAGTATTTGCCACTTAATTGTGTAATTAAATTTAATTCTATCTATTATTAATTGTATTATTTAATTTTGACAATAAATCAAAATTCCTATCTTTAATTGATTAAATTCTTATTTAATTAATTAAAGCATGTTGTCATTATTTAATAGTATAATTTTTAATAAAAGTTTGAATAAATAGTTAATTAACCCATAAATTAATTATTTATTTTCAAAAAGCAGTTAAGTTGGAAATAAATCACTTTATTATTAAATTAATTTATAAATAAAACATGCACAATCATAAAAGCAAACAACTATCAATTATCAATTAAAGTTAAACTCTATTTTGAGTTAAAACTTAGCTTTTGCATGTTTTTGTGAGTTAATTATCTTTTATTTAAAAATAACTCAAAAATCAAGTTGAGTTATTTGAGTGATTTATGGCTTTTTCCCATGCACCTCCAAAGCCCTGGATTTCTATAAATTAAAGGCTCAGCTCTTCACAAATCATCTCATATTTTGCACAATCACGCTGGAGAATTGGAATTGAAGAATCAAAGCTCTTGTGAATCGACATCTTTGTGAGATCAATCTTATTTTTGCATTCATAGTTTTCATATCATTGTTAGAATCTTCATTGTTAGATCATTTAGCATTCATTTCATATCAAGTTTTTCATATTAGCATAGATTCATATCAAGTTTTCATTCTTATTGCATAGAAAATATCAAAAATATAGATTAATTGCATTCAATTTCATATCCATCTTTTGCATTCAAATCCTTCATTTAGGTGTCGTCTAGGTCACTGATCTCGATTACAATCTGAGAACATTAATCTCGCACCTATTAGAAGGCAGTAAATCACTTGGTTAGATAGCTTTCAATTTTGCATGATTTTGATTATCACTAACCTCTAATGTTTTACTGAGTGTTGTGTCTACAGATCAGGTACAATTTTCACACACACACTGACAAGACATCTGGAACTGACCATGGGTTTTCTCTTCTACTTTTTGTAAGAGATGAACTCTTATTTTTTCAATGTTTGTGTGTTCCACTTAGGTCGTCAAGCTCCAATGCATGTCTTGGAACATTAAAAAAAATTGCCTCTCAACTTATACTTGTTTCATTTTAGGGGGGAGCATTGTGAGGTTTTCGAACCCTCGTCAAAACCTGATACATGTTCAATAACTTGTGCCAAATACTAATGAAACATGACCTTTGAAATGGATAAGTGTTAAAAATTAACTTTATGCTTCTTAAAACATATAAATGCAAACATGGTGAACCAAGGAGGGAAGAAAAAACATAAATTAATCCCATGAAGGATCTCTCAAATCGAATGTCTATGATGGGATAGTGTTAGAAAAAATAGCTAGCATTTTTGGTGACTTGAGGGAGATACTTTCCTACTAATAATATGATCAATGGATTGAATCAATCCATTGAGAATGGAGTCACCAGTTCTAAAACATGAAATATTTGACCACCTATAACCTCAATAGAAACTGCAACCTCTGCAAAAACCCGCCATCTCCAAGAAGAGATAGTTGTGCTTATGCACTTTTTGGAAAACATAAAAGTATACTCTATTATGTACAAGTATTTACAAAAAAATAAATTAAAAAAATCCATTAATTGGCTTGCTAAAATAGCTACCCTTTCTAACTAATTTCTTTCTCCATTCATGCACTTGGGAAACTAGGAAGATTGATAGGAATGATAATTATATCACAGCTTGATGGAATACCATCGCAATGCTAAGAAAAAATAATTTCTCCAACATTTGAAAATTATCCCTTTGATTAAAACAAAATTGCTCCTCTTTTTCATACTCACTCTCATGCTCTAAAACAAGCATGACTAGGGGCAACTTATAGATTCCTTACAGAGCTAAATGCCTTATGGTAAATCCTCTTGATTGCACTGGGTCTAAGAAATGAGCCTTGAGCTCATTTTTATACTCTGCAAAATTAGTATCACACTGGCTTAGAAGTGGCTCTTATTTTTGTGAGGAGATGAATGCTTTCACCTCTTCCTCAAGTTTCTCATGAGTCATTTGTAGTGTCTCTAGTATGATGTGGATCTACACATGTTGTTTTTAAAAATCATGATCTTATAATGAAGGATAATATGGCTTTATGTTTATGGATGAGAAAAATATTTCCACCTCCTCCCAAAAAATTTCCTCTTCATTTGATTCCCATAGCTCTGCGATAATAATATGCATAGGTTGAGGGACAATCTCATACATATCAGCATGTTCTTCCTCAGAGAAAAAGATATACTTCATATCCTCTTTTTTCATTCTCCATATCATAGAGGACTTACTATTGCAATGACAACTTCTATTCTTCTTTTCCTTGTAGCAGGTCCTCTAGTTCTAGTAAAGGCTCATCAGATAATATTTATTCCTTAAGGGAAAGATCAAATTTGTTGTCTTCTTCTTCCTCAACAAAAGAGGGAATATCTTCAAATAACAGGATTAATCCTCTTCCTTGTGCTTAATCTTCATCTGCAAAGAGGGTCAAATAGATATAACCTTCTTAATATCCTCCTATAGATCTTCTTTGTTTCCTCCTCTGGTTGCTCTAGTTTTGGCCCATATGAAATCTCATGAATAATAGGCTGCAACTCCCCCCACAACAACTTTGGATTTTTTTTTTCCTTCCAAAATGATATGTTTGTACCATCAATAATCATATAATCAATCCATCCTTGAAGAGTGAAATGGTATGGGGTATAGAAAGTTGAGTGGGTGATATTTTTGGCACAAGGAGTGGAGAATTCTTTGAAATAGGTTCTTGTAATGGAGGGGGCTTCTTAAATATTGGAATGACAATTTTTGGAGAAGGGGCATTATGATTTTGTGTAGATTCTTGCAATGTATGGGGCTCACTCTTTTTGAAGCTATAAAATTTACACCTAGGAGCTTGTTGTGTTTCAAAATCTTGCAATTGGGAAAATTTGAGCCTCATTTTTTCCTCTTTTTCTATAGCTATCCATTTTGTAATCTCCTCCTCAAAATGCCTTTGTTATTGAGTCTTTGTCTCTTTTTTTTCTTTGAGATAGTCCTGATATGCCAACTCTTCCTATTACATATCAAGCTCTTATTGCCTTACAATTTTATCAAGCTTCCTATTGCGGGCCTACAACTACTATGTCATATCTAACTTGTCAAAAAAATAATTATTTTTTAAGTTCAACATCATGGCCTTGATCTTACTAATGTCATTTGAAGACAAATAAGATGAAGTAGGGGCAAGAGGGTGGTAAGGACATTGCATATATTGGCCTCTTAATATTACAAGGTTATTTAGGTCATATCTAGGCTATGGTTGAGGTTATTATTTATAATATGAGGGTTGATGGGTAAAAACCTCATGATATGGAGGGACATAACACACATTTTTATGAAATGGGTCCATCATTAGGCATTCAAATAAATAATTTCATAGAAAACTTGAAGAAACATAAAATATTAGATATGATATTTATACATACTAGCACTAGGACTGCTTCAAACCAATAAATTTGAACTTAGATTTTCCATGGTGTTTGAATAAACTACCTCCAAAGGATGTTGACACTAAGAAAACACCCAAATTCTTAGTGAATGATGAATTTAAACTAGCTAAAGAAAATACTTATACAATTGAATTTGTGTTGCATCAGGCATGCCAAAAACTATTATCCTAAAATTTTGCACCCATGCTTGGGTTATGACCCCTAAGAAACCTTTTTAAACATGGAAACAACCTCTGAGTGTAGGAATTGTGCATGTGAGATTGAATCTCCAAAGAAGGTCAACTTCCTTCCAATCAGAATGGACCTAAACTACTATCTTTGAGGAGAAAGAAAGAAGGATATACTAAAAGGGAAAAGGGGTGATGCACTAGATTGAAATAGTGGTCATCCCCTACTTATGACTACACATAACACCAATAAAGAACCCAACTTACACATATCTTAACTCTATTCTACCTCCTAAGGAATCATATGCAAGCTAGAACTAATGAAATGATGCAAGGGAGATAGTTCTCATGATGCAACATCCATGACTACAACAAGATAACATACAAATGAGGGGAACAAAAGAGAGACAATCCATACAAAGAAACAAAATGCACAATATATCAAACTAGCAAGATAAGGCAAAACAAGGATCTTTATTATTACATGGAAAAAGGAAATTACAGTTGTAGAGCCCAAGCTACTATAAAGAACTAGAGAATAACCTAGAAGATATGTACAACTTTTCCTTTATAGATCAAACACAACTTAGATTGAAACATGAAGTAAAAACCCTAACTAGAATTAAGTTGTAGAAGGATAGAATCATATTAGCTCAAAAAGATATATAATCTCTATGTGAATTAATAAACCTAGAAGTGACAAAAAGAAGCCACAATGAATGCCCCTATAGTTGATAATGTCCTTTGTGGTATAGAGAAGGATAGAAGATCATCTATAACAATAAATGAGTATGGGAAAGCAGAAAGAATCGACCAAAATCATGCAACATAAATGGCATCACTTGAAAGGTTGTTAGGGAAAAATTTAGTGGATGCAATTGAGTAATTAAATGATCAATCTGTTGCCTATTCTTTATCTCTAAGAGTTCCCTTAATGACCTTAACCTGTATTCAATCTACACCCACCATGATCTCTTTGTTAATCTATGCATTCACATATTTACCATGGTAGTCAATAAGACCGATCCATATTTCATAGGCCACCCAACTGCATCAATAATATGCACATCAACAAAATGGAAATCTATCTCACCAAAATCCACCATCGTTGCTTCTTGTTTTGAAGTTCCATCACCCCAATAGGACTTCGAAACAATTTCCAAAACTAAATGCGGGGAATGCCTTTTCATTTTTATAAGATATGAACTCATATTTTCTTCAATGTTCATGAGTTCCACTTTAATCATTAGGTTCTGACAACACTTCTAGAACTAACCACATGGCCCACCTTCTTTTTGTAAGAGATGAAATTTTCTTTTTTTTCAATGTTTGATATTTCTACTTATGTTGTTGAGCTCTGACGTTGTCTTGGAACTTTAAAAAAAAATTGCCTCTCAACTTACACTTATTTCTTTTTTTAGAGCATTGTGAGGTTATAGAGCCATTGTAATAACTTGATGCTTGTTTAGGAAATTGTACCAAGTATCATTGAAACATGACTTTGGAAATGCCTGATTGATAAAACTTAACTTTATGCTTTCTCCAACATATAAATGTGAACACGTTGAACCAAGGAGAGAAGAACAAATAAAAATTAAGCCCATGAATGATCTCTAAGATCGAATATTTGTGATGGGCTAGTGTTGGAAAAAATATCCAATAAGTTCCTTAACAAAGGTTTTTACTACATTACAGGGGGATAGGGATAGATGGAATCAAAACATTAATAGTTGGAAGGGGCTTTTCCAGATAGTGGGGAGGAAGAGAGCCATGGATTTGAGAAAAGTAGAGACTAATTTGCATATGATGTTGCACAATTTTGAAGAATTATTACAAGAAATCCTTGGAAATAGGAAGGCTAATGATTCCCTCTATCATGCCAAGCATGTCATAAGAAGGGTCCAAAATATCAATATTATGGGTCTAAAAATGAGATCCAAACTGAATTGGCTAGAGCATGGTGACAAAGGCTCCAAACTATTCTTTCAAATACTCAGTGCAATGAAGACAACGAAAACATAGATAGAATTTGAAAAAATGATGTAAATATTTTAGATTAAATGGAAATTATTAATGCATTAAAGAACTTCCATAGTAACCTCTTTACATCAGAAGATAACACTATAGAGAAGGAAGTAGACAAAGCTAAGAATTGTAGTATTATCCCCAAGGTACGGGAAGGTATACACTTTATACCTAGGTAAAGATATTACCATAAAGGAGATCAATAGGTCTATACTTAACCTGAATAAAGATAAGGCTCCTAGGCCTAATGATCTACTAGTGGAGTTCTATAAGAAAAAAAATTTCATGGTTAGGAGAGGAACTACTAGAGCTGTACAATGAGGCCTTAAAGGAGGGATATCTTGGGGATAAGATTAATACTAGTATCTTTAAGCTTATCCCTAAGGATAGAGACAAGACTCTAATAAAAAATTGGAGACCCATAACATTTCTCAATGTTTCATTTAATATTATTGAAAAAATTAAGGATAAAAGAGTGGATAAATTCCTCCCTAAGGTTGTTAACCACACCTAGATTGGCTTTGTTAAAGGGAGATATATCTTGGAAAACCTTTTGACATGTTGGGAGGCAATGAGCTAGGATAAACAATCTAATTTGTAGGCATCCATGTTGTTGATCGACTTTGAGAAGGAAAGTGATTGCATTGAATGGAATTTCATCCATATGATGCTTTATGGGTTAGGTTTCCCCATACAATTATGTCACATGATTAATATTTTGATATAGGATGCAAAGGCAATGATACAAGTTAATGGGGTAAGATATGATACTTTTAGTTTATCTAGATCAATTAGGTAGGATTGTCTCCTTGCACCTACACTATTTTTATTAGTTGCAGATGCCATGTATTGTATTTTGAAGGATAGTCAACTCTCCCCAAATATGAAAGGCATACTACTCCCAAACCATGACAAACTCTTAAATATTCAATTTGTTGATGATACAAAAAACTTGATTGTACTAGAGGAAATAAATGTAGATGCATTTATGAATAAGATGGATTTATTTTGTGTTTCTTCTTGTAGTAATATCTCTTTTTCCAATTACATCATGCTTGGACAGAGTGAAAAAACACCTGATTCATTCAAAACATACCCTATTCAATGGGGAGGAACAAACCATAAAGTAAGATATTTGGGGATTTCATTTTCCATTATCTCTAACCTCGAAGAGATGTGGAATTGGATTCAAGAGAAGATAGAAAAGAAGTTGAATAAATGGAACAAATAGTATCTTACTATGGCAGGTATAGTTTAGGTTTGTCAAAATATTTTATCCTCCTATAATATTTATTGCGTAATAACATGGCTATTTTGTCAATATCAATTTAATCACATCTAGAATCATATCAAAGAGTTCCTTCGGTTAGATGGTAAGGGTAATAGGAAGAGTCATTCTATGAAGTGGGTAGGGTGTACTATGAGAAAAGGTAGGGGGTTGGGTTTGAAGGACTTGAGACTTCAAGGTATTTCATTGGTAGACAACTAGATCTTCAAGGTTTTGTAAGGTGATGAACCCTAGAAAGTATATATAAAGAATGATATCTCTAGAGTTGTTCCTAGATAAATATCCTCTTGGAGTGATCTCCCCTATGTGACATCATTGAAGGGCTATTTTTTGTAAGACTTTTTGGGTTAGTGGTGCTCAAATCTATATGGAAAGCATGGGATGTGGTAAGGCAACACATTTGTCAGAATGACATTATAGATAGTAATCAAAATAGTTATGGTGAAAGATCCATTTGGTGGAACCTTAAGAATAAATATAAGCTACTTTCTCTTCTATAGGGTTGTTCAGCTAGATATTGGACAAGCAAAGTTATCAAAACTTTCAATTATGTTATTAGAGACGGGAAACTAATCTCATGGAATGAGATTTTCTCAATATTTTTCATCCCCCCACCTCCCACACACACATTGGAGAACTTTTTCTACCATTAGAGAGGTTTTTTTTCTTCTTTATCCCTTCCTAAGTCTTGTCTTTGATCCTGTCAGATTTGAAAAAAAAAATCTTGGCTAGATGACACCTATCTCCCTTTGCTTAAAGAAAAAACCATAACACCCACCTTGTTTATAGTCTTAAAATCCTTTCACATATTTCATCCTACTGGAATGTGGCTCTTGAAGTGACCTTGTGGTAGACCATGCTTTGTGGCCTATACATAAAACTCATTGATTCCAAGAAAATATGTTTTATTTGGAGTTTAATCCTAGTCAAATTTCCTAATCAAAACAAAGATGGGGAGTATAATCCATGTCCTTTGTGCAGGGTTCCTAAAAGTATTAATCATGTCTTCTTTGAATTGTTGTTTTCCAAAGAAGTATGGATTTTTTATGGTCTTCTTATTGGCTCTAATATTATCTTTGTGGAGGTTATCATGGGATAGATCAATAATTTAAAGAAAATTTCTAATTTATTTTTTTCTGTCCTCTCTAGTGAAATACTTTAGTTACTTTGGAAATATAGGAATGATGAATTCTTTAATGGTCATATTAGAGTTCTTACTAAGTCTCTCAGGAGACTCATCATGCATGATATTGATTGGCAGGTTTTAGTTACCATGATGCTCTCTAAAGACAAATTTGAAAAGATACTTTGAGATGGAACCATGAGAGTCTTTACGTGGGAAATATTGCATGGACACACATGGACTAGGAGGACAGAAGATAGAATTCCTTTCAAAGTTGGCTTGGCCAAATTCATGGTGAATTTGAAGAGACCAAGGAGGGACCAAAGGAGGTATGAGTTTAAGAAGGTAGCTCCAACAACGACAACACTAGATAATGTGAAACCTAAGGAAACAGTACCCCTTGCAATGATAAATCTAGGTGCAGAAAATATCACTGTGCTCAAATGGTCAGATGGACCACTACCATGGGCTACATGGTTTAAAGATTACAACAACACTATACTTGACTGACGTTAATTTTATGTCATGCACTATCTTAGTGATTTTTCATAATATAATTTTGTAATATGATCTATGTATAGGAATTTTTTTATAAAAGGGATACATGTTCATATGTTATAACTATCTATATTATTTTGGGAGCAATGGGCAGGAATTTATTTTTAGTTGTGGTTTTCAATAATACCAAATGGATTGAAATGTGATGATAACTATTTATAATTAGTAGAAAAAATCTTAAAATATACATTTATATTTGTGTTTGTTTACTAGATAGATGAAAACAAGTCTCATATCATCATAATATTGTTCAACACCCCCATTGGAATATTTTTGTACAAATACCTTTTCTAGGAGATGTACTATCAAGGCATACATTTATTTTCAGCTTGGATTGTAATTGATAGATTGAAATATTTTATATTCTTGTGAGATAGTAAGATTCCTACCCAACAAAATTTAGAAAATGCTATGAAAATAATAAACCCCATCCTAATTTTGGTGTGGAAAAAAATATTAATAACTTACCACAAGGGTAATTGGTGAAGTACAAATTTTCATAGTTATAATTCTAGATTGTAGTGTGGGAGTTTGAGTATTCTTTATGTATTTTATATATAATGGTACAATTATAGAGAAGAGTGGTGAGAAAATATGTTGCGCCTCTTGACGCTTTCTCAATTCCCAAATTAGAGAAGGGTAGTAGATGGTTGTAGACATAACAAAAAATATGTAACATGAGTTTGGATGTGAATCATGGCTTGTAGGGTTGAACCATGTATTACTACAATATGGATAAGATAAACAATAAATGGCATGGTCAAGAGAACATTGAGTATTTGGGAATGAGGTCATTCTTTTCTCCATATAGAAATAAATAATAGCATGGATGGGTGGAGTTTGTGTTTCTTTCTAACATGCTTACAAGTGTAGTTCCTTGAAAACAAAGTTAAATGGTGCATGAGAGTTAATTGTGTTTTGGGGATACACATATAGGGATGATTTTCCTAATATGACAACATTGTGAACATTGACCCTAAATCAAGACTTTAAAGTATATGTTTGATGATTCTAACATTTTATCAATTCAACAATAGGTATTGGTAAATATTGATAAGTGTTTTACTTATTAAAAATATAATAATAGTAGTGCTCATGGAGATTATTATACCTCATTTATTTTGGGAATTAAAATGTTAAGCCATTCTGAATGGATGTATAAGGATGGTTACACTATAATGATCATGGGTTTTATATTTTCCATGAATATAATCAAGCTTCATTGTGCACTCCTTATTTGAAATTAGTATAAATTGTGCACTAACAAGAAAGGTTATATTGATTCATTGTATCACATGTCTTTTATAGTTGTAACTATACACATTGCTTTCATATGTGATTATTTATGGCATGAATCAATATGGCTAGTCCTTGTGCATTTGGTAACATGGATTGGACATTGATTCTTCTCCTAAAGATCCAATTGAATAACATTGAACAAATATTAGATGATGTAGGTGTCAGTATTAGAGCTATCAATTGTTTGATATTTGATTACAATCAACTTTTTTTGTATTTATTATAGTATTTTCTATTCGGTTGTTTTAATTACTATTGTATAAGTCATACCACTTGATGATCCTAATTAATGGCCTTGTTTTGTCTATATATTTCATGTTTTGATAGGTCTTTCAATGGTTTCTTAGATATTGTTAAGGTTTTAATACCCTTTTTATGTTTTTTTATGATGACTTTCTAATTAACTTCCTAAACCTATTATGATGGTTGTGAACTTATCCTCATGTTTTTTTTTTGGTTAAATGATGAAGGCTAGTATATGACCTATTTATATGTGAAATATTCATGTTAATTATGAATGTGGATAAATTAATGTTTATTCTAAGGTGAAATATATATGCCTATGTTTTGTGCACTCTAATGTCATAATGAAAGAATAGAAGAGTGGTGGTCAAAAGCCTTGCAACAAGGAGGTTATGATAGTCATACTATTAAAGACAAGTCCACGTGATGAGTCTTGAAGAAGTCAGGAACTATTTTTCTAAAGATCATAAAGTATATTAATGGAGCTTTAATGATCATACTAAAGTGGAGTAGATCTAGGGATGTTTGTTGTGCTATATTTCCTCTATAATAGAAGTAATTTTGATTGATTTCCATATAGAGCATAACTCCCTTTCCTTGTTTCATGTTGTAATAAGTAGTGTCCTCCTATTAGTGTAATCACCCAAAAATGGTCTAGTAAACTATGAGCCTCACTTTAATATTAAAATTTTAAATACTAGACTACATCTTGTGCTTAATCAATTTTTCACATTTATTTAATCTATTATTTATTGATCAAATCATCATTTTATCATTTATTCAATGATATCCTAAAGTTTGACCACTTTATCCTAAGCTTTATTTGATTAAAAGAACATGTCCCCTTTTAATTAAATAAAATTCCAATTTATCCTATGTGTGCACATGAAAAAGGAATTTCCTAATTCAAAAAAGAAAATAAAAAGACTTTTTTGTCTACACATTAAATGCACACTTTTCTAGGTGAGTGGAATCTCCTTTTGCCTCTTAATCTCTTCTACATGTCTTTTTTCCTCTTAACCATGTCCATTGATTTTTCCTCTTGAGAATCTTATGCACCAAAGTCAAAATAGGGATTTTTCTCCACCCTAGGATTTTGCCTCTTAATCTCTCACTGTTCATTTCTCTTTAAAAGGAGACTTTTTCCTCACTCTTGCATATCTTAGACTTATGTTATTGTTATGCCATCATTTTGGTTACTTGAATTCTTGCATTCTTAGAGCATTCTTGATCACTTACTTGCATCTTTTATTCTAGTTTACACGCATTATTAGATTAGCATTTCCTTATTGCATTTAGCTTAGATCACATAGCTTAACTAGGAGGTATTGTAATCTTGCTAGATTATCTTTTCTTTCTTGTTCTTTCATTTTCATCATAGCTTAGCTCTTGCATATCATATTAGATTATCTCTCATTTTACATGATCATTTGAATCTTCCACTCTATGGTGCACCTTGCAAGGGTTTCTTATTGAGGTTCATTTGAGAGACACTATCCATATTACTTAGATTCTTACACGTCATAGATAGGAAGCTATAACCCGCTTCTTGAGATTTACTTCTTGATAGATTCTCTCAAGTGTAATGGTTTATAGAAGTGTATCATATTCTCATCACACATTTTTGGCACCCACCGTGGGGCTAGACTCTTGCATTTAGCTCTATTTCTTGTATTTTCTTGAATTTTTGGCATTTTTTTTTCACATGTTCGTAACTTTATTTTGTAGGCCAGGAAAATTGTATGACACTCCAAGGTATAGTAGGACAACATTTCTTAATACTGTTAGATAATAGTTCTTAGTTTCTAGAATATCATATCTGTTTTGTGTAGTATATCATTTGCCTTCTGGCAGAATATTGTCTTTGCTCATTATACTTTGTCATTTGGGTTTGAAGTATCGTCTGGTTTCTGTAGGAATATCATACATTTTTCTGACTGACTAAGAAAGTGTCACCCAAATTTGATTTCTTAGGCAGTCTGAGTCTTTTAGCATTTTTTTTTTTCACTTCCTTACATTCCAATTTTTTTTATTTCCTAACAATATGTAACAAGTGGTTTTGTAGGTCTATTGATTTCATTTGCATGCTTTTGTACCCTAACTTGTGGTTTGTAGGAATCGCTTTCCAAAGGGATTTCATTGTTAAGACTAATAACATTGTGGTTTTGTAGGTTGCCTTGGAGATACAAATAAACATGGTGCTTTCATAGACTTGATTGTCTTTTCGTAAATGAACACGTGCTTGGTGTGTTTGGGAAATCAAAAATCTAGACCTCCACTAGCTATCCATTTTCTTTCTTGCATTTACCTTTAGAAGGCCTTCCAAGAGAGAAATATTTTGGGAATGATCTAAGTGGGGAACAAGTGAAGATGGCTAACTCCATCCCACTATAATCAAAAGCTTCCTTCAATCTTAAGAGAGGGAAGACTTGGTTATTTTCTACTTCTAATACTTCTTCATGTGTTGGGCCTAGTTACCTCAATATTGCTAAGCAAGACTACCTTTGACTAGGCTCTTGTAGGACCTTCATGGTCTCAATCTTGTTTACAAGACTACAAGGGGAGTGCATTCAACTTGTGCAGGGCCAAGATGTCTCAATATTTCTTGTGAGACTATACATTTTGGGTTCTTTTAGGTCTATAGGCCTTAATTTTTCTTACAAAACTACAAGGGGTAGTCATGAACAAATTCCCTTATTAAACACCTTAGGACTTAGAGGCTAACCTTTTGGATATGTGACTTCATTTGTGCAAGGATTGATCAAATTGGACTTACCCAGATCACCTCAAGATACTCACCATATGTGTTCCCTTGGATGTAAAGCTTGAATATGGCAATATGGAAAGACATGCACTATGAGCATTGTTCTCTTCCAATTGAAACATAACTTGCATAATCCTAGGAAAGGCCATTCAACCACTTAATTGTGAGGCTAAGAACTTCAAGTTGTGAGAAAAGGTTGAAACACTTCCCTCTTGACCTTAGGTAAAATTTACTTGATGTATCTTCGATTTGTGTTAGACCTGTGGAAATTATTTGAACATACACATGACAGTACTATTCATAGGGTTTTTCTTTGAGACCTCACAAGTGTTTATATCATGAAAGGTTTCTTTTTCCCTTGCTTGATTGTTTGAATACTACTCTATGCATCACATTTTCTTTGAAAACTTGGATTTTGAACTTCAAACTCTGTTAAAACTGAGATTACACACCGTTACTTTTCCAAACTAGTCAAAATAGTCGATTGAAACAAGGATTTTGAGTCAAACTTGGCCCTTTTATGTTTATTGGTTTAATCTCGTATGTAGTAGTGAGAAATATCACATGACAATCTAGAATATCACATTACCTTAAGATAAATATCATCTTCTAGTACTGGGGCATATCGTCTAGTTTATTTATAGAAAATCTTCTTGTCTTGAAGTATCATCTAGCTTTACTGGGGTATATCGTACAGATTATTTTTTGTCTTACTATCATCTGACTTCCTGAGGTCTATCATCCAAACACTTATCCAAGTTGGTTTGGTCTTAAATTTTCTCTTAGCTGGTTTAGGAAGCTTGCACTTGACTTTTTATGGTCTATTAGTCTGAAATTGGCCAGTTAGGGATTGTTTTTAGATGAAAGGATCACTTAGATACCTTGGTTACATTATTAATGAGTAAGGTTGTTCACTCGTCTATTTCTCTTAGTTATCTTTATCATGACTTTGACTTTATCTCTTGACTCGAGTGACAAGGATCTTACTCGTAGCTTGGGCACTTTCTGATAAGTCATCTTAATCTCTTTTTACTCTCTATTTTTCTTTTGGACAAGTGAACACTTTTCTTTTCTAGTGTGGACATAAATTTGTCTTAAGTCATCTTAATTACCCATTTACATTCTCATACATACCAGTAACAACTAGATATCAAATTGATCAAGAAAAGAAACTTCCAATTAGCTTTGACAAATTACCTTTTTCTACTAGGTGTCAAATTCATCAAGACAAAGAACCTCAAGTTACCTTTGACAAAGAAGGGGATAATACTGAAGTTTTGTTTGATCCTTTTGGAAGTACCTTTGAGACACCTCTTGCATCATCAAGGTATAAAAATAGTTTATCTCTCACCATGTCTAGGGAAGAGCATAACAAGCAATTGAATGATCTCTTTGAGCACAATGAGAGGTTAAGACAAGTTGAATTAGAAAGAAAGACTTACATGGAGGAAGAAGAAAACTATTTTTATCAACATTCCAATGCCAATTTATTTGGAAATAATACACCTCCAAGATCACCACCAAGGCCACAAAACAATGGATTTAATTCACATCTAAGATCTTCACATTCTAGACATAATCATCAACATGTTAACAACATGGAGCATAAAATTACTAAAGAGCTCCTCAAATTTCAACTAGATGACCACTACCAAAGACTCATGTTGAAAACATTGGAATGAAATGGTGATCAATATTTCATGCACTTGGCTTCTAGAGGGTTGAAAATCCCCCATGACTTTGATGTTTATGGATTGATTCGAAGAAGAGAACCCTCACCTTTGGAAGTTTCCATCAAGGAAATACAAAATTTGAAAAATGAAATGTCAAGATTGAAAAGGGAAAAGGAGAAGCCTAAGTCATCATTTTCTATGGAATCCATATGTGCTCTACCTTTTTATAAGAGTCTATACATGATTCCTTTTCCAAGATATATTGAGATTCCCAAGTATGAAAAGTATGATGGAAATGGGGATCTACATGATCATGTTAGAAAATTTTATGCTTTGAGTATGGACTTCATGCATGATGATACTTACCATATGAGACTCTTTCCTAGGATTATAAATGGCCAAGCTATGGAGTGGTTCACAAAAATACTCTTACAATATTCAATATCCAATGAAAATTTTGTTACCAAAATTTTCACTTAAACTCAATTTAGTGGAGCCATCATTTGTTCAAGGAAAGGTGCATTTTTACTTCATGTTCTTTTCAAACCAAATGCATAACTTTAAAAATTTTGATACATTATTGAATTATTACATTTCATGAGGAAAAGATCAAAATATAAAAAGTAACACTTTGCAAATATTTTCTAAAAATGTAATATTTTGTTCATCAAAGTTTTGTATTATGCTACACACAAGCCATGAAACTAGCTAGATGCAGTTCATTGTATTTTGTTTTCAAATAATGCATGAGTACATATACAAATGTGGAGAAGATAGGATGCATGAATAGGGGCGAGTCATTTCTTGAAATGATTGGTGTATGTTGGATTGTCCCTTAATGTCTCACTCTACTGAGTCTCCTTGATCCTCGTTGCTTTTTTGCCTTGTGTCTTGCAAAAAATGTGAAAAGATAATGGGATAGAACTAGAATATAGTTCTAAGCAATGATTGATCTAAATTCATACATATATCCCCCCTCCCACATAGGCATTCATTATTTCAAACCAAATGCAATTTTATTCTAACATGTGTGCTTCTTGTGCAGTACCCTATCTCTAATTAGCAAGTGGAGCTAAATGTGGCTCCCATAAGGGTTTGAGCCCAGCTTGATAATAAGAGACATGAATGAAAATGCCAAAATTAGAATATTAAGTAAGAGTCATAGGTACATCCACTATCTGAAGGAGAAATCACCACAAGATGTCAATGCAATGGAAATATATTTAAAGACAACAAATAGAAAGAAACATCAATGCAGATAGAAATCGGTCACAGTAAAGAGGATCCATCAACATGGTCATTACTAATTATTTTAGTTCTACATCAAAATGACATAAACAGTGGTGGTCTCAAAGGATGGCTACAGAATAGATCATGAATCTATCAGGAACAATGTCAACATAAGTGATATAACAGTGACGCTTCCATGGGACTCTAAGTAATGTTCAAGTGATAGAAAGAAAATGGAAGAGCATGCATTCCATCTTTTCATTTTCATAGAGCTTCCAATATGTAGAAACAATTCAAGAAAGTTTTGAGTTTTCAAAACAAATAATTATTGTTGTAAAACCACATTCTTTTACTGAAGGATAATATGGATAAAATCTTAGATGATGCAGATCAAATATATATTGTCAAGGATAAATCATGTAGCAGCAGTAAAATGCATCTAATTACAAGAACATAACAATTTCAAGAAAAAGGAATTCTAAAAATATCAGCATAATACAACAATCCAATGATAGCAACAATGCTACAGGAGTAAAATAACATTTCAAATATGATCAACATAAGTATAAAACACCAACATATATCATGAAGGAGCATAGGTACAATATCATGAGGATACAATGATCAACGATAGTGCTATAAATGAGACCAAAGACAAATAGTGCATCATGAATCTAAGGGTAGTGATCATCTTTATAAGCAGTCTTATTATTAGAAAAGTAAAAAATTCAAAGAATAGTGACAAGATAATTTTCAAAATCATATTATATAATGGATACGAGAAAAAATTGGAGGGATCTCAAGGATCTCTTACGCTTGTAAAACATTATAAAGAGACTTTGTGTAGGAAGCATCAAAATTTTTGGAGATGTGATCAATATAGATGAGTTTCAAAAAAATTGGTTCAGTAAAGGAATGTAGGCCTGGAAGAATTTATTTCTTGCACGTGTAAAGTGTTGAAGGTTATAGTACAAAAAATTAATAAACATTGCCTAGAGAAGGAACATAGAGCCTATTTTATGGTGCACAAAACCAATGATAAATCAATGGTTAAACCACAGAATGTCAAAAACTTGGCCACAGCTCATATTAGATAGAGATTTCTTTCTTTCTTTTTGCATAAGGCTTCAAATTTGTAAAATAAATGCAAAAGGTACTCACCATTTTTACAAATTTGTATGAAGAGAGATCTAGAATGCAAGTTTCTTTCAAAATGTGAGTGCTAAATTATTTTCAAACCTCCAATCTACAGTCAAATCCCTTTCAAACTCCTTCAACATTACATGACATCATAAATTGCAGCACAAAAACAACTAAGCAAAGTCTGCAAATAACTTCCAATTTCTAGCCACATTCTTCCATGGTGGAGAAGAAGAGAAGAAGACACGCAAATCCCTCAAACCCTCTATTTTCCTCATGGCAACTGGAGCAACTCTCCTTCTCAGCCAAATGAAACACAAACAATGAAAAAATGAAACACTTTAGGGTTTGAAATACCCTTTATTCCCTTTGTAACATTCTAAGAGGAAAAGGCTTTTGGCCTTTTATTATATTTTTAATATCTCCTTAGTGCCCACACCCATGTATGGGTGTTTTATTTAAAACATAAAATTTCATTTTAAGTGATAATGTTATCACTTAAAATTTTAACTTTGCATTGTTTTTTTTTTAAATTTTAAAAGTAAAAAATAAATATTTATTTTTACATTTAATAATATTATTATTTAAATTATTATTTATTATTTTAATAAACATTATTATTTTAATAAACATTATTATTTTAATAATATTATTATTTTAATAATATTATTAAGTGGTTTAATTATCACTTAATATATTATTAAAATAATTAGTATTTATTAAAATAATAAAATATAAATCACATAATAATTATTAATAAAAATTATTAAATATTTTATAATTTGTTTATTTATGAATTATAAGTCATTTAATAATTAATATATTGCAAAAATAAGATATTTATTTTTCCTTTAAAAGTAAAAAAAGCATATATTTTGCAAAGTTTTGATCAAGTGCTAAAGTCAAGGAGATAAGGATGCAAATTTTGAGGTCTGAGTGGAGTTATTACTTTTCAAAGACTTTTTGTGATCTTTTTGAGGGATAAGACTGCATTTATGGGAGATATTTATGATGATATTAATGAGGCATGACTTCTGAGTTATTTTATGCCTTTTTAAAGTCCTTTGAGAGGCTAAAAAAAGACCTTGTAGACTAAATCCAACCCAAGAGTTATTAGTCTCCTAAATGCAACTGGGTGAAAATTGCATAAGTATGAGTTGAGGCTCATTTTGTAAAAAGTTCTAGTTTTATGCAATTTCAAGAGTCTTAGTGACTACTTTTAGTCCTTTTTTCTCATTTTGTGTTTAGCTTATAACTCAAATTTTTGTAGATACAGGAATACATTGGAGATCATTTAAATATAGTATTTTGCCTTCCTATTTATTGCAGATGTTTTATTGCAGGTTATAGTTTGTGTTAAATAAATTATCACAATTTTGTGTTGTGAAAGTTTATCTTTCCTTCCTTAACACATAATTTCTTAGACCTTTCTATGAAATACTTATGCATGAACATTGTTAGTAAATAGATTTGTCCTTCTACAAATTAACAAACAAATCAACTCTAAATATCCAAAAAAAAGGACAAACAACACTAACAGTTGGACGAGTTATCATTAATTGATAACTCTCCTTTGAATTGAGAGGTATAGCTCCCTCTTAGCAAGATCTACAATGAATTAAATATTGATTATGTCATTAACCAAAAGACACGAAGGAAATTGACATTCATTTATCAACATGAAATGAATGCGATTACAGATTAAAAGACTCAGAGATGAACAAACAAATGGCCAACTAACCACTTATCTAATCTTCCCAATTACATAGATAACAAAAAAGGAATTAAATGATTTGTTTTGCAAAATGTAGACATGCAGACCAACTGATTTACCTATAAACATATATTTGATAAAATGGCATACGATGATGTTCAGAAACATGAAAGAAACAATCAACTAATTGATTTCAATCAGAGAAAATAAGTATACAAATCAACTGATTTGTGACACAAACACCTCTTTATTTCAAAACATAAACATAATAACCAACAGATCATTATGTTCCTTTCCATTACGATCAAAATGCAGAAAAATATAAAATAGTTCCCTTGCTGTCCCTGTTACAAAAAACTGAAAATAAAATCTCTCCCTCTTCCTGTAGCCAACTGACCGCTGGAAAAAGAATTCCCTCATCTCTTTGAAAATATTTCCATAAAAAATAATATCCAGCTTTTGTGGCTTTTCAGTTATACAACCATTTCTTGAAATTGTTTATAACTCCCCTTTTCACTTTTCCATCTTCGGTATGATTAGTGTCGAACCCCCTTAGAATATTTTGAATAGAAGACTTTATGCAATCTTGGGAATATTGAAAAGCGGGAATTTATTACATTTGAGATGTATTTCCCTTTTTAATAAAATGACATCTATTCCCACAAACCATTCGACATAACCATAAAGTCTTTGGGTATGAATAAATATCCTGTCAAAAAAAAGGTTGTTATTCTCATTTATAGATCTGTAATCAGTCAATAATATCTTTTGAAGGAAAATAAGTTTTCAAATCACTTCGATGAAGATCTGTGGAACTTGCCTGTGCATAACATATCCCGAAATCAAAAAAATCCAATGGTTAAAAAAAAGATATGCCTCCTCTACCGAGACTGGTTTTCTACTTCCAGAAAATTTGAGATTATAGACTATTTAAGAAATCCTTTCAAAAGATCCTCATCTATTGTATTATATGAATTATTTTATAATGTATCTTGGACGTGCAAATCTGAACCATACATCTTGAATATTGAAAATTTAACTTTGAACTTTGAACTTGAGGTTCAAGGTTCAAGTTCAACAAATCCTCTTTCAATGTTGTCCCCTTACAAAGTATAACCTCCCAAAGCACCATAAACAAAACCACTACAAATTATGAGAATATTTGGAAAAATTTCTTCATGGGACTTGGTTTTAAAAGTTTTGAATTTGGGTGCTAGAGGCAAGCCAACATACATGAAGTAAATGGGTTGTGTGAGTTTACGACTGCATTTAGGTGTATTTTCATGAATCATTCTTTTGCATGCTGCAAGTTATGAATTTGATGCATCACCTTCAATTTCCATTTAAGTCTTTCCTTTTTTTTAGTATTTAGAGTTCATATTATAAATCCTTCTTATCCCTTTTCCAGCCAAGTTTTTACAATTTTGAATTAGTTTCAAGTGAAGTATCATATAGGAACCGACCTAGAATCTAGAGATTCACTCCAATTTTGGGAAACCCACTACCCATGAGTGTTTCCATGTTTCTCCAGAAGGTTAAGTTTATGCAAACTTAATAGGGTGCAACTTTTAGAGATAACAATTTTGGCATACCTGGTGGGACTGTTCTTAATTGAAGAAGTCAGATTACATTGCATTTTTTGTTGGTTCTAATATGCTACCAGAAAGTTTAGACCTTTGAGAGGTTATTTTTTGCATATTTGGTGGCTTTGTAGAGGAAAATCAATTGGTTTCATAAGATCAAGTGTTCGTATGTTAAAAATAAATTTTACTTTTTGATTTTCAGCCTTTCAGATGAGTAGAAATGCCAAATTTTCAAGGAAATCGTGTATACCCAAATGGACAATTTGCATATTCTCCACCATTTCATGAGAATAATGTCCAAGAGGATCTATTTCAACCATGTCATAATAAACTATCACAATATGATTGTAATGAACCGATGTCTACTTAGCCTTTTCATCATTCTACAAATGCTAATAATTTACAAATTAGAGACACTCCAAGTATGTTGTGGGACTTGACCATGCAATTGATGACATTAAGAGGTAGCATGAATCTGAGTTCCAACAACAATTGAGTTTTCAACAGGAAGAATGGTCATCTTATGCCTATCTACATGAGTAGGAGGTGTTGGCTCGTCAAGAGTGTCATAAGAATTTTTTAGTTCTACAGCATAGGCGGCATGAGGCAACTCTTGCAAAAGAGTTGGAAGTGCAAAAGAAACATTATGAAAAGGTCTTGATGATACAAAAGTTGCAATGGGAGGAGAATTTTTTAAGAGAGTTAGCAGCTCATGAGGAGTTTCATGAAAAGAGCTAAAGGAGCATAGAGAGAAAATAAAACTCTTAGTTGTTACAACTATGAAATATAAAGAGGCCAAACAGATACAACATGAAGAGACTCTTCACAAAGGACATGAAGAAAATGTTGAGAAAAAGGTTTCCATAGAGCTATCTAATGGATTTCCCAATTTTGTTGGGAAGAATAAGGAAATTGAAACTTCTTTGTTTAGTGAGCTACCTGGTTTTGTTGGAGAGGATGACATGCTTGAACTAGCACCATTATCGGGCTTTGGACAACAAAATGAAGGATATGAGTGTGCACAAATTTTGTATTTTCAAAAGTTACAAGATCAAGGGGTTTCTCAAGTTGAACTATACACTAGTTCACATTCATTGCTTCAGGAAGCAGGTCAAGAGGTTCCTATGGACCTTTAAGAGAACTATCATACTGCTGAAAATATCCATGCCATGCAAAAAAAAATGAGGAAGACTTAGAAGAATACATGTTCTAGGATGAGTTGGAGCTTTTTTGCTCAAGGATTGATACAAAACCAATATCTCCTAAGTTATAAATTCATAAGAAGTAGAAAAAAATGTTGAGGCAGCCATGTTTCCATTTGAAACACATGGGCCAATTCATTCCATACATCAAAGTAATGAAATGGAGGTGGAATTTCTCCTTACAAGTGAGAAAATTGAAGAAATTGATCTCAATTAGCAAAAAAAGTGTTGAAGAAATAACTCACCAATCTAGAGCCAGCAAAAGAAGCTCTAATTTATCTCTCTTAAGAGGATGCCCTCTCAGGTGTCTATCTAAGGTGGAGGATAGCAGAGACCCATTATTCATACTGACACTCAAACATGAAGTTCCAGCTGGAGATGCAATAAAAAAAGATCATGTTCAACTGATCAATACACTCTCAAGCAACATTGTGCATGCACACCAAGAATAGGTAGGTGAACTAGCATGTAACTTCTAGGAGGAGTTACAATTATTTATTAAATTTATATCCAAAATGTCTCTTTCCCTAGTTGTCCATAAACATGTCAATAATTACAAATTGAAGAGAAAAAGGAGTTACTTCACTCAGCTAGTAAATGGTTTTGTTTAGCATGTTTTGTTGTTGGTTAGGCCAAGGTAGGTTAGTTTTTTAGTTTTCCCTAAGTGTTGTTAAGAATGGTTAAGTTAGTTTCAATTTTAGCTTTCCTAGTTTTCAATAAATTTATGATGAAGGGTGCTCCCCCTTAATACCACAAACACATAACAGAAACAAAGAAACAACAACAATTTGCAAGAACAGAAAATGAGCTTCTTATTATCTCCACAAATGTGGAATTACAAATTTCAGAATTACAATATGCAAAGCCACATGGGCATTTTCCCTTACAATATTCAATAGGTCAAAGCCTCAAATCATTACCCAAATCTACCCAAAACTGCCCCGAACTGCCTAAGACAACTCTACGTGCCTTCCATATATAGGCAATTTTTCACCGCCTGAGAAGGTTCTAGAAATTTAGCCATTAAGGCCGACCGCCCTTAGAACTATTTTATTTTTCATTTTTATTACAATAGGGTCGGCTTAAAATAATTACAAAATATGTTTTTAGGTAGCCCAACTTTCGGAGGCCATAACTTTTTAACCGTAGCTCTATTTTTCTATTATAACCACTTTTCAAAAATGGCAGGACCTGATCTACAATGCTTAATTGGTGCAAGCTCCAGTCAATTGAGGATCGATCATGATCCAAAGCCTCTAAGGCCTTCAAAATTGAGCTCAAAGATTTTGTACCCAAAAACCTCAATAACTTCACCAATACAAATGATGTGGCAATGAAACTCAACTGGTAGGCTGAAATGACTGAGATGAACCTCCACCTGTGAAATCAGAACATTCTGAGATCATATGACCAACTTACTAAAAATAGTAAATTTCCATAAATAGCAGCTCTACACAAGATATCCCTTATTGAAAAGAAACTAGAAATATTTTTGGGTGATGCAAGATTGCTCTTACACCCAGGATGCTCCTACATTAGACACCCGGAGTAATTTGAGAAGTGACCCTATCACATCTTAGGTGTGAAGAGGAAAACCAAGATGGTTAACCTCCTCCCTTGTCAGCCATGATGAATCTTCAACAGGTCATCCTTTCCATTTGACGAGATATTCTTCATATGTCTTGTTTCTTATGCTTCTTCCAACACGACTATCCAATATATCCTCAATCTCCTTGGTAGATGAAGTAGTTGCTGGAATACTCAATTGTGCTTCTATGATCTCATCTTCAATACCTCCTTCATGATACTCTATCAAATCTAAAATGTTAAATATTGGTGAAATATTCAGCTCAGTAGGCAATTCTATTTCATATGCATTTTCTAAATCATGCTTCTTCAATATCTTACATGGCCCAAACTTCTTCATTTTCAACTTGTTGTGTGTACCTACTGGAAATCGCTCCTTCTGCAAATGAACCTTGACTTCACATCCAACTTGAAATTCCTTATGCCTCATTTTCTCATCTACCTTATCCTTATACTACGCATTCATCTTGGTAATGTGATTCCTCACCTCCTCATGGATGTTCTTCAAATGTTCTGCAAAATCCTCAGCTTCAACACTACTTATTTCTCCTTTATCTATCTTCCTCAACTCAGATGCATTTTTGGGACTACTTCCATATACAATCTGGAATGGTGATTTACCAGTGCTCCTATTGACAAAAATATTATATGAAAATTTCATCTATGGTAAAATCAATTTCCATCCTATTGGCTTATCTCCAACCAAACATCTTAGCAAATTCCCTAAACTCCTATTCACCATCTCTATCTATCCATCAATCTGTGGATGATGTGATGAACTGAACTTCAAATCTATCTTTAACTTCTTCCACATAGTGTGCCAAAAATATCCAACAAACTTAGTGTCCTAATCTGAAACTATGCTCTTCGACAAACCATGTAGTCTCACTACTTCTTTAAAAAACAATTCTACTACATGAATGGCATCATTAGTCTTCTTGTAGGGAATGAAATGTGCCATCTTTGAAAATCTATCAAACACCACAGAGATTGAATCATGTCCCTGCTGAGTCCTCAGTAAACTAAGAATAAAGTCCATACTGATATCCTCCCAAGGTTTCTCTGGTACATGTAATGGATGATACAACCCTATATTCTACTTTACTCCTTTTTCCATCTGACATACTTTGCAACTTTGTACAAAATTCTTGACATCTTGTTGTAACTGTGGCCAGTAATAATTCTCACTAACCAAAGCAAGGGTTTTATCTCGACCAAAATGTCCAGTCAATCCTTTGATATGCTTCTTCTTGATGATATTATCCCTCATAGAACTTCATAGAATGTACAACTGACTCCCTCTGAATAGCATATCATCCTAGATGATGAAGTCCAACCACTTCATTCTATCTAGAGTAATAGGTTCTATACAAGCTTTCCAAGCTTCACCAAAATCAGGATCCTCTGGATACAAACTCTTGAGTTCCTTGAACCTAACCACCTCATTCTTAATCTCTATCAGCAATAGTTTCCTTCTGCTAAGAGAATCTACAACCCTATTATACTTTCCACTCCTATGTTTTAAAACAAATGTGTAACTCTACAAAAACTCAACCCATTTCAAATGTCTTTGATTCAACTTTCCTTGACTATTCAAATATTGCAAAGCTTGATGATTAGTATACAAAACAAACTCCTTAGGAAGAAGATAGTGTCTCCACTTCTTCAATGCTTGAACTATAGCATAAAATTCCTAATCATAAACATAATATTTCCTCTTGGCATCATTTAACTTCTCACTAAAATAAGCAATAGGTTTACCTTCTTGGCTCAAAATAGATCCTTTGCAGTACCACTAGCATCATAGTCTACTTGAAACACCTTATTAAAATTTGGAAGTGCTAAAATAGGCTATTCTGTAACTTTTTGTTTCAATAGTTTAAAACTCTTATCTATCCCTATAGTCCACTTAAATTCTTTCCTATCTCCTCTCATTGTTTCAGTCAAGGGTCCACAAATACTGCTAAAACTCATGATAAACTTTCTGTAAAAGCTTTCCAAACCATGAAAATATCTTACCTCAATAGCACTCCTTGGAGTAAGCCATTTGAGGATAACCTTCACTTTCTCTGGGTCCATTTTTAGACCTTATGTTGAAACTACAAACCCCAGATACACTAACTCCTTCACAAAACTATACTTCTTCAAATTAATCAACAATTTCTCTTCTCTCACCTTCTCAAACACCCTATGAATATGCATTATATGCTCCTCCAATGTCTTACTAAATATCAAATTATCATCTAGGTAAACAATGACAAACTTACCCGGAGATTCTTTCAAAACCTCATTCATCAACCGCATGAAAGTTCTCAGTGCATTGGCTAGCCCAAAAGGCATGACTAACCACTCATACAATCCTTCCTTTGTCTTGAAGGTATTCTTCGATTCATCTCCTTCTCTGATCTGAATTTGGTGATATCCACTCTTCAGATCTATCTTTGAGAGATACACAACTCCACTCAAATAGTCCATAATATCATCCATTCATGGAAATGGAAACCTGTACTTGATTGTGATCTTGTTTATTTCCCTAGAGCCTATACACATCCTCCATTCTCCATTCTTCTTTGGTGCTAATACTACAAGTACAAAACATGGACTGAGGCTCTCCCAAATAAACCCCTTCTATAACAACTCATATACTTGTCTATTCAACTCTTCACTTTCTGTTGGTGTCATTCTGTGTGCTACCTTATTTGGAAAACTAACTCCTGGAATCAATTCCATCTGATGAATTATCTTCCTTACTAGTGGAAATCCATCAGGAACATTATCAGATACAATATCCTGAAACTCATTCAATAGATCTGCAACTTCTACAAGTACATCTTCTACTTCCTCTTTACCAACTTTTGTAATTAAAGAAAAACACATGATCATGCTTCATACCCTCTAGGAATTTTCTTCCATCAACAAAACTTATTCTTGCATTACCACATGCCTTTTCTTCTATGTCCTTCAATGACTTTAGCTTATGTCGCACTCCATCCTTTATCAGGGAATAGGTATTTGCATGACCATCATGTACATCATGCCGGTCAAACTGCCATGGTCTATCCAATAACATATGACATGCATCCATAGGTATGATATCACATAGTACCACATCATGGTATCTACCAATCTTGAACTTTACTAGGCATTGTTCACTGACCATGACCTTGTGGTCATCCTACACCCAGGCAATCCGATATGGATGTGGGTGTTTCTATCTCTTGAGCTTCAACTTTGTGACCATCTCTTCTAACACCAAATTGTCAATGCTTCCACTATCAATAATCAAATCACAACACTTATCCTCACACTTGCACCTGGTGTGAAACAGGCTCCTCCTTTGCTTAGTTTCATTCTCACCACTTAGTAGGACTCTTCTGTTAATTAGTATTTCTCCTCTTTCATCATCTTCATAATGTGATTATCTGGCATCTTCATCTACATGTGCAACTCTATCCTGACCTTTAGTTCTCTTATCTGTCCTCTCTTGGCATTGAGGATATTCATATGCCCTATGAACTTCTTCTCCATAGTGAAAACATGTTCCATGGAAGCCTCATCTTCCTGATCCTTGTCATCTTCCTCTTCCTCTTTGATCTCTATTATTTTGATCATGAAAACAATTGAAATTGTTACCTCTTGGATTTTGACTGCTACTGGCCTCATCCTTCTTTTTTGGATCTTCATTTCGGTCTCCATATGACCATCCATTGGATCTTCCACCATGACCTCTTACACTTTGTCGGCTCTTAAACTTCTTGTTTAGCTTTTCCTCTAATTTTAGGGAAAACTGGTATGCCTCTTCAATACTATTTATTTGAACCAAATTCAACTCCTCCTAAATGCTTGGCCTCAACCCATTAAGATAGCGGGCAACTTTTTCATTATCATCTTCTGCATGGCCTTTTCTGATAAGGATTCAATAGAATTCCTCTATATACTCCTTAACAAATCTTCTTGCTTTCTTCAAACCTTGCATTTTCTTTAGTAGATCAATCTCATAATCAAAAGAAATGAACTGTCACTTCAATTTATCAACCATTCGATCCCATCTTGTGATTTTCTCCTTTCCTCTTCTATTTTGCTCCAATTGAATCTCTTACCACCAAATCTTTGCATGACACTTCAGTCTGGCCTTTGCAAACTTGACCTGATCAGGATCCTCAATATCTTCATACTCAAAATATTCCTCTAATTCATTGATCCAGTCGATCAACTTTTCTAGATTAAGGTTTCCTGAAAATGTAGGAACCTCAATCTTAGGTCTTTTCCCGATCTTGGAAGTGGCTCAAAAAATTCTTTCTTCCTCTTGATTAAGAATTTTGCCTTCTCCTTCATGATCAAAGTTTCTTTCTTCCTCAGCTTCATCCTCACTTTCGTCTCTGACATTAAGATTCATTCCTCTGCGAATATCTTCTTGCAATGCTCGCACTTGTCTCTAGAGGGCTCTAACCTTAGGTATCACAATACCAGCTCTTCCTCTATGTTCCCTTCATGGAGGCATTTTCATGCTTATCTCTGAAACCCTAAACCACAGTCCTGGTGTAAACTACCTCACAGTCGGTGATCTGTTTACACACTCAGGAACTCCCACTCTGACACCACTTGATGAAGGGTTCTCCCCCTTAATACCACAAACACATAACAGAAACAAAGAAACAACAATAATTTGCAAGAACAAAAAATGGGCTTCTTATTATCTCCACAAATGTGGAATTACAAATTTTAGAATTACAATATGCAAAGCCACATGGATGTTTTCCCTTACAATATTCAGTAGGACAAAGCCTTGAATCATTACCCAGATGTACCCAGAACTTCCCTGAACTGCCTAAGACAATACTACGTGCCTTCCTTATAATCATTTATTCAATCGATAAAGGAGACAAATTGAACAGTTGATCAATCACATCAAGCCTTCACACCAAGAAAAGATAAGGCAGAACTTCAAGATTACTAAACATAGGTTTGACCAAGCACACTTACCCAGCGACAAGCAATTACCGAGTACCGAGCTAGTGATCACCGAGCATTCATTTAAACTGAGCACCAATAATTTACCAAATGGTGAATTTAGTGATTACAGAGTAAAGAAAGAAATGACATAGTAATCAAGAATGGCACAAATAGCTATGCAAATAATTTTACACCGATCGGGAAAATGGTTTACCAAGATCGAGATAATATTTAATATGGATGTAATCATTAATTTAATGATGATTCCTATGTAATGTTAGATCTAGGTTATTTTTGTATACCATTGATCTTAGGTTTTCTAAGATAATGTAAACCCTAATTAGGTCAAGTCAATTTGATATAAAATTGTAAAGATGTCATTATGATCATGAATCATGAAGGAGTAGCCGCACTAAGGAAATCGAGAGATCAGACAAAAGGTTTTTTGGCAGAAGGTTTATGAAAGAGACAATCAGTTTTTTAGAACACACAAGGCTACCGAGCATAGTAGAAGTGAACATACATCACACTAAGGTGATATCTATTTGATATTTCACATATCTGAATCAGACAAGAATAAGTTGTTATTTACAGATACTTTTATTATTATCAATTTAACTATTGTAGCATAATTGAAATCTCTTAACATAGTGGACCTAACAGTTCTTATGTAAATCTCTTAACCGAGTACACACATATATTGTGTTGTTAAAATCCTCTAACCAGGTAGATCTAGTCAATCTTTTGTTACTTCTAATAGGGTAAGATCATTAGAAGTGATCACAACTTGTAGCCTTAAATGGACTACTTTACTGTTGTAGTAGTGAAGATTTGTGGGTGTCATCCCCACCGCAGTTTTTACCTTCTTACAAGGTTTTTGCGATACCAAAATATTTGTGTCATGAGTATGAATTTTCATGTATGATTTATTGTTTTATTTACATGCAATTTACATTTTCAGTTACTTGAATGTATGTTTCAAACAATGGATTCAGTTGGTTAATTGAGATATACAAGTGCAAAGTTTTAGTCTTAAAATTTTTTGAGGGTGCTAATTCACCCCTCCCCTCTCAATACTTATCTTTCCATAATCCCAATAACTAGGGGCAAAGGCTAACCTTACTTACATCCCTTAAAAATACTTGAGTGTGCTCAGACCTCTCCAATAGGTATATGGCATTGGTTCTGTCATGACTCTAAAATCTACATCTGTGTTTCTAAAGCTATCTAGTTCATCTGAGAGTCTAGTCCACGCAAAGGAACAATGTCATTTGTGCTTTTATAACACATGATGCATACCTCCTATTGAAACATCAAACTAGGGTGTGCTCTCTAACATAAACACAAGTGATCCCACTAAATCATGTAGTCAGGTTGCATTGTAAGTTCAGTTGCATGTTAATTAATTTCTTTTCAACATTTTTTGTTTGAGACAAAGGTTTTATTTCTTCACCCTTCCCTTCCCCCTTTTTCATCCAATGTAAACCCTCATCTCTCTCCTTGCCTTCAACCCTACCACTTTGTCCCTAGACAAATTTTCCCTGGTGATTGGGCCACTCCTTCCCACCCCCATCCTTCTGGCAGGTGGAGATGCCTGTCCATAGATAGGCAGCTCCTCCGGTGGTAGAGATGCCTATCTATGGATAGGTGGCTTTGCCAATGAGCGGAGATGCCTATCTATGAATAGGTCACCCTTGGGACAGCTTCCCTTAGACAAGAAGAGACGCCCATTAGGGGATGGATGTTCTGTCATGTCCCCCCCCCCCTCCCTCTCCCCTTTTCTCCTGCCATCATCCCCCCGACATGACTAAATAAAATAATATTTTTTTTTAATTTGTAAACATTAAGAAAGTAAGAAACCACAAGTGGGTTTTTGGAACTCACCGGATCCCTCTTGTTTGTTGTCATCGATCGACCCTCTGCTTTCCCAAGTCATGCAAAGTCTTTTCCCCTCATTTTTGTGAAAATTGACCATTTTTAAAATTTTGGCCTATTTTCCCGAGGGGGCACATTCTCCTACTGACTTTTCCTTTGTGCACCTTTTAGGTCCCATTTTCCCTTTGGGGCATTTATGTTTTCTTTTCTTTGACGCGATGTCATTTTTGACACCGCATCAAAGAGGGGCAAAATGTAGACACCTAAATTTGTCCACTTAACATTAATTTAATTAACGACCCCAAATAACATTGTGGTTAATTTTTAATTAATTATATTTGTTAAATTCATCTATTTATTTAATTAAATAAATTCATAACTATAGTATTTAAAATTAAATTAAAATACTACCCCTTTTAATGTAATAAATTTAATTTATTACATGTTTCTCCATATTCCCCTTTTAAATAAATTTTTAATTTATTGATTCCTCCACATGCTTTATTTCTACTAAACCATGATTAAATTAATTTTTACTGAATTTAATCTTAAACCTAACCTAGATGCTATCCTACACACATCACTTTCTATCTAATAAGTCTACTTACTAATTAAATTCCTACACCCATTAGTCCTAATTAATTGTTCACACATGTGTGAGAAAATTTCTAAAAATTGTCTTTTCAAAAATTACTAAAAAATTCCTAAACAAGGTTTCTTACATTTTTTTATGAAACCTCGTACACCTTCCAAAAGTATGAAAAATGGACTTTTTTTTACATAACTCTTACACACACTTACACATGTGTACTTTAAATACACATTGACCCTTCACATTCCAAGTCGCTCACACATGTGTGAGCAAGTCTTGGACTTTGCATGGCTTATGTGTCTTCTTGGTGGCACCTATGTGGATTCCACATAGATGCCACCTCACCCAAGCCCTCCAAAATCCTATAAATAGGACCCTTGCCTCAAGAAAATCATCCATAATTTGTATGTAGAATTATAATGCAAGTTTTCTTTTTTGTATTTAGAGTTCGCTAACCATTTGGTAATTGTTAGAATTCATAGTAGATTTAGAATTTGATTTCATGCTTTAGCTTCATTCATCTGATAGTTTTGCATGTCATATGAGCTTGAGGGTTTCTTCCATAGCTCCTCCTTAAGTAGTTCAATCTTCATTTAATCTACCTTGCATTCATAGTGGGATTTATACTTGTGTTGGGAGAGCACACCCACAACCTCTCTAAGACATTAAATCAAGCAATTCTTGGGTGCACTTGCTTCATGCTCATTTGACATTATGGTGAGAACTTTTGGTTTTGCAATTTTATAAATATGTTAGATTAGAATGAATATGCTCTTTATTTATAATATTTGCATGTTTGAGCTTGCTCCCAATAGGTAGGTTTTCATCATAGACCAGAGAGATTTGCAAATTGACATAATTATCAACTAATTAATATGTTATGTAGCTTTTGGTGTCACTTATAAAATTTTCTTTCAAAATACGGAAGGTTCCACTTCAGATATTGTAGTATATGTTGCTCACCAAATGGTCAAGAAGGGAATAGACTATAATTTGTGCAAATTATTGTGATTGCAATTGTTGCACAATTTGATTTTAACTAAGAATGAAGGATGCATCTTTTGGTTTGGATCTCTGGTTGTTTGTCCAATATTTCACTTTCTAAAATCACCACTGTTAAAGGATAATGTTGTATTCAATAAATATTTTTTCTATTAATTATAAGTCATGCACATTACAAAATATCAGTCAACAATTAAGTCCTTCCTTAAGGAAATTATTGTTCAAAAAGTCCTAACATATATTGAAGTCTTTGTTGTTTCAATACATGAGACTCTGCTAAGTTAATACATGATATTTGTTGTCTTAGTAGATACATATATTTTTGTTGTGTTCAATAAAAAACAAAAAAGAGAATTTGTGTATACAATCAACATATCTAGCTACTATCAAATGTAGGTCCACTAATTTATTGGAACCATGATTCCCATGTGAGTGGGCATTCTAACCTCTGAAAGATAGCAATCTCAAATAGGATCAGGTTGTGCACTATGACACCTTTAGGGACCACCACAGATAAAGGAGCAGCTTCCACCACTTCATTGGGTACTATAGGCTCTACTTGTTCTTTTTTCCTATGTTCCTCATACTCTACCAAAAAGATTTCTGGCCCAATTTCAATGGGGGTCCTTTCTTTAGTTCTGACTATACTGTCTCATATCAACCTCACAAACTTCTCCTTGGCTAACCTCATAGTAACTGTCACATGCCAATCAATATCATGGATTATGAGCCTTTGTAGATACTTAGTAAGGATTCTATTACGACCATTAAAAATCTAATTGTTTCTATACTTCCATATTAACCAAAGAATTTCACAAGAAAGAATAGCTATAAAGAGATTAGTGATCTTCCTAAGGTAGTGGAATTGCCCCAAAATAATGTCAATGGCACAAAGAGAGTCATAAAATTTGATACCGAAAAGAAATTAAACCTATTTATCAAGTAATTTATCAAGAAATATGTGCTTAACAATTTTAGGAACTCTACAAATAGGACAAAGATTAGGTTCACCATCAAGTTTGACCACTACTAGTTTAAGTAGCAAAAATCTCCATAAGAAATACATATTTTTAGGTTCTAAGGGTCTATCCCACATGGAGGAAAGAGAAGCCTTCCAAGTGTCAGGGTCACAAGGTTGAGTACAAGAAGTTAATAGGTGCAACATAATATCTAGATTTTTGGGGAGCAAGGAATACATAGATTTAGCTTTAACTAAAGGTAAGGAGGATCTATTTGGACATTTGAAATAAATAAATCTATCAAAAATAGGGATACAAGGTCTAGGAAAATAGAAGGAGGTGTAAGCCTATTGAAAAATAGTGTATGTCCTCCACTGTGTGTAATCCATGTCATACTTCTCATGAAGCTCATTCCAGAAGATCATTTGTTCATCTCTAATTATGTCATTGAAGACTTTTAGACCTTTGTCATTCCAAGCTTTAGTTGAGCATCCTGTAATAGAGCCAAATGTTTACCATTATGTTTCAAATTCCATCATATAGAACTCCCATCGCAAATCTTATTGATGTTATCAATAATACCATTTTGGGATATGAATTTCCTGACTTCATTCCATGCCCTCCAAACTAAAAGAAACATAGTAGATCCTATTGTTTTATTAGGAAAGTTGTCAGCAATGATGTCATCCACAAGAATTCTAGTCTATGAATGCTTTTGGGTTGGGATAGCCCTTGAAATGTTATGTCTAACCAAAACTTTCCAAGGTTCATCACCTTGAAGGGCTTTAAAAATCCATTTTATTTCTAATGAAATGCATTGGATTCTGAGATCTTTTAACCCTAGTCCACCTCTTCCTTTGATCATTGTACACCATGCTCACTTGACTACATGTCATTTATTATTACCTTTACCATCAGAATAGAGGAAGCATCTAATCTATTTATGTAAGTGGTTAAATTGGTATTAGCAGAAGAGCCATGCTAATGAATAGTATATATTGTATGATGACAATATTTTTTGATAAAATTGAGCTCTCCCAGCCAATGTTAAATATTATTTATTCCATCTCTTCAATTTATTATATATCTTATCTTGAATCCAGTTCCACATCTACTTGAGTTTGGGTCTTATAGAAAAAGGTATGAACAAGTACCTCATAATATGGTTAGGGTTTCCCCATTCAAAGAAGAATCTACCAGTCCAATCAAGAGGGTGGGGACTCCACCCTATCATGACTGATTTAGAGACATAGATTCTTCTACTAGAGGCATCATATAACATATCCATTTTATACATAATTGATACAATATTTTCCTCATCCAATTCAATTAGTAATGTTGTGTCATCAACAAATTGGATGTTGCTTACTTCCTCATAATTAGGAAAGGTAATCCCCTTAACTCTTGGTGAAATAGTGGTGTTCCTTAACAGATAATACATGTCTTTGGAAACAAGGAAAAAAATGAAAGAGCAAGGGGACAACCTTGTGTAATGGACCTTGATAGGAGGAATAGATCATATCTAGTTACATTAACTTCCACACAAGCATTTGCATCCTGCAATAGAGTACTCACCATGTGGAAGAACTCCTTGGGGAACTTGATACATTTCAATAATGTATCAATAAAGCTCCATTCCACCCTATCATATGCCTTTTCAAATTCAATCAATAGAATTGTAATTTTTTTATTAGTTTCTTTGGACCAATTCATTGCTTCCCAATAAGTTAGAAGGTTCACAAGAATATATCTTCCTTTAACAAAGCTAGTTTGTCTAGGATTGACCAAAATGGGCAAGATATTTTCTAACCTCTTAGCCAACACTTTAGCAAGGATTTTGTATGGTACATTGAGTAGAGTGAAGAGACGCCAATTTTTAAGAAAAGACTTGTCACCATCTTTAGGATCAATTTGATAAGGCTAGAATTAATTTGATCCCCTAAATAACCATTTGCAAAAGTTTCATTGTACACTTCCAACAATTCTTGTCCAATCCAATCAATACATCCTTTATAGAACCCAACTAGTAGCCTTATCATTATTAAGGGTTCTTGTAGTAGAATTTATTTCTTCTACTATGTTTCTTTTGTTCAAATCAAAAGTATCAATACCTTCAAGTTTATTGGGTATGATGTTTAGAATCCTATTTTTAGCTAGCCATTTTCCCCCACCGTCCTCTAACAAGAAAATTTTTCTACAGAATGTCTTGAATGCATTTAGAATGCTATCTTGATCATTGATTGCCCTATTGTCCTCCACAATACTATATATGTTCTTTTGCCTACTTATATTTCAAATATTGAAAGAGGTATTTAGTACCTTTGTCTCTATGTTCTAGCCAATTTAATTTGGCCCTTGTTTTCATACCCATGATCTTGTTTTGTTGAATCTTCCTCAAGGACCCTTTGGCATGAAAAATATTCACATTGACTTCTAAATTTGAGGGGTCTTCCTGCAAGTTCTCTTCTATAGAGATCAGGAAGTTATGTAGGCACATTTCTTGTTTCCTCATATCTTTGGCTTTTTTCCTTCCAACGGTTTGGAAAAAGACCATTCCATGTAATGACATTCTAATTCCATTTATCCTTGACATTGATCAACATGGGGTTGTTCTTATTAAGAAATCTAATAATGCTCACAACTTGCATTACATCCTCATCTACCAATAGTTTAGAGTTGAGTGCAAAGACATTTTTGAAAGGATTGAACCTTGGGGTAAGGGATCCAATAATAATTATAGAGAAAATTGGGTGATGATCAGATAGGGTACAAGGACTAAAGTTTACCCCTCCATAGTTAGGGTTAGAAGTAAACTTAAGGGAATCCTTATTGACATAAAAATTGTAAAGCCTATAGTAGATACTTATATGACCTTGTTTATAATTGCAACAAGTGTACCAAAGGCATTTGAGTTCCCTCTTTCTCCAAAACATAGGGTCAAAAAGTTTCATCTTATTGATCATCTTGGTCCAAAAGAACCCTTATTCTCCTTTCCAATAAAACTTGGAGACTCCTAACTTGTCATGGGGATCTTCAATCATGTTGAAATCTCCCCCCAAAATCCATGGAATCTCATCTAACTATGGCAACCATTTCCATCGTTCAATCATATCCTTGCTATCATTAGGAGCATATATAGAGAAAATTCCCATTGGTTGGTCATTAACATTCACCACCACCTACACCACTCTATTGAATGGAGATAATCCTTGGTCTCTAACCTTGTCTCTCTAGGTGTTACTAAGTAAAATTTAATAATCCCCCTTTTCTTTTAAAGTGGTTGGTCTTAAAGAAGATAGAATCTCTCCATATGCATTTAAGATTGGTTTCTAGAGTAAAGTTAACAACTTTTAGTTCTTGTAGTAGAAGCACATCAAGGTTTTTCTATTCTCTCATGATTTTTTTAACAATATATTTCTTATTAGGGGACTCTAACCCCCTAATGTTCTAGACACACGGTTGATCTCCATGTCAAAATTTAGGAACCAATTTCCATAGGTCCTTGAAATTTTGGAAACATTTAGGGAACTATCCATTAGACCCTTTGGAATGATTCCTAGAAGAGTTAGAACCCCTTGGCCTTCCTCTTTTCTTTTTCATAATAAAAACATGTCCCGAGCTGGTGGAAGAGTTACCATCACTCCTAACCCTTTTCTTCTTCTTAGATCCACCACTAGTATTACCAACCTCCACAGCATCAACTTCCTTAGCAATTAAATTGTTGATTACAGAAGGAGAATAATGTGGGAGGATGACCTAGAAGATGGAGGTACATGCCAGTTTATCCAATTTATTCTTGAATACTTCTGAAGCATTGATAGGTCTATCAGCCTGGGTAGAGTGATAATTTTCCTTGGTTCTAGTCTAAGGTACACCACTAGGAGGTGAGGGGCCACATTTTACTACACCATCTTGAACACTCTACTAAGAGACTCCATTAATAGAGAAAGGAGAGGGAACATGAGAAATTTCATAAAGGAGAGGAGGCATCTCACCCCTAGTGTTATGTTCTAGGCTAGAATCAAGAGAAGATACCACCCTCTCCAGAGTCACAAATTTATCAATTTTAGGAGAAGGGGTTTGTGAGAGTTTCCTTCCTTTATCTATTTACTTTCTATTGGTTAAGTTATTAATAGCATCAATATTCCTTCTTATTGGAAGATTGTTGAGCATATCAGAGTTTGTTGTTTATGTATGTTGATATTAATGTTTTCTCATTGATGTCAACATACTAATTATTGTTGCAGACAATGTGTTCAATGAAGAAGATTTTGGGTGTTCATATGCTACATTAAATATCTCATGTTGTGAACATAAGGTATGATTCAAATATGTCTATAGTTGGTCTAGAGAGGTTTGAAAAAGTTTGGGTGATAGTTTGAGGAAGATATGACTAATTTATTAGGTGCCAGTATTTCAGTGTTCTTATTGTGATAGAGGTTGAATTATTTCTTTAGTGAGAATCAATATGGTTTATTCAATTGATGTGAAGGTTCTATGGTATTCTTGGATTGTGTTATGACCTTTTTTCTAGTTTACATTGATCGAACATGTGGTATTTTTCTAGCGTATTGGTTTTTCTTCATTTAGGTCCTAGATCCTATCTAACTTGATGAAGTAACATGTTATGATTCTTGGAGCTGATTTGGAAAAGTTTTAGCATGTTAGAGGATAATTTTTTGGATCCTACCTAAGTCTTGGCCAACTTGATTTGGACTACCTAAGTCTTGGCCAAATTGATTTGGATTGCCTTATGATTCGAGCATAATATTATATCTTATGTGTATGGATCCTAGCCAACTTTGTTGTATTGTAATATGTATAAATGGGGAATCATTTTGTGATTGTGGTAGATGTATGCGTGTGTAATTAAGAATGAAAGAAGAATGTTTTCATTCTGCAACTAAGGAAAAACTTGTACTTTAATGAAACTACATTGGCATAGCAAATGTTGTAAGTCATTTCCCTTTGTGAATTGTAATAAGAGATTGATCAGTGAACCTGACTGAGGACCATATCGTTGTATTGTGAGAAGTAATCTCTAGGTAGTGGGCCTATGAATGCATGTGCATTCTACTTTTATATTTTAATTTTTCCTTAACTAGGAAGTACTTTTAACAAAGTACATCTATCTAGTGGGTTTGACTCCCACTGTGTTTTTCCCTTAATTGAGTTTCCTCAAGAACAAATTTGGTGTTCTGTGTTATGTGTTGTGGATCTTGCATTAATTTTTATCTTTTAGATCATCAATTGGTTTTAAGTGGTTTTAAGTTTTAACTATTAGTACATAACTAATTCACCCCCCCCCCTCTCAATTGTACTTGACTACTTTTGGGCATAACAATTGGTAGTGAAGCTATGTCCTTTTGAAGAAGCTTAACTGCTTGAAGGAGATCTGACATGGCGAGCATAAGGAAAGAAAGCCCTAAGTTTGATGGAAGCAATTATCTAATATGAATGGGAGATGAATATTGGGATATCATAGAGAATCCTTACACCATTCCTAATGACTTATCTTAAGCTACTACTGATGAAAAGAAGAAATTCAATGAAAATGTGTTAGCAAGGGAAACTTTAATCAGTGCCTTGTCAAACATGGAGTATTCACACATCTATGGATTGAGGACAACACATGAGGTATGGACAAAATTAGAAACCATTTATGAAGGTGACAAGTATGTTAAGAAAGCTAAGTTGCAGGGTCTTAAAGGGAAATTCAAAGATATGAAGATGAGTGAAAGCAAATATATCTCAGTCTATATGCTGAGAGTAAATGATCTAGTTTGTGGAATTAGATGTGTTGGTGGTACCTTTAGTGATGATGAAGTTGTAAAAAAAAATGAGATCTTTACACATGTGTTACATTAAGAGGGTTGCAACTATTGAAGAGTTGAGAACTATTAGAGATATTTCAAGAGAATCTTTGGATAGTAAACTTTGTGCCTATGAGATGACTACTCTTAGCAAGGAACTTTCAAAGGTTGAAACTACATTCAAATCCAGTGTGACTAAGCATGAAAAGGGAGAGATTTGTTCTAAAGACAACTTCAAACACTATGTTAAGCAATGGGAAGAGATCATGGATGAAGATAGGAAGATGGATGAACTTGAAGCCTTGATTGCAAAAAGACTACCCAAGGGCTCTGGTAAGTATGAAGGAAAGTTTCATTTGAAATGTTTTAATTGTAATAAGTTTGATCATATTGCATCTATATGTCCTAATAAAGCTTCTAAGGAATCTAAATTCATATCTAAGAAATTTCACTCTAAAGTTCATAAAAAAATTTATGCTAAAGAAGGTGTAACTCATGATGAATTTGATGCTAGTAAAGATGAGATTGTGTTTATTTCTATTAAAGAAGAGAAAGCCTTGGTTTCACATTTTGATAAAAGAAATGAATGGGTCATTGATAATGGATGCTCACATCACATGACTGGTGATAAATATAAGTTTGTAAAGCTTGAATAATATGATGGTGGTAGTGTTATATTTGGTAACAACAATCCTTAGTTCATTAAGGGGAAGGGGTCAATCATTCTTGATGGTAAGAATAGTATTGATGATGTTTAGTGTGTTGAAGGTTTAAGACATAACTTATTGAGTGTTGGACAACTACTGGATAAGGGCTACCAATTGGAATTCATGGAAGGGAAGTAAAAAATCATTGGAAGCACAAGAAATATGATTGCATTCGGTACACATACTGAAAGTAATCTATTTCATTTGAAAATAATTGAGAATAATTTTTTGGTTGCTAAGATTGATGACACTTGGTTGTGGCATAGAAGATTTTGTCATGTGAAATTTGATAGTATGGTGAAGGTTGGCACTACTAATGATGTAAGAGATTTTTCTAAGCTAGTGAAGCTTGATAATATGTGCAAAGAGTGTTAATTGGGTAAACTGACTAGATCTACTTTTAAGATTAAGACATATTATTATAATAAATTGCTAGATTTGGTGCATACTAATTTGTGTGGTCCTACTAAGATAAGAAGCTATTATGGAGATAGATAATTTATGCTATTTATTGATGAATATTCAAGGATGATATGGGTTACCTATTTGAAAGACAAATCAGAAGCCTTTCAAAAAATTTAGATATTCAAGATGATGGTTGAGACTAAGTCTAGATAGAGATTGAAGTGCCTAAGATCATACAAAGGTGGATAATTCACATACAGTGAGTTTTATGCTTTCTATGAAGAATATGGGATGAAAAGGAAAAATTCTACTCCCTAAACCCCACAATAGATAGGACAATGATGATTGAAGGAAATGTTCTATAGATCTACTAGAGAGAAGTGGTGAGCACTACAATATACAATTTGAATTGGGTACAAATAAAGAAAGGAATTGGTAAGACTCCTTATGAACTTTGGTTTGGTCATGTTCCTACAGTGAAGTATTTTAGAATTTTTGGAAGTGGGTATTATATTAAGAGAGATGAGGATATTGGAAAGTTTGATCCTATAAGTGATGAAGGGATATTTCTTGGTTATTCCACTAAAAGAAATGCATAAAAATGTTATAACTATAGACTAAAGAAGATTGTTGAAAGTAAAAATGTCATATTTGATGAGAATGTGTAGAGATCAGAGAGAAATTGCAGCTATGACATAGTTGAAGAGGATAATCAAATTATGGAAGTGCATAATTAGAATCAAAATGGTCCAAAAGAATAAGTTGAACATGTGGAAAATGAGGAGGATATTGATGTTGAAGGATCCACAATAGAGCCTATTCTGAAGAATCTATTATATGTAAGGATTAACCATTCTGAAGATGCTATTATTGGTGATAAGAATAGAGGTGTTCAAGCTAGAGGAAGAATTGCTAGAGAGGAAACATGTTTGATATTTGAGTTTGAGCCTAAAGATGTAAATGAAGAATGTAATGATGAAGGTTAGGTAAAAGAAATGAGAGAAGAACTTGATCGGATTGAGAAAAACAAAACATGGATTATTGTTCCCAGACCTATGAACAGGAATGTGATTAGAACTAAGTGGGTATTCAGAAACAAGTTAAATGAAGATACTTAAGTGGTTCAGAACAAAGCAAGATTGGTTTGCAAAGGTTATTCCCAAATGGAAGGTATTGATTTTATCAAGAGATTTTCTCCTGTAGCTAGACATGAAGCTATTAGATTACTTCTTGCATATGCAGCTTACAAAAATTTAAGGTATATCAAATTGATGTTAAATCTCCATTCTTGAATGTTGAGTTAGAGGAATATGTTTATATTGAGTGGCCTGAAAGATTTCCACTAACCAAGGAAGGAGATGTGGTTTGTAAATTGTAGAAAGCATTACATGGATTGAAGAAATCCCCTAGAGCTTGGTATGCTAGATTGAATGTTTATTTGATAAAGATTGGATTTAACAAAGGTACTATAGATAGTAACTTATATTTCAAAATAGTTGATCATAATATCTTAATTGTTGAAGTGTTTGTTGATAAAATCATATTTGGTGGTAATGATGAGATGAGTAGATCTTTTACTAATGAAATATAAAAATAATTTGAGATGTCTATGATAGGTGAGATGAAATTCTTATTTGGATTGAAAATTACACAACTGGATAAAGGAATTTTCATTACACAATCCAAGTATGTCAAATAATTGTTGAACAAATTTGGTATGGAAGATTCAAAACAAGTAGGGACTCCTATGGTTACTGGTTACAAATTGACTAAGGATGATGAATCCTCTTGTGCAAATCAGACAAGATATAGATCTATGATTGGAGGATTACAATATCTAACTCATACTAGACTAGATATATCAAATGCAGTTGGAATTGTTACAAGTTTTCAAGTAGAACCAAAGGAATCACATATGGTTGTTGTCAAGATAATTTTCAAATACTTGAAGGGTACAATTGACCATGAATTATGGTACAGAAAAGATGATGATTTTACCTTAAGTGCATATACTAATGCTAATTGGGTAGGTAATGTGGATGACAGGAAAAGTACAAGTGCTGGTGCATTCTTTTTGGGTAAGAAGCTAATCTCTCAGAGTAGTAAGAAATAAGATTGTATCTATATTGTCTTAAAATGCACACACTCCTAATTTAAGACCTTTTATCTCCCATCATTTATCAACTTTTTAGGACCATGGATGGATTTGTGCTCATTTCTCTTTTTCTCTTATTCAGCCTTATTTTTACCAATTTTATCTGTGCAGTCTCTGGCATCTCAGAGATGGCTCATTTTGGGCCAACCTTGAAATAGGTCAACCAAGTTGACATGTTCCTCAAGAATAGGTTGACCTATTCTAAACAAGGTCGACCTATTCCCTGGGGGTTGTGAGCCTTGGGCTCAGTGTTGTCTTAGGGATTTAATTCTCAAAATTTGGTGACTTCAGGGTTGGCTCCTCGTGGGGTAGGTAAGACAACTGCAGGAGTAGCATTTGTGCAGTCTCTAAGACTTCAAGGCTGGCTCCTTATGGGCCAAACTTGGAATAGGTCAACCAGGTCAACCTATTCCTTGGGGGTTGTGAACCTTGGGCTCGATGTTGTCTCGAGGTTTTAATTCTCAAAATTTGGTGACCTCGTCATCTTTCTTTGTTTTCCCACCTAGAAACTAGTATAAAAGGAAGCCTAGGCACCTCATTTTGGGAGATACATACACATTGATGATAGAAATCTCACATTAAAGCATTCAAGTTGTCTTACCTACCCCACCTATTCCTCCACATGTTATTCCTTAATTCATAGAAATTCCCTCCATAAAACCTATGATTATGGAACCTAATCCTTCAAGTTTATCTTGTAAAACTATTTGTAATGAACATGCTCACCAATGTCGCAAGAACTATCAAGCTAAGGATAAGGCTCATGCCCTTGCTTCTTGAACTATATCTTCCTCTCAACCTTTTCCTTCCTTAGATCAACCCATGCTTGAGCCTTTAAAGGAAGTTAATCAAAACAACAATATGAAAAAGGATAAAGATGATGATTCTATTCGTATTTTGGATTCTATTAATCTTGATATGGAAGATATTCTTTATGATGATTCTAATGCACATGTCAGTGATGATGAATATGAGAATATTGATATGGATTATTATTTTCCTAACATGCTTTCTACATTTCTTACAATCACTCCTAGTGAAGAGCGTAGTGACTCCCACCAAAGTCCTTGCTTGGATTTGGTGGTGGTTCTTATTGTGTTGGATGTTGTTCCTCTTGCAAGTTTCTCACCCTTCCCCAAAATTTTAGACTGAGATGGGGGGGGGTGGGAGTACATGTGGCATGCTTTATGTGGACTTCTCTAGCATGGTAGTCTTTGTGTGCTCATGTTGTGTTTCCCATGTGTCGTGCTTTTTGTTATATGTTTTGTCTAGATTTCTTTTGATGATTCTTGACTGCTTTGTTGGCATAAGATGATAAAGTAGTCAAACATGTTGTGTGATTATTCTATTTGTATCTCTCTCCTTATATTTTGTTATTAAATTTTGTGTTGTATATGTTCCATTATTCATAAATGTGCCCTTGTGTAGTCTACTTGGATGCTTGGGACATAGTAGCACCAATTCTTTTTGGTCTCTATGTTATTGGCCCAAAAAGACTCTTCATCGCATATCTTACGTATTTATCCTCCATTGTGTTTTAATTCTACTTCCTTTGGGGAATGATGACATTTCATACTTGATATAATTACATATTATAATATGATCATACTGACCCCAAAGTTAGTGGATCCCTTCATGTTCTTTCTTTTGTTATGTGCTCATTTACCTTATAGTGTTCTCTCCTGGGGGCATTTCATAGTGGAAACATTCTTTGCAGATGCATGTATGCTTCCGTTAAAGCCATTACTCCTATTGAGGTGTTTACAATCACTTTAACATGGTAGCATACACCCCTCTCACTTTTTGCACATGCGCACATTGGTAGTTTTGTTTCCTCTATCGAACTATTGATAGTTCATGGGGGCTCTTTTATCTTTTGGATCTCTCTTTGGATTAATGATAGTCTGGGAGGCCTAATCCTTGTTTTTATCCTTCTTGGGAATATTGACAATCTTGGAAGCCTACTCTCCTTTTGATCCCTTAAGGACACACACATTCTTATGCTTGGGTCATCTTTCAATTCTTCTTTTTGGCACATGGAGTTCTCTTGAATCCTTTGATGAGTTGACTAGCATGTTGCACACACTTTCTAGGTCATTCAATTCATCTTTGATGGGTTGACTAGCATGCGACACACACTTGCTAGACCATTCAATGCCATCTTTTGTTACACCCTTTTTTTTCTTTTCTTTTTCTATTATATCATGTAGTTCACAATATGGAATACAAACCTTATAGGGAAAGTTGGCTACACTTTCTTGTTAGTGACATCTCTCTTATTTATTGGATCTAAATGTGATGAAGTCTCAATTCTCTTGGGGGCTTGATGATTTCTTCATCTCCTTAGCCATGATAAGATCAACTCTTTCTTTTCGATCTACTTTACTATGAATTTGGGTAAACTCATACTCTCGCTAAAGTGGTGGCTAAATGTACCATCTTAAAATGGATGCACTCCTCATTTAAGACTTTTTAGTTCCCATCCTTTATCAACTTTTTTGGACCATGGATGGATTTGTGCTCAGTTCCCTTTTCCTCCCATTCAACCATGTTTTTACCAATTTCATCTGTGTAGTCTCTGAGACCTCGAGGCTGGCTCCTTGTGGGCTAACCCTAGAATAGATTGACCAAGTTGACCTATTCTAGAATAGGTCAACCAAGTCAACCTATTCCTCAAGGATTGTGAGCCTTGGTCCTAGTGTTGTCTTTAGGATTTAATTCTTAAAATTTGGTGACCCCATTGGCTTGCTTTATTTTCCCACCCGGAAACTAGTATAAAAGGAAGCCTAGGAACCTCATTTTGGGAGACATAAACATATTGATGATATCAATCTCATGTTCAAGCATTAAAGTGTTAAAGCATTCAAGAATTCAAGTCTTCAAAGATTCAAGGATCCTTTGTGGGCATCTGTCCTCTTCAAGATCTAGCATATTGTTGGCCATCAAAGGGGGAGATATGCATTGAGGAATTCATCATCTTCTTCATTTGATGCACACTTACATCCATGGATCCATGAAGTGGTTTTGGTAGATATATAGCATTTGTGCAGATTTCCTACATTGCAAGTTCAAGATCAACATACAAACACAACAAAATCTTTATTGACAAGGGTTTCTACAAGCAAGGTGAGTATTTAGATTTGTCTTGTTTCATTTACACATTTACATTTCAATTCAAGGTTGATTCCTTAATCTAGGGCTTGACCAAGGCAAGCCCTTATCCACCCCAACCCCAAAAACCTAGTTTTCTGTATGCAGGAGCAAGATCTCAGAACTGTAGGTACAAATATAGAAGTCATAGATAGAGATCTACCAAAAAAATCTGGGTCGGCTTCAGTAAAGTGCCCTTGGAACATGATGACTTGGCAACCTGTTATGGAACACGGTGGCAGGGTTGACCTTTTCCTAGTAGTCTGAGATTTTTAGCATTTTCTAGGTTTTCAGTCGTGATCATTGATCTGCAGTCAAAAATTAAACTACAGGTCCATAACAACAATTTTCAGAGAAGAAAAGCATATTCAACTTCATATTTCAAGGTGAGTACCTCATTGTCTATTTCATATCTTAGCTTAGATCTATTTTCACATCTTAATTGGGTCGATTGCTTACATTTAGCACCTAGATCTCTATTGCTTATCTTGTTAAATCAATTAGTTCAATTTTACAATTGTATTTACATAACCTTAATTGAATCTTATATTGCATGAAAGAGGACTTTCCTGTGTACTTCCCTAGTATAATTTGTGTTTAGAATTATCATCCCCTCATCTTCTTGGGTTTTTGCTAATCTAACTTGGGTTATATTGAGAGTTACGCTTGGAAGCCCCTCTTTCTCTAGTATTTCTAATGTTAGTGTGGAAATGGGTAATTAATGAACATATCTCACATAGTTTACATTACTAAATTAATTAGCACACATTTTTCACTTAAACATTTTGGTGAACCTAATGTGTCTCTACCTTTTGATTCAAGAGTTACATCCTTTGATCCCTCTTATTTCCTTTCTTGGCAATAGGTGTTCACCTTCTTTTGGTGAACCTGGCATCCTTTACCTCTTTCTTGGAGTTAGATCACTTGTTTTCCCTTTTTGCATTGATTGTTTACTTTCTTTTAGTAAACCCAACATGTTACAACTACCTTTTGAATTTGGAGTTATATCCCTTGATCTCCTTTTCATTATTCCCATTAGTGAATCCTATTTTTTAGTTAGATTTATCTATATGTGTGTGGTTAGATCTTTCTTTTCTCTTTATTACATTGATAATTGTGTGGTTAGATCTCATTAGAGTTTCCTTTTGTGATATCCTCTTTTATGAGATTTATTGCACTAAATCTAACCTGTAGCATTCTCATTAGGAGAAGTTGTAGACTTGTGGGCTCTTTTTACTATGATTCCTCTTTCCTTCCTAGGACCCATGATGATACTAATATTTCCCCTCAAGATCTCAATCCCATAATGTAGCATAGTTCTTCTCATTCATCTCATGATGAAGATGAAGCCTTAATAATTCATCCTTCCTAAGTGGATAGGCTCTCTCATGAGTTTGATAAATTAGAAAATTGGCTTGTACAAGAGAACCTAAATTCTGATACTGTTGCCGCTATTGAGGCTATTACGAAGCTTATTACTCATTATGATAATAACATATCCACTTTGCATGGTATCTCACACCTTATTAATACTCATGCTAGGCCTTTGACAAAATGTGCTCAAGAGTTAGGATATAATCCTCCTTCCACAACCATTTAACCTTCTATCCCAATTTCTACTACCATTCCTAGTATTTCTATTGATGTGCCACCTATCATGATAAATTCTATACAAGTTTCCACTCCTTTAAGTGTTGGTCTTCCTAATCCTTCACTTCCTTCAGTGTTCCTCCTACCTCCATACCTTCTTCATTACCCTCATACAATGTTGTCCCTTTCACATATTCCAATCCTCTTCCTATTCATTCTAATCCTCCACCAACATCCTTCCATTTTCCTTTAGCTTCCTAAAAATTTCCTAGTACATCCAATATGTCTATGCCTACAATTGGGTCTTTTAACCCTACCATTACTAGCTTAGTTCAAACCATCACCACTTTACAACAACAAGTAGCTCAATTCACTCAATCTAAGTACAACATCCCTACATGTGATATTGTCAATCCCCTTTCCGTAGATATCCTTCATGTTTTTATCTCACAACATATGGAGATACCTCATCTTGAGAATTATAATAGTAAGGGTGATCTTGTGATTCATGTTATGACTTTCCAAACTATATGAAGTGATTTTGTTTATGACTTTAGGCTCATGGCTAAGTTGTTCACATGTACTTTTAGGGATAAATCTTTACAATGGTATTTATCTTTACCTCCTTACTATATTAATTCCTTTCAAATGCTCAATAATGCCTTCATTCAACAATTTCAAAATAATATTGGTCCTCAAATTTCTTTGACTGATTTAATGCATTGTAAGCAAAATGTTAAAGAAAAAGTTAGTGACTTTATTAGTAGATTTAAGAATTTGTATGCTCAAATTTATTTTCACATCTTTGTGTAGTGCTTCACCACTATCAGTTACAAGTGAGCCATCTTGAGATCTCTACTCTAATGGCTCCTATTACAATGGATAATATTGATGTCATGGTTAATCGAAACAAGTTCTCTAAGTCTAATTGTGTACAAGAGAATGTACCTTCATAGAATTAGTATTGACAATAAATGAAATAGAAACTAAATAGACCACAATAAAGCAACTATTTAAGCTAGAAATTGACAATTAAGCATCCTATGGTTCTAACTAAGAGTGTTAATGGAAATCTCTCAGCAAGATCCCATTAATGACAGTCCTAGAATGAGAAAGATAAATGATTAAATCTAAAGTTAATTGTTCAATTCCAAGTTTGAAAGCTAAATTAAATCTAGATTGTCTTTCTAAGCTCAAATCGCAAGAGGTTCTATGCAATTCTCAGATATGTGGTTGATAATTATGACTGATTTTGGTCTTCCTTTTATAGATTTTCCCAATGGTAGGGGGTGTAGTGTAGTTGATCATGATTAAGCCTTGGTTGAGTCTTTGGTTCCACCCTTTGAAGACAAAGCAAAGTTTGTGTCCTCAAAGCTTGGGACAAGTAGACAAGATGAATGGACAAGATTCTTTTTCACTTTGAGTGATTGAGATCGAATTTGGCTTGATCCATGTGAATGCCTTTCCTCAAATCCTATTGGTTGATCAGATTTCCTCCCCTTTTAGGTTGTTGAGAGAAATTAGGATTTATTAATTGATTTTATTGATTTTATTTAGCCATGTACCCCTTGAATGGGTTGAATTTGATTTAATCCAAGACTATACAATTAATTGATTTAATTGTATTTTAATTTGATTTCATTTGATTAAAATACTCTTGGTTTTGATTTATTTCAAATTATGACTTGATTTTAATTTTGATTGGCTAATTACGCATTGTGATTCAATTACTTCAATTTTGTCCTTAATTTGCTTTGATTTAACAGGATTTATCATTAAATTTTCTTTGTCCATTTTCAGGTGATTACAAATGCCCCTCTTTGAGTTGATGTGCAAAGCATGTCGATTCAAAGAATACTCTGATCTTGCCGATGATAAGTCCTGATTCATTGATGATCGATCTTGATTACTTTGATGGTCAATCTTGATGATTGATCCTGATATTTGATATGAGATTGATATAGTTCTAATGATGTTCCTTCAATTGATGTAGTTCTCTGATGGTCATTCTGATGATTGATTACCTGATATGATGTTTGATCTAATGAAAGAATCTGATATGATACCTGATTTAATGATTGATTTCGATGTGATGCCCTATTCAATTGATTATGAAAAATTTCCTGATAAAAGCTTTTGCTTTGATTTGATGATTGATCTCTTGATTTGATGATGATGTTGATTATTGATTATCTGATGGTATGCCCCCTCAGAAATGAAATAAAATTTGATCATTGTTCACAAATTTTTGACGTTGTTGGTCAAATCATCTTGATCTAGTTCAATTTTTAATGAATTTTATTTTGATTTTCGATATTGTTGTTAAGTCTGCTTGATTTAAAATTCCCCTGTGTTAACTAATTTGATAATAAAGTCAATTTATTAGGTTAATTTTAGTACAATAGTCATTTCTTAGGTCACAATTACCTCTTTTTAGGTCAAAAGGCTATATAAAGGGGTCAAATTCCCTTTTTTACTATTCATTTTTACTTTCTCTTTTCACTTTTACCCTCTCTACCTCCTTTGACTTTCAATGATGTCTATCCCCATTCATGAGCATTGGTTCGAGAAATGCCACCGCTATCAGCGTCTTCTTGGCTCAGGACTCCGATGAGCACTTATACCTCTTTGCTTTATCCATTTATGCATTCAATTCAAAAAATTTCAAGTTTTTCCTGGTAAACAACCCTTTTTCCATTTTTTAAATGAAAGTGCACTTTTACACAATTAAACAACACTTTTGACCTCCAAGTTGCGCTTTCGCGAAGTGATTGTGCGCTTTCACTCACCAACTTTTTGCCCTTTTTCACTTTTGCATAGTTTTTATGCACTTTTGCTTGTTTAAAATGTGCTTCCGCTACATTAAGGAGCGCTTTCACCTTTTTCTCCACTTTTAATCAATTAACAAGTGCTTTTGCCAATTTGAATGGCGCTTCTGCATTTTTTCTCTTTTACATCATGAAACAACACTTTTTCTCAAGAAAAATTTCCAATTTTTCTATTAAGTCCACTTTTTAAATTTTTCTCGATATCGTGGATCAGTTGATAGGTTAAGTTCCCAAATTTGATGTTTTTAACAAGTTGTAATATGTCAGTTAGGTTTCAGTTATAGTTAGAATATCATTCATCAATCTAGATTCAGATGATGGGTGATGATAAAATTTCCATTCTATCTGAGTAGAAACATGAAATCTAATTGTGGTTTGATAGTTTGATAAATTTTTGATTAACTTATGATGGTCCCAATAATTTCTATTTTCCCTTCTGATGTGTTTGAACTTGATTTTTGTAGCTTAAGCTTGGGTCATTACGTATTTGTGGTGTATATCCCTTGTCATGGGGTATGATTGTTGACTTGAGTCCTGTTGATCATTGACATATTAGTCTTTGTGGATTATCGTTCCTCCTACACCTTCCTCAATTCAGAGTGAATCGAGGTCTTATCACTGCTATGGTTGAGCATTGGCACTCAGACCATAATACATTTCATCTTCCCATGGGTGAGATGACAATTACACCAGAGGACGTGTATCATATTCTACGGCTACCTACCTGAGGAGAGCTCATTTATTACGGCTCTGTGTATGATGGATCAACTTGTCGATGGGTTTTTGGTGATCAAACTATTGGTTATCAGCATATCCAATGGGCTTAGTTCATTTCCTTCCCTATTTTACCAGTTGTTCTTGGTACTTTGATTGGAGGTTTCCTTCTTCCCGATAGGCGTGGAAATGGATTCATTGTTGGTTAGGGTCCCATCCTAGAGGACTTGATGGAAGATCCTCATCGGTTCGACTAGGGTTCTTGTGTGTTGGCTCAGTTGTACCATGAGTTACACACTATTGTATACAAACATTCTACTACTTTTACTGTTGGAGCCATCTTGTTATATCTTTGGACCTGGGAGCATATCCCAGTGACATGTCTTGTTACCACATGAGATCATCAACCAAGTTGGCCTTTTGCATGGATGTACAATGGTATCATTATCCAGACCCATATGGGTAAGCTGGATTATTGGTGATGTAGGATTGATGACATAGATGTTGTTGTTTGGAGGCCTTATCTCGCATGCGAGGCTTAGCCAAAGGATGATATCGAGCTACCTTATATGTTCTCTCCTCACTAGATGATCGGTCGATCTACATTTGTGATAGAGAGATTCTACTTCCATTAGGTATTGCGTCAGTATGGGCACATACAGTGTATGCCGTAGGGAGTGGCTATGTATGCCCAGGTACAGGCAGAGAGATCATTATGGGGCTCTTGTGTCAATTTTGGCACTACCATGAGGGAGAGTTGGGACCTTCTATATCTTCCTTGGGCTATGAGAGAGTAGATTGCAGATGCAGGTGTCATAGATGACTATGGGGCATGGTTACACATATTTCCTTTTCCTCAGTTCACAGATCCTGTATAGAGGATTTCCACAATTGATGAGTTATCTGATGGGGATGACGATGTTGATGGAGATGGTGGTGATGGTGGTGATGATAGGGATGATGACAAAGGTGGTGGTGTTGGCAAGGTTAGAGGATGATGGGGATGACGGGGTCATCAAGGAGCTAGGGTTGGTAGAGTACATATTCATGTGATAGCGGCTGCTCCTATTCCTCCTAGGGGTGGTGATCAGGCTAGAGGTCGGTGAGTTGATAGATTTTTACACCAGGTGGCCAGAGATCCTATTGATAGGCCCAGAGCTAGGTGTCAAAGAGAGGTTGATGCTGATATAGCACAGGTTTTACTAGATCAGGCTCAGAGTCCTCCTGCTCAGCAAGTTGTTCCTCCCATTGTTCCTCAGGCTCCTTCTGCTTAGGCACATGTTTCTGCTTTGATGCCTTCGACTTCTTCATAGCCATCATCTTCTCAATTTGTTCCATCTTTGGGTGATCCATCTTCTTTGACGATGCCTTCTACTTATGTTCCTCCTCCTCAATCTTCTACGACACATACTCTTGCCCCAACATTAGCATCAGATGTTGCTTCCCTATAGACTCATATTTTGGTCATGCAACAGTAGGTTTCACAGTTGAGCTCTATGATGCAGACATTTATGGCTGCTATGAGTCAGCACGGTTTACAGGCTAGCTCAAGTTGGCCTCCTAATAGTGCCTTGGGTCCTGATGGTACTGATGATGCTGGTGATTCTATCAGTTGATCTATTCCTTGAGACATTGCAATTATTTTATATGATCTCTTTTCTAAAATGATGATCAAGACATTGGACTCTTGTTGTATCATTTTTTATCGATTGACGTTGTTTATGATGATATTTTGATAGTTATTTTGGACATTGATCTTTGGATATAGCTTTTATGATTATTTATTTAGACTCTAATATCTTGTTTATTGTCATGATGATGGTACCATGGACTCTGATATTTTCTTTGATAGATTCCATCATGTGTTGGATTTTCCGTTTGAGGTGTTTTTCATGATATGTAGTTCTACATAATTCTATTTCCTACATGCTTTGTTTTATGCTTTTCAAAATGCAATTTTTCAAATGTATGCATATGTCCTAATGATGCTTTGATGATTTGTCTTATGTATGACATAGAAATAGATGAATGCGATGTTTATTTAATGATTAATGATATAGATGGATGTATTCAATGTTTATATATATTTGATAAATAATGAATTTAATGGATGTATTTCTCTTGTTTATGGAAATGTAATGGATTTTATGGATGTATTGCTTTTGATATGCATATGTACTGGATGTAATGAGTTCTTTTGATATGCAATATGATATATATAATGATGTAATGAATAATGATATAAGCAATATGAATGGATAATACTTATCATGAATGATGTGCATTTAATTCTAGATGATCTTTAGTGAAACTTAATGGATGTATGAATGATTTCTAACTTAATGCAATGCTTTTAATGGATTATCTTAAATGAGATTAGTGCAATCTAATGATGATAATGAACTTCAAATGAATGTTATCTAATGATAATGCAAGTTAATGTAAAGTAGATGGATGCAATATAATGATAATGTAACTTAATGATTCAAATGTTGGACACATTTAAATATATGTAATGTTTAATGAAGATGACTTAATGAAACTTACTTAATGCAAGCAAACTAATGAAATGCACTTTGTTTTTATTTCCAACACACTCAATCTTACATAATTGTTTTTTATAATCCTTTGTTTTTTTATTTGGGTACACCCCCTTTTTTATTTTCCTCTTGCAAATTTAAGCTAAGAAAGGAAAAACAAAATATAATGCATTTAATCTAAGATGTATGCAACTAACTGTCATTATTCAAAATTTGGTGCTTATAATCATCATTGAGCAATTTTGGAATCCCATTTTTAGTATAATCATCACTAGTTCAACTATGATGATATGAATACTTTTTGCACCTCTTTGTTTGCTTTCCCATCTCTCTTCAGTATGACTATCACTAATTGAAGCCAATCATGAGAGTGCGAATACCAATTTTGTCAGATTTTATGTTGCAAGTGGATGTTGGTATTATGATATTGAAGATCAAAATAGCCAAGTATCCTTTTGTGTAAACAAGCAGAAATCTCAATTTTATCCTACAAGTCCTCGATGATTCTTTGATGATCACGTCCTTAGACAAATAATACATGATTTAAAACTTTTATTTTAAGATAGACATTCAAAAATCAACAAAAATATCATCCTTTCATCTTAGCGTGTCTAGTCTAAAACTTTCATCGATTCGCTAGAAAGACATGATTTCATCAATTGAGTCAACACTTAGAAAAATTTATTGCAATGTTTTTCAAATCTGTATTTCAAGTGTAGTTCCATCCATTTCATACTTTTCATCTTGATAAAGATAAGGTCATGTAAGATCTTGGATCAAATTTTGCGTTTTGGCTCAAATTGGATTAGAATGTAGATTTGATTAAGTGTTCCTCTTTCAAATTTGATGATTTGATTCCTTGATTGAATAAAACTTGCTTTGATGAATCCTTTCTCCTTTTGAGTAGATTGCCCCCAATTTGAGATAATTTCATTTGTGGGACTTAGGACAATTTGACAATTATGTGACCAAAATCTTGAGGTACTTGTAAATGCAACTATGGGGTTTTATTATGCAATATATACAAATGCTGGTGAATGCAATATTTACAAGGTGACCTTCTAGGCATGCGACTGACTTGGACTTTCAATGGTGCATGTTTACCAGGTTTTCACCGATTGAATAGATCTTGCTCTTTTTTCTATTTTTAAAGCTTTTTCCTTTTTTTGCTACCAAGGTGCCTATTTGCTAGGTTTTCACCAAGGCACTTTTTCTCTTTTTTCAATTTTTTTGTATTATCCATATCATCGAGGTGCCTATTTGCTAGGTTTTCACCAAGACAACATCTTTTTGAGGATCATATATGAATGTTTTTGCTTTCTTCATGCTCAATTTTCCATTGTTTTTTATTCTATTATGCTTTTCAATGTTTTTGGTATTTTCAGGATCTCTTTTGATTATGTACAATAAATATGATGTTTTCCATCTGATACTCTTTATACTCTTTCATCTACCTTATGTATAGAACCTCTTTAGATGTATGCTATTGATAGGTTCTTGTAGCTCTTCTCCATCACAATCTGCTAATTTGTAGGTGCTGGTCCCAAAATTTTCAATGATGATAAATGGTCCTAACCAGTTTGCTTCCTATTTTCCTTTCTTTTCCCTTTTTGCTTGATTTTTAGGATTCTCTCGCAAAACTAGGTCGCCTATTTGAAATGTTCTTGACTTGATATGCTTGTTATACGTCTTTGACATTCTATTTTGGTATACTTTCAAATGATCAAATGCTTGCTTTTGTTTCTCATCTAGGATTTCTAATTCTTGTACCCTAGCAACTCTATAATCTTCTTCACTTATCAAACCATGAAGAGATACCCTTAAAGATGGAAGTTCTACCTCCAAAGGAAAAACTGCTTCTATACCAAAGACTAAGGAGAAAGGTGTAGCTCCTAGTGGCATTCTTATGCTTGTTCTATAAGCTCATAAGGTCGGGTTTATTTTGATGTGCCAATCTCTACTTGAATTGTCCACCGTTCTTTTCAAAATCTTCAAGATATTCTTATTTGTTGCCTCGGCTTGTCCATTACCTTGAGGGTAATAAATGGATGAAGAATGATGAATCATGTGAAATTTGGTGCATAATTCCTTTAAGTCTTTGTTTTTTAAATGCTTTTTATTATCTGTTATGATAGCATGAGGTATGCCATATCTACAAATAATATGGTTGAGGATAAACAAAGATATATGCTTTCCTGTTGCAGTTGATAAGGGTACAGCTTCCACCCACTTGGTAAATTACTATGTTGTTGTGATGATGAATTTATGACCATTCAAAGATGGTGGATAAATCATGCCTATTAAGTCTAGACCCCATTGATATAATGGCCAAGGTGTTGTCATCGGATGAAGCTCTTGTGCGGGCACATGTATCAAATTTCTGTGGAATTGATACTTTCTACAAGATTTGGCAAAGTTACAAGTGTCTTTCTCCATCGTAGGCCAAAAATATCCTATCCTAAGAAGTTTCTTAGCTAGGGTTAATCTGTTTGAGTGTGATCCACAAATTCCTTCATGGATTTCTCGTAAGGCTATGTTTGATTCCTCATCTTCTAAACATCTAAGGAGCATTCCATCTAAACTTTTGTGATACAATGTTTCAGAAATTATAGTATATTGGGTGGCTTAGCGAATGAAGCTTTTCTTTTGATTTCTGGTTTGGTCTATGGGAAGGATTTGATCTTTTAGGTAAGTGTAAATAGATCCATACCAAGATGATTCATTTGTAGTTAACAAGAAAATGGTATAAGGGTGGGTAGGGTCAAACGTGAGTTGATCCACTTCTTCTACCAGGAATTCATATATGGCACTCTGATCAGGCATCTATAAAAGTGAAGCCAACATTGCCATTGCATCCACTGCTTTGTTCTTTTCTCTTGGAACTTTCTCAATTGTAATAAGTATGAAATACTTTTTGAGACTTTCCACCATGTTTTTGTAGGGTACCAATTTGTCATCTTTTGTCTGATATTCTTCATTAACCTAATTAATGACTAATTGTGAATCTCCATACACCTTTAATTCTGTCACTTTCCATTCTAATGCCAACTTGATTCCAATGACCAACACTTCATATTTTGCTATGTTATTGGTGCATGGAAATAACAATTTATAGGACTTAGGGATAGTAGAACCTTGAGGAGTGATTAGAAGTATGCCTGGTCCTGACCCATGTTGAGTGTAAGATCCATCAAAATATATTTGCCATGTTTTGGCCTCAACATTTACAATCTCTGAATTTGGGAATTCCACTTGGATGGGATAATCATCATGAAGTGGTACTTCTGCTAACTAATCAGCAATGACTTTTCCTTTGATTGATTTTCTATCAACATATTCAATGTCGAATTCAATTAACACCATTACCCACTTTGCTAGTCTTCCATTTAATGTTGTTTTACTAAGTAAGTACTTCAATGGGTCAATTTTGGCAATGAGCCTTATCTTGTGGGCTAGCATATAATGGCATAATTTTTGTGAAGAAAAAACCACGGCCAAGCATGCCCTTTCCATGAATGTGTAGTTCAACTCATATTTGACTAAGGTTCTACTTATGTAGTAAATTGTCTTTTCTTTTCCAGTTTCATCTTCTTATGCTAAGAGTTGTACACACTAAATAGTGCACTTCTCTAACTTAGTACTTCCAAGGGAATCCATGATTGGGAAACCTTGAGAAAGTGACCTAGAGCTCCCTAGGCATGGAGTCACAAGGATGTTGATGGTGCTCTCAGCTAGAGCTATTGAAGCATGCAACCTTGCTAGTAAACCACACAATGGGAGATTCAAAGAGACAAGGGCAAGAATGCCAATATCCTCAAGAATCAACAATGAACATGCAATGCAACTATGCTAAGAATGAAGATGCAAGCTAAGCTATGAAAATGAAAGTATTACAAACCCTTGATAATTAAGCTATGTGAGCTAATCTAGAGCATAAAGGAAACTAAGCTAAATGTCATGAAAGCTATGATGCAAGAAAGAAACTAGAATGCAAGAAATGATCTCCAAAAGCTCCAAGGTCTCCAAAAAATCCTACAACATAAGATTAGCATAAAAAGTTGGGGATCTAAGAATGAGAAAAGAGCTCTCCTTTTAAAGGAATTGAAAAGGAATGGACCATGGAGATTAAGAGGCAAAAGATTTAATCAAGGGTGGAGCTTGAAAGAGGAGCAATCCATGTGCACAAATATCCTCCAATGAGAAAATAAGAGTTGACTTTTGTGTCCATATGAGACAAAAAGGCCTTTTCTTCTTTTTATAAAATAAGAATAATGCTTTATTTGTGCAACTTAGGATAAGAGGAAAAGTGGGGGCTTTTTATTTAATAAAAGGGGAGGGAATTCCTTTTAAATAAATAAAGACTTTGGGATAAAATGGTTAGCCCATAGAAAATAATCGAAAATGATAAAAATAGGATTTGATCAAGGAAATTGATATAATTTGAAAAATGTTGATTTTTGAAAATATTGATTCAGGGATTTGATAAATTGTTGAATGGGGCCCCAAAGTCTAGGCGACCATTTTAGGGTGCATACAAGATTGTCCCCAATGAATTCTCCATTGTTGAAATATATAGGATCAAGGGCTTGCCTCTGATAGGTGGCATCAAGATTGGTGGATTCATGAGGTATCTCTTTAATAGATTAAAGTTCGCTTCACACTTTTCATCCCATTTGAAAATTGTATCCTTATGCAGAAGTTGGGTGAAATTATGACATTTTTTAGCTAGTTGGGAGATAAATCTCCTAATGGATTGGATCCTTCCTTGTAAAGACCTCATTTGGCTAATGTTCTTAGGTGCTTCCATCTCCATAATGGCCTTAACTTTAGCGGGATCTACCTCTATTCCCTTTGCAAACACAATGTAGCCTAGTAGTTTGTCGGATTGGACTCCAAATGCACATTTCTTCAGATTAAGCCTTACTTTGAATTGCTCTAATATTTCAAAAAAAATCACCAAAATTGGTAGGTGCTCTTTTCTTGAGTGAGATTTGGCTAATATGTCATCCACATAATCCTCCATGAACTTATGCATCATATCATGGAATATTGCAATCATTGCTCGTTGATAGGTCGCTTTGGCATTCTTCAACCCAAAAGGCATAACATTCCAGCAGAAAGTACCCCATGCACATGTAAAAGTTGTTTTTATCTTGGTCTTCTGGTGCTATTTTTATCTGGTTATATCCGCTAAATCCATCCATGAGTGAAAACATAGAGTGTCCTGTTGTTAGGTCCATAATGACATCTATACTCGAAAGTGGGAAATTGTCTTTAGGACATGCCAAGTTTAAGTCTCTAAAATCCATGCAGATTTTGATGGATTTATCTGCTTTTGATACTGACACTATATTGGAGATCCATTGTGCATAATCAATGGCCCTTATAAATCCCACTTTCAATAGTTTCTCTAACTCCACTTTGACAAGTAATGCTATATGTGGATGCATCTTCCTTAGCTTTTGCTTAACAGGTTTAGCTCCTTCCTTGATGTTTAGGTGATGCATTAACATATTTGGATCTAGTCCCGACAGTCATCATAAGACCATGCAAAGTTAACTTGTTTTTGTTTGAAGAACTCAATGAATTGTGTTCTTTCTTCGCTAGATAGGGATGCTGCTAGGTGGATGATCTTTGGCTCAATTTCGGATCCAATATTTATCTTTTTTGTTGGCTCGATTAAGATTGGAGATCTTTCTTCATAATGCTCTGGTAGAAAATCCAAACTCCCTTCCTTAGGTGCCTCAGTTGGGTTTTCACCTTTGGAAACATCCTTTATTTCTTTTTTTTTTCTTTTTGATCAAGTGTTGCCACAAAGTGGTTTTCAACACTTGATTCTTTTCCTTTTTTATTTTTTTTATTTTTTTCTATTTTCCTTGGATTGAAAGTTTGGATGCTCTCTTTGATCAATTCTCCTTGATATCCCCTAATGGAAGAGGGCTCAACCGAGTTAAGGTATAAGGACACCACATTGTCATTTAAGAAAATTGGAAGGGTAGTTGGCTCAATGGAATTCCATTCAATTAATTCCGGGTGTATGAGAGTCAATGGGTCAATACTTGGGTTTGTTTCAATGGTGTTTAAGGTTAATACCTCATTAGAAGGCTCATACATTGTATCGTGCAAGTCTATGACATGGGCTTCCTCTAAATGTTCTAAAGAACAATGATCAAAGTCCTCCTCACTAGATTCCTCTAGGGTTTTCGTTGGATAAAATTCATGTGGATTAAACCTAACGTTTGATTCCTCCATAGTAGGTCTCCATGAAGGAATGTAGGGTTCACCTACCCAATGATTTATCTCTATTACTATGCTTGGCACCTCATTTAGAGTCACTTGGTTAGAACTAGATGCTTGATTTGAACTTGATTCTGCTATTGGTCCTTTATCTTTGATAGAAGTATATGTATGAATAACATCAATACCCTTATCATGGCATGACTCGTTAGATAAAGTCTCCACCTCCCAATCATTAGAATCCTCATCACTATGAGACTCTAATTACAATATTTGATCATGAAGTTTGGGATAATGCTTTTGAGTGTACCCCTCTTCTAACTACCCTACACCAGTCTTCACCTTATTATTTCGCCAAGTCATTTCAAGGGGTTATATTATTCCTTCATTTCCTGCTCCTAAAGGTCCTTGACCTTTGTATCCCATTTTTTGCATGATGTGAAAGCCCTTCCCATATTGATGTGTGTGAATGCTTATGTTTTGGATACGCTTCTCTTGAGCACTTGACCCTTTATCTTTGTATAACCAATTCAGGATCTCATTGTCTTCTTCATCCATAGTGGATGAAGTACTTGCCCTTACAAAATGTTCATTATATTTATGGGGTGGATTTGAGGGTCTTCCATGGGACTTCAGTGATAAGGGTAAGTCCATCATTGATAAGGAATATTCCCCTACTCCTTTTTGCTTAATTTGACATTGCTTATCAAAATTCTTCATTATTTGGTCCATTTTCTAATAATGGGCCTCCTTAGTGTACACTTGGATAGATTTGGTGAGAGCTTCTTTCAATTTTTCAATAACATTATCCTCACTAACTTTCTCTTTTCCTTTAGTTGATGTGGATAAGTTAGTAAGTTTTGGTGTGTCTTCAATAACAATTTCCTCTTCCATCTTTTCTTTTCCCTTCAATAATGGTATATCTTTGGAACTTTTCCCTTGCTCCATTTGTTTAGATATAGCACCTTTGGTATTATGTGGTACTAAGGAGTCATTGATAGGCTTGATATTATTACAATATTGGAAGGGGTTTAAGTCCCCAGTTATCATTATTTCCTACCCTAGATATGGAAATTTTAGGCATTGATGATAAGTAGAAGGAACGAATTGCATTTCGTGGATCCACGGCCTCCCTAACAAGATATTGTAAGTCAAATTTAGATCTAGCACTTGACATATGGTCTCTTTTTGCATGGGACCAACTCTTATGGGCAATACTATGACTCCTTTTGAAGCTCTGTCTTCATCATCGTAGGCTTTTATGGTTATCTTTTTCTTAGGGTCAATAGCCTCCTCAAAAAATCCTAGGGCTTTCACTAGGTTAAGGGTACAAATATTTAGGCCTGCTCCTCCATCTATAAGCACTCTTTTTACCCTATGCTTGTGGATCAAAACTTCTATGTGCAAAGGTAGGTTTTGGGGATGATTAAGGGACATGTCATCCTATTCGAAAAATGATAAGCAATGGGGTGTGATTAGGTGTCCCACCATATTTTGAAATTTATCTACCTCCAAATTTAGAGGTACATTGGTTTCCAATAGGGCCTTCTCCAAAATGTCCTTATGGGTTGGTGACAATTTGAGTAACTCAAGAATAGAGATTTGAGTGGGTATTCTTTGTAATTGATCAACCAAGTTGTATTGTTTTGATGATGAGGTTGATGCTTGATTTGATAATACAATTTTAGGAGCATTGGTTGGTAGGACAATTTTTGATGCTTTCCCCCTAGTGACAAAATTTGATGATGCTTCTCTTGATTTGTCCTTTATTATGATAGCATTTATAGTATTATCCTCCTCTCTTAGAGTATTTATTGTATTATCATAAGTATGAGCAAAGTTCACTTTCTCATTAAACAATATCACAATAGGTAGAGATAATCATGCCATTGTCTCTCTCATGGGTAATATATCTACACTATGGATTACCTATCCCCATCATGAAATGCATTTAGATTGTTAACCCAGGGACGTAGACTTGAAATGGGATAGCACAGTTTGTGCACTAGGTTCCTTTAGGAGTCATAACACTTATGCTGCAAGAAGATAAAATGCATAAAAAGGAATTTACACTATTGCTGCAGGAAAGCAAACACACTTGACTATTAAATGGAACTACTATAGAGAACTTATAAAATGAATCTAAACCTGTCTAACAACTCAAAACATCCACTATACCCATTTATGGAAGTGTTGTAGGAACAAACACAGTTGCAATGTTGTAGGAGTAAAATAGTAACTATTTGAAAACAGGAAAGGTATAGGAAACAAAATCTATTCTAACTTAATCTATTCCACCTCCCAAGTGGGCCCCCTTGGTTGGCTTCTGTTAACTACTCAACACAAGAAAAATAATCCAAAATCACTCTTCCATTAAATTCTTCTTAACTAGTTACATAACAACTAAACAACTCATGAAGGACATAACAGAGCAACTTTCACTATATTGAATACATAACACAACCTTTGGCTAAATCAGTCAAAATCCCTTTATATCAAGGATTGACGCTTATTGAAAACATAACAAAAAAGTCTCATTTATCCTTGCCAAATATGGAGGAGATAAAAAAACCATAACATAATGTAATTACTGCTGACAACATAATAACAGCTTCTCAGGAAATATAGCAAGACTAATTCCCTATATTTTTTGAAACAACAACACTTTCAAAGCTCAACATATCCATCGAAATCGCACCATATTCTCCCACCAAGGCTGGTCTTCTAACGTTCCATCTTCAATGCAAATGCACCACTCTTCATGCCACTCCATGTTTACCTGAAAGGTTAGTACATTCGGTACACATGTGCAAGTCAACATTTTCAACCCCTACTTAAATGTTAGAACACAGCTTGAAATAATTATATGAAATACTGCATCATATTTATAATAGTCAGCAAAAACATATCACTCGAGCTACCCATAGATTTATGGATTTTAGTTGTACTAGGCATAGGTTCACATAAGTATAAGCAATAAAATGTCTTGGAAATGTTTATCACTGTATCAACAAAACATAAAAGATCATAAAACAATTGAGGCAATAAGTGGACTCATCACTCATTACCCTTTTTTTATTTGCATTAGATGATTCACCTTTTTCATGGTTCAAAAAGGGATTTTTGAAGGCCGTGTGATCCTCATTATTTTGAGGGCCTTCAATTTTGATGGTTCCATTATCTATCAAATCTTGCACTAAGTGTTTTAATCTCATGCATTCATTGGTTGGATGACCTCTAGTTCGATGGTATTCACAATGATGAGAGTCATTCCACCAATTAGGTTTGACTTGAGGTTCATAGTCTCTTACATTGGGTAATATGATGATCTTGTTGGCAACCAAAGTTCTTAATGCACTCTCATAAGGTTCACCTAGATAGGTGAATTTTATTTTGTTATAATTAGAGTAAAAGGATTTAGTCTTATTTCCATTGGCATTATTGTAAGGATTATTAGCATTATTGTTGGAATTATTGGAATTGTTGGAATTGTTATTGGAATTGAATGGAGCTTTGTTTGTTTGATTAACATTATTTGAAGAATTAGCTCCATAGGGTAGGGTAAAAGGGGTTGCCTTTAAGTTGTAGGCCTCCACAACTCCATCATTCACAAGGTTTTTGTTATTATTATTTATCCATGATTTGGACTTGTCATTGTGATTATTGGACCCTTGATTATTTACATATTTAGGCACATAATTTTTTGTTGTTGTTGTTGGTGTTATTGGACTTATCTTTAAATAATTTTATTTCACCTCTCTTGACCAATACATCCTCAATCTTGATCCCATTTTTGATGAGTTTTTCAAATGTTGGGGGACATTGGAGTTGTAATCTAGAGTTCATTTCCATGGTCAAATTATTTGTGAAGATCTCCATCTTCTCTTTCTCGGGGATACTTTGTGGATACCTTGTGAAAATGGTCCTCCACCTTTGTAGGAATCCTAAGAAGGATTCTCCATCTTTTTTTTTGGTATCACACAACTTGAGCATGGTAATTTCGTGCTCAATGTTATAAGAGTATTGGGTCACAAACTTGGAGGCTAGTTCCTCAAAGGTCTTTATTCCTTGGGGTAGTTTTGAAAACCACTCCATGGTGGGACCTCCTAAGCTTCTAGGAAAGAGTCTCATTAGATATGTATCATTGTGCATGAACTCAATGCTTAGGGCACAAAATTCCCTTAGGTGATCCTGCGGGTCCATTTTACCCACATATATGTCGTATTTAGCAAAAATAGCATTAAAGGGAAAAGGTGTCATAACTAAGCTTTTGTCGAATGGAAAAGGACACAAAGCTTCAATGGAAAAGGCCTTAGGTTCGGTTGCCTTCTTCATGGTATCAATTTGTTTTGGTAGATCCATAGCATTTGTGGAGATTTTGTACATTAAAAGTTCAAGATCAACATACAAACACAAAAAAATCCTTATCAACAAGGGTTTCTACAAGCAAGGTGAATATTTACATTTGTCTTGTTTCATTTACACATTTAAATTTCAATTCAAGGTTGATTCCTCATTATAGGACTTGAGCAAGGCAAACCCTTATTCACCCGAACCCCAAAAACCTACTTTTCTATATGTAGGAGAAGGATCTCATAATTGCAAGTACAGATTTGGAAGTTGCAGACAATGATTTACTAGAAAAATTTGGGTCAACTTCAGTAAAGTGCCCCGCAAACACGGTGACTTGGTCAACTTGTTTTGAAACATGGTGACATGGTCAACTTGTTTCTAGCAGCCTAAGATTTTCAACATTTTATGGGTTTTTAGCCATAATTGTAGATCCATAGTCAGAAATTCAGCTATAGGTCCATAATAACAATTTTTAGAGCAGAAAAGCATATTATTTTTCATATTTCAAGGTGAGTACTTCATTATCTATTTCATATCTTAGTTTAGATCTATTTTCACATCTTAATTGGATTTATTGCTTACATTTAGCACTTAGAGCTCTATTGCTTATCTTGCTAAATCAATTAGTTCAATTTTACAAGTGCATTTACAAAACCTTAATCGAATCTTACATTGTATGAAAGATTACTTGCTTGTGTACTTCCTTAGTATAATTTATGTTTAGCATTAGCATCCCCTAATCTTCTTAGATTTTCACTAATCTAACTTAGGTTATATTGAGAGTTACACCTAGAAGCCCCTCTTTCTCTTGAATTTCTAATGTTAGTGTGGAAATGGTTAATTAATGAACATATCTCACATAGTTGACATAACTAAATTCATTAGCACACATTATTCTACTATACAACATCTCTCAATCTACTACTGAAGTTGAGTATGTTGTTGCCACTATAAATTGTAATCAAGTTGTTTGGATGAAGAAAATGTTGAAGGATTTGATGATAAACATTTATGAATTGATTGTTATTTAAAATGATAACTCTAATGCTATAAAAATTTCAAAGAATCTGGTGCAACATTCAAAGACAACACATATTTCTATTACGTATGACTTCTTGAGGGATAAGGTCAGTGAAAATGAAGTAAAACTGGAGTATGTGTCTACTAAGTAGTAGATTTCTAATATCTTTTCAAAATCATTGCCAAAGGATACATTTGTGCATCTTAGAGATAAGATTTGGTTTTTGGCCCCTCCAGATCATAGCTAATGATGTTAAGGATGGTATCGATCTAGAAATCTATTAGAAAATTATTCTCTCGATTGATGAGTTTGGGTACTTCTCCTCAGGGGGAGTAGTCTTGTGACAAGTTGATGAGAAATAATTATCTATTATGCCTTTTGAGGAGATTTCAGTTCTTTTTGATGTATTTGGCCCTTTTCCATTGATGTCAAAGGGGGATAAATTATGTGAAAAATAGAGAAAAATTAGATTGTGCTAAGGGGAGATTGTGTTGAGAGGTTTGAAGTTCGATATTTAGAGTGATCAGGTGGATATATTGATGACTTTGTGCATTGATTAGTTTTTCACTTCATATGTTGCCATCAATGCCAAAGTGGGAAATTGTTGGAAGATTGTTGAGCATGCCATATATTGGTGTTTATGTGTACTAACATTAATTTTTTTTCATTGATGTCAACATACTAATTGTTGTTGCAAATAGTGTGTTTAGTATGTTTAGTGAAGAAGATTTCAGGTATTCAGATGCTACATTGAAGATATTATGTTGCGAGCACAAGGTATGGTTCAAATATGTCTATAGTTGGTCTATAGAGGTTCACATAAGTTTGGGTGATAGTTTGAGGAAGATATGATTGATTTATCAAGTATCAATATTTCAATGTTCCAGTTGTGATAAAGGTTGAATTATAGCTTCGATGAGAATCAATAGGGTTTATTTAGCTGATGCGAAGGTTTGATAGTATTCTTGGATCATGTTATGACCTTGTTGCTGCTTCATACTGATCGAGGTGATCACATGTGATATTTTGCTAGCGTGCTAGCATTTCTTTATTTAGGTCCTAGTCAACTTGGTGAAGTTATGTGTTGCAATTATTGGAGCTGATTTGGTGAAGCTGTAGTGTGTTCAAGGATAATGTTTTGTATCCTATATTTAATTATTGGATGATTTGATTTGGGTCACCTTGTGATTTGAGTATAATGTTATATCTCTATGTGTATGGGTCCTAGCTGACCTTGTTGTATTGTAATATGTATAGATGGAAACTCATTTTGTGATTGTGGTAGATGTATGTGTGTGTAATTGAGAAGGAAAGAAGCATGTTTGTATTCTGCAACTGAGGCAGAGATTGTACTTCATTGGAACTATATTGGCAAAGTAGATGTAAGTCAATTCACTTATTTTGGACAGTTTGTCCACCCTTTGTGAATTGTAATCAAAGATTGATCAGTGAACCCAACTAAGGGCCATATCATTTTATTGTAAGAAATGAGCTCTAGGCAGTGGGCTTGTGAATGCATGTGCATTCTCCTTTTGTATTTTCACTTTCTCTTAACTAGGAAGTGCTTTTAACAAAGTACATCTATCTAGTGGGTTTGACTCCCACTAGGGTTTTCCCCTTAACCAAGTTTCCTCGAGAACAAATTTGGTGTTATGTGTTATGTGTTGTGGATCCTGTATTACTGTTTATCTTTCATATCATCAATTGGTTTAAAGTGGTTTTAAGTTTTAATTATTAGTACACAACTGATTCACCCCCCCTCTCAATTTTGCTTGCCTCCTTTTGGGCCTAACACTTCTTACATCTGAAATCTTCTTAATTTTGTCCACAACTATTTAATGTGCATTCTTCATTCTAATAATAGGATGTTTAGGCTAAGAATTTTGATCAACAACATTTTCATATGCTTAGGCAATAAAAGGGATAACATGATGAACACTAGCTTTAAATGACTCCTTGATTGCATAATGAACTCTATCAAGATCATGGGCAAGGGATTAAGGAGGGAGGGGACACTAGGGAGAGGTGGGCCTCCAGAATCTGTAGGGGGTGGAGGAGGGTTAGGAGGCTTAGGATTGGGAGGAGAAGAGGCCGAGGGGTGGGGGGGATGCATAAAATCACCCAATGGAGCACCAGAAGGGGGGACCGGTTTGGGGTTTAAATATTTAGATGAGGACTCTTGCCTCTTGGACCCCATGGGTTTACTATTACACAACAAAGGGACAAAAATTCTTACATGCCCTTTTTTCCTACAAAGGAATCATGCATTCAATCCACCAAGGAACTCCACAGGGCATTCATGATGAGCATCATTAAGGTCTATACTAAGTAGTTGTGGGAGGTCAACACCTAGTTTGATTGCAATAAACAGTCGAGCATCAAGATGGGGTAAAATAGTAGCAGAGCTATCCACCATCAAGAAATCCCCAAACAACTCTAGGGGTTTGGGGATGAATTTCCAAAGAATGGGTGTCACATTCTTCATTTTCACCCATCTAGGGCATGAAAGAGTAGCGACTTCCATGTAGTTGGCTTTGGGGGTCCACCTCATAACCCTAACACTTATGTTTCCCACATACCATAATTTTTTATTTAAGACTTCCTTTTGACTGTTACTATCATTGAAAAAATTTATGAAAAGACCTTTCTAGACCATGCGACATAAAGAGAATTTGAAACCAAGTTTTTTAACCCAAACATATTACATCCATGTATTGAAGTATGCCCTAGATGGAATTTTGGTATGGTCTAATACCACAAAAAAAATCGCAATCTCCCTAAGTCTAAGTCTTTCCTTGTTAATTTCTTCATTTAAATAGGAATTAGGAACAATGTGGAGGGTCGTAATAGAGCCCTTACTTGCTTATCTTCCATCGCTTCTAGAATGCTTTTGTCTAGTCAAAGCTACCAAGAACATTGAATTAGGGTTAGTCATCCTAGCACTATGGACAACTATTTTATATGAATGAGCACCTCTAGTCAAGGCTTCAAACAAAGAGTTCTAAAAACTCTAACATCCATCATCCATATGTAGCAACACCAAGGTAGGGAAGGATGAAGAGGACCATCTTCGTGTGGGGTGAGCAACCGCTCCCTCATGCAAGGATGACCTTCTCAAGGAGGGTTAGAGTTGAACTGAGCATGATTTGTAGATCCTCCTTTGATCTCTAAGAGTTTAACAATTAGAAGAAATATTTTTTATTATTTATAAAATCTTTTGCTCACACCAAAGTTTTTAATGCAAGTTACAAGAATCCTATGGGATAAATATTTTACCATAGGGAAAACATATAATCACTACTTGAACAATTTGGATAACAAAGACATTGTATGTAGAAACTAATTCATTGAGTTTCGAAAGTGCCTAACTTCAAGATATTGAATCCCAAAAGATTGTGTACAATTGTGAACAGACAATAGTACATTTCTAGTTAATATAGACCATTGCTTCATGGAAACAAGTTTACCAAAGAAATATAGGCTAACTAATTTTGGGTATGAAATCAACATGGAAGAGTGTGTGTTAAATGCATAGCAATTGCTCAAGAGTCTGGTAGACTTGACATAAGATACATTTAGAACTTTTGAAGAGTTGGTTGGAACTATACAACATGAAAAGGAGATCACATAAAAGGGATATTTTCCACAATTCATATGGCACATTGGAATACAAAACCACCTCAAGACAAAATATGATTAGCACCACTTAGTAAGAAAGAGATGCTAATGCTATATCTATGCTTGAAGGGTTTTTATTCCTTTGTTGCTTAGAATTGACAAGGAGAGGAATGATATTGATATACGAGAGAGTAAATAAGAACATATCTGATCTAATGCAACTAAAAAGTAGATGTAAAAGAGAACAAGGAGAAATTTGAATGCACCTAGAAATGAAAGAGGATAAGTGAGTTTTTGACCCAAATTTTTGACTGTAAGAATCTCAGAAAGATTTTTAACTGTAAATTTGGGACCTGATGACTATAACTTGACTCTCTACAAAATTTGAGCTAAAAATATAGAACTCATTATGTACCTGGGGTAGAATGCCAATGACATTTTGTACTGGGTACTTTTAGCTAAATTTTTCAGGGATGCTCTGTATGGTCCCTATCTTCCCATATCTTCATTGACATCTCTATAACTTATTTCTGTACATAAAAAATAGGGTATAAGGTTGGTTAAAGGGGTTTTCCTTAGTCAAACTCTTGTTTAGGAATCAACCTTGAAAATGAAAGGAAAGTACATAAGGAAAGATGAAATAAAAGCTCGATCTGAATTGTAGATCACCTTATACCTTGATGATGCAATGCTTCTTTGGATGTGATCACAAGTGTTTGTGAAATAACTTGATCCAAAATGAAATCATGAAATAAATGCCTTAAATGATAGATATTGTAGTTTTTCGACAATGCTTGATGAAGAAGGGGAAATAATGCTTTGAAGGATTGAAGACTTGGATGCTCAACTGTAGAAGAGATCTTGAATTCTAATTTCTTTATTGACCATGAATGCTTTAAATTTTGATAGTGAATACTTGCACTTGACAAAAGATACCAAAATGAGGAGATATATGAGGTTTATATACTTAATCCATTATTTTGGGGGTTAAAACTCAAGCAGGCCGACCATGGGGCCAGATCTCCCACTAATACCTCGACATAGGGCCTCAGGAAAAATTTGGGCCCCAATTATAGGGGATATAATTCCAATGGAATTTTGTACCTAGGAGAAAGAGCCAAATTTTGGACAGTGTGCCGGGGAAATAGGGTAGGTGTAGAATTTTTGGGTACAACTCAATCCAAGGTGGAAATAGGTCACAAATGCCATAAATAGGGATATAGGGCCCATGGAATGGAATGAATTATTTGATTGGAGGAAAAATAGAGGATCACACTTGGAAATAAGGGATAACCTTGAGTTTTGAAGAAAATGAATCAATATAGGACTTATAATGTTAATTTGAAGGTCCTATAAGTGTTAGGAGAGTGTGAAATCAATGTGGAAACCCATACGTACCAAAATGGGGCTGAAATGTGAACCTAATTAAGGGTGATTACTTTTTAGGATGGTACAAGAACATACACTTTGGAATATGCTCCTCCAAAAGGATATGCCTAATAAAAATGAAGACATAAAAGATCTTTTGAGGCCTCTTCTTTGGTATCAAAGAAGAAGAAGATAACAAAAAGGAAAAAGGAGATAGCAGTAATTATAGACGTTAATGAACTTGAACTTACTGAAGATGATGAGAAGTAGAAATAAATTATGATTGCACAAGAAGAATTATCTAAAGAAAATTCTGATGAGGATCCATATGTAGTAGACAAGGTATTAGCAAAACTCTAAGAATTTGATGGAATAAAAAGAATGGGTGATGTATATTTCTCAAAACCTTCATAAGACAAAGTAAGAATTGAAGAAGACCTTATCACTCACATGCTCTAGAACAACATTTTTCCTTGTGATGTTGTAAGATCAATCCCAAATGTCCTATTTTAAAAATGTAAATGAACATTTAACTAGGAAATCCATAGAAGTAAACCTATTGAAAATTTTGAAGAAGAAATGTGACTCCACACAAGAGAGGCTTGTTACAAGTAGTAGTTGTCGTTGCACCAAAAGATCAACCTGTTAATGCCCGATACAACCACTAGACTTATAGAAGACACATGAGGCTGTTAAACCATGTCATGAATCCCGAGGGGAGCACTGACCAGTTTTCCAACAATCTCTCCCTCAGCGTTACCTGAGGGGATTCAAACCTATGACCAAGCTCCGATACCACTTGTTACAAGTAGTAGTTTTTGTTGCACCAAAAGATTGACCTATTAATGCCTGATACAACCACTAGACTTATAGAAGACACAAGAGGCTATTAAACCATGTCATGAATCTCGAGGGGAGCGCTGACCATTTTTCCAACAAGGCTAACATGTTATATCTAAGAAATGAGAACTTGTATTAGTGCTATCACCAATATGTACACATATTATCATAGATTTCCTATTGCCATTGAGAAACATAAAGAAGAGATTGAATCCATTGAGTAAGAATTGAACAAATCATCATTTTGATTTGATATTTTTGCAAACAAGGATGATGAAGATAGAAAAAGGATAAATATGCTACACTCAAAATTGATCAGGATACAAAGTCATAGAGATGAATTCAATAGAACCTTTTGGAAATTCAATTAGATTTTAGAAGCAAAATTGGAACACTATGTCAAGCTACTAGACGAAGTAGAGAAAGAAAAATTGAGTTTATTTGAGCAAGATGATCTAGCTAGTGCTATTGACTCGCTGGTGTAGTGCAATAGTCAAAGTTCAATACTTCTAATTGCTATCTATCATTAGAAAGCCTTCCATCCAAAACTCACAATGAAATACAAAGAGATATTTCCTTGAAGGTAACTAAAGTTTTTTTTTTTTATGTTCACATTTTTGGTATCTTTTAGATACCCTTTATCCTTGATGGAAAAGGGGGAAAATGATAGGAAAAGGGAGAATAATAAAGAAAGGAGAATAATACTAAGGGGGAGTAGAGTAGAAGATTGTTATATGATAGAATATGCAAAGTATTGAAATGAATAACAGTGTAAGGGGGAGCCTTGCAACTAATGCAAAAAGTTTTGAATAATTTTTTTTGTACATTTTTACATGTTGCCATCAATGACAAAGGTGGAGATTGTTGTAAAGATGTCATTGATGAAGGAGAATGTTGTAGTTATGTCACATTGATTGTCATTGATGTCAAAACACTTATGTTGGCTTATCTTGTTATGACTCTCAAATATTCAACGATACAATTGATATTGGTTTGGTCCGCATTTCTCCACATGAATAGATTTGGAGATAATATTTTGACATAATATCTTGGTATACATGTTTCTATATTCAAGAGTTCATGAGTTTTCATACTTTGGTCAGATTGCAATTTTGTTTAGCAACATGGGTTGCCAATTGCTCTATTCCCATGGTACACAACTTATTGTCTATGGGTCCACATTTCTTTGCATGTACATTTTTGGCTCTATGATTTTGGGACAAGGTTAATGAATAAAAGAAACATGTAATCTCAAATTGGTAGCACTATTCATCATGTTTTGGTCGACTCATGGAAGCATTTAGAGTGTGATACACTCTAGTTGTAACGTGTAATATATTACCTTAGCTAACTACTTGGTGTAGCGTGTTTCGCTGACATGGAATATAGTTGAGCCCTATATATGTACGTGTTCCATGAAAATATTATGGATGACATGGAATTGATGATAGTATGCAAATATAGAAAAGGTATTGCACAAAGGATATACATTGCTATGTAGTAGAAACATATGAGAGTTGCTAATAAACAGATGAAGTGTGTTAAGTTAGTATTCTAAGCTTCAAAGGAATTGATTTGTGCATACATCAGATGCAATTTTGCAATAGTTAATTTTTGTTTACTCTTCTTTGGGTAGTGGGCCCTTCGATAGTGAGCCTCTATTTATTAGGAGATGAGCCCTCTAATAGTGAGTTGTGTAGTGAACACTTATAATATTTTATAACTAGTTAGATAATATTGAGAGTTAACCCTCTCCGTGGTTTTTCCCATTTTGGGCTTCCATGATAAAAATATGGTGGTCTCTTGTGCTTATGGTGTTTATGTTTCAATTAATTATTTGTTCTCTATTCCGTGAATGATTAGAATAATTTGAGGAGTATTAAGAAAATTGGACTTAAAAGTTTTAGGGAATATTGATTCACCCCCTAGTATTTTGACTATTCAACAAAATGTTTTCCCATGCCATCTATTTTGGTTCCTTTTCCACCCAGCTTTTAATGCATCTTGTTCTACCAAAGGTTCCCCAAGGCCAAATGGAATGACTTTAGCCCATGTGGCCACATTTAGAATTACCTTTTGTCTCCTTTTTTGGTCATTCCTTCTTCCATATATTTGCATGAAGTCTTCTTTGAAGGCTTGATCTGCAAAATGCTACTATTGTTCTCTATGCCACCCTCTAGACATGCTCTCAATATACCATAAATTAATTAACATATGACACATATATTATTTAAAATAGTAAATAAATAGATTGAAATTAATTATGAAGAAATTCAATATAGAAATAGAAACATCAATAAAATTTTACATAATATTAATAAATAAATAATAATTTTATATAAAACTAATTTTTAATTGAAATAATGTAAGGACAATTAAGTATTAACTCAAAAAATATGAATTAATCATAATAATAACAACCTAAAAACAAGTACTAATAAAACACCTTCCCCATGATTAGGGGCACATGTAGCTTACTAAATATAAGATTATTGTTTTGAAATATCTATAAACAAGATGGAAGGTCCTTCGAAATAAGGGACACCATATTAGAAACCTTCTATTATAATGTTACTAAGGTAAGAGAGCAACAAAAGGGACATATCTTTCATGTATGTTGAAAAAGATAAAGGGAAATCTTATAATTTTTTATTTTTATTTTTTTATATTGAGGTGGAGTCTTATGAGGAGATTTTAAGATTTTTTTTAAAAAGTGAAGGTCTTATAGAAAAGAATAGTTACAATATTAATTGCAATATTTTCTTGCAAATAGGAGTCCTTTTATTTTAGGCCCCTTTCCTCAATTATCAATCATCTAAAGTTTTTCAATTTTATGAATTTATTTTTTATTTATTTATATTTATTTACTTGTGAATATATTAAATAATAAAATTTATGAAAATTTTAAGTTGAAGTGCACTACCAATTCATAGAATGACCCACTTAAAAATAATCCTACAAATTTATAGGACCACCACTTTGAAATAATTCTTGAAAATCTCCACAACAACCACAATTCTTTTAGGAAAGCCTTAAAAAATTTGAACAATCTACATAATAAAAATAATTATTTACCAAATTCTAACATAGTTAAAAAATAATATAAAATAAATAAAATCTTTCTATATTTTAATATTTTTTTAAAAGAAATATGCATTCAAAATATTATAAAATAGATTAATCCAACCACAAGTGCCATTTTTTTATAATGTAATATATTTTGTTCAATTAAAAAAAATAAAAAAAATACTAATACATATAGAATATACAAAAATTTACTTTAAAAAAATTCATTATAAATAATCTTTCATCAAAAGGGCTCCAACTCTTTTAATATACATAAACTTCTCATTGTAATATTATGAAGGTAAGAGGATAACAAAGGGGATAATTCTTTCAAGATTAATTGGATTAAAAAGTAGTGTACTACAAAATTTATTAAACAATCAATTTGGAACTTAAATTTTTAAACTTAAACACTACGAAATTCATAAAACTAACTTGAAACTTAAACTTTTAAACTAGAACACTACGGAATTCATAAACAAACTTAGAACTTAAACTTTTAAACTTGAACACTACGGAATTCATAAACAAACTTAGAACTTAAACTTTTAAACTTGAACACTACGGAATTCATAAACCAACTTAGAACTTAAACTTTACTACGGAATTCACCGAACTTAAAACTTGAACTTTATTACGGAATTCAACCAACTTAAAACTTGAACTTTATTACGGAATTCAACCAACTTAAAACTTCAACTTTATTACGGAATTCAACCAACTTAAAACTTAAACTTTTAAACATGAACACTACTAAATTCATAAAACCAACTCGAATTTTTAGAGAATCTGATCCAATCACCTTGTAAAACCTAACGGATTGATTTTTTAAGATCCTTTATTCATCTCCTCAAAATACATAGGAAGCATCTAGAAAGAGAAAGGTTACCTAGAACCCTAAAACCCCTCAGATTTTTCTCACAAAACCCCACAGTACGTGGTGAGCCTGTCAACACACAGATTTCTTTACAGCCTTTACTGTGGCAATGGCTACACTGCGGACTCGCGCCTTTCAGAGGCTCTGCAATTTATCTTCTTTGAGGAGATCAGCTGTACAAGCCACAGGAGAGCCGGCGTTCTCATCTTCAAACAATATTAATAATCCACTGAGAGCCATTGGCAATCAAGTGATGCATGCCCCCCCAGCTTATAATTGTTGCTCAATTCGGTCTCGAATCACATTCCCAATTCCCGACCCAAAGGAATCGCATGCTAAGGAAAATGAACCGGGAAGGAGAAAAAGGCCTCCTGCAGACTTAAGTGTGCTGTTCCCGGGGCGCGACAATGAACATTGGATCGTTGTAATGGAGCCCCCCAAGGAGTTTCGCCAAGCTCCCAAGGATGGACAGATAAAGCGTTATATTAAATGTCTCGCTACTGTGTTGGGAAGGTATGTACCATGCATTCTCATCTCTGATCTCTTTTAAGTATCAGCATCTGTTACCTACAATTTAGCCTTGCCTGCTTATGCTAACTGAATCATTTTAATGGCTGCAGTGAAGAGGCAGCCATAAAGGCTATGTATAGTATATCTGTGGATCGATTTTATGGATTTCAATGTCAAGTTTCGGAGGATGTAGCGAAAAAACTTCGAGGTATTGTTTGTTGTATTCCATCTGTGGGATTTTTTATGGTTTTCTTTGTTATGCTATATACGCAGATATTATAAGATGTGTATGCGGAATAAGATAAACATACAAGAAACATGGACACATTTAGTACCATTATATTCATTAAGAAGCAATGGTATCGTTGTATTTATGAACTGCCTTAGGGACTACGGTGTATTGAATTTCAAGCAAACCGCCTCCTTCTTGAAAAGTACCGCTCAGTTAAGATCTGTTGTCGCCTAATTTTTTTTGAGCTGGGGAATCATTTGTTTTTTTCTAAAAGAACTGGGTGCAAATTTACAGACTAGAACAACTAGTATGAGAAACCTTGAAAGCTTCTCACTTGGGAGGATGATAGCCTTTTTAATAAATAAATAACCGAAAAAAATGAAGAAAGAAAGAAAAAAAGAAAACCTAAGGCACCGCATTTAAAAAAACTTGAAATATTTGTGAGCTAAAAAATCTGGGGGAAAAGGACTAAGAATACATGATATTATTTAGGTCTATATATGCGCAAACATGATTTTCAGATTCATTTTGGGATAAATTTTGGAAATTCTGATTTGCTTTGTGATCACTGCAAATTTTTTTGATGAAGTGGTGTTTTCACGGTTTAATATGTGATAATGTATGGGGTTTCAACTGCTTACTTTAGAGTTGATCTCATCAAATGATATCACTGCAAATTTTTTTGATGAAGTGGTGTTTTCACGGTTTAATATGTGATAATGTATGGGGTTTCAACTGCTTACTTTAGAGTTGATCTCATCAAATGATATCACTTAACAAATTTATTTTATCTATTTTTAGAAATGCAAAACTGAAAATTTCAGACATAGTGGCGCTGTTATTTGGGCCTTCTTCCTTCGTATAAACTTCAGAAAAAGGAAGTTACTTTCCAAGTATGAAAGCATCCCTGAATCAGAATGCTGAGAACCAACGTGAAATATTGACGTAAAGGACATTTATTGAAAATCAGTCTCTCATACTTAACAGCCAGCTCCTAAACTGAACACGTGAAAATCAAAATGACAGAAAACAAGAACTTATGCACTGTCATATTCCAAAGCTCTTTGAATGGTACTTAAGCTGCCAACCTCTCTGTTAGCACAATCCAAGCAAGCATTTGCAATGCTCTTTCTGTTCTCTCCCCATCCAGATGAGGAGGAGCCATAAATGGGCTTTGAAAATTAGCCAAATTAATGTTAGGTATGGAACTCCCCTTACCATCCATCATGAGTTTCCGCAGGGTATTAGAGCTCCAACCGATGCCATGAATCTAGATTACAACACCCTAAAGAGAGCCAAAGAGACCAATCTTCAAAATCGTGAACATGCAACTGGGAAAAGGTTTACAGTTTAGGATTCAGAAATCTCTAGGTTAAGCAATGGGTCACCTCCAAACTCATGAGGAACATAGAACTCTGCCAACGCCTTCACTGCAGCTTAGTCTGTTACAAAATCAAGCAAAATTGAAGCAAACATTTACCTGACTCCTGATGTTGACCTCTAGATAGTTTGAACCTATCACCTTCTTCATAACATTCTCCACGAGACCTTTCCACAGCTAATAATAATGCCAACCTCTGATGGGTAAAAGGTCCCCTAGAAGACATTTCCTACTCTTGTGCATAGAGATGGAACTTTGGCTCTATAGCTGATAATGGATGGATAAAAATTCAAAGGTTGCACAGAGACGGGGGTACTTGGAGACTCCAGAGACTGGGACCAGTACGACTATTTTTTCAAAATAGGAGACGGGGGGTACTTGGAGATGCCGCTATTTTTTTCAATTTAATTTAATAATTTATAGAAAATCTGAAAATATAGTAGACTAACTATAATTTAATGATACTTGGAGACTGTAACACCAAAATACCCTGCCAACGCTGAAACGCCCATTCATTTCCACTGTTACAGTTGCTCTTAAATTCTTAAACCTTGAAATGGTGTCTAAAACCATTAGATCTTTTACCAATAAACCAGAAAAGTCTCTGCTGATGTCTCCGGTATGGGAGACGCGTACTAGTCTCTGGTATGTGTCCTAGGGGGTCGGGGATGCGTCTCTGTGCAACTATGATTAAATCTAGATTGATCAAACACTTGAGAATGGGCCATTGCTCAGTATGAAAACATATGCTACCCAACCTTCTTTGCCAAAGACAATAAAATGCATGTGACAAGTATGCAAACTTTTACAATCTAGAGCAGATATGATGGACAGTTCTGTCCCCATCCTTTCAATGATTCTGTAGCTATTGCTCAAATCTTAATGTTAATGAGAATTAGAGGACTCCAACCCCATTTTTCAACCAAGCCGTGCCACTTGTCCAATGAAGCATCAACAATTGACTCATCCTTTGACTCAATAACATTGTTTGCTAAGCAATCTGCAATGCCATTCACTCCACAAAAGCAATGATCAAAAGAAAGGGGCTTTAAAGAGTTCAGCAGAGGCCAAGCCAAAGGTAGAAATTGACAAAACTAGAAGAACTGTGTTGGAAAAAGTTAAAATCTTCAAAGCACAGCTCCTTACTTTAGGAAATAATAGCCTTGTTTTTAAAAAAAGGAAAAAAATGATAAAAGGTATGAGCATCTCGATTAAAAACTTGAAATAGACAGCATATTTAGTTATATATATGCCAAAACGTTGTTGTCATGCTTTTTTGAGCATAAATTCTGAAAATTCTGTATTTTAGAATGATTATTGCAAAATTCTATCCTCATTATTTATATAAGTTATGTTTCTCAATCTATCAAATTATGTGATTATTAATAGGAATTCAATTGTATAGATCAAGTCAATTTTAATCAACCCATATTACACAACAAAAGTCTTAGAAAAAAAATCTGTCAAAATAAAAAATCTCAGATTTAGAGTGCTGATACAGCTTAAAAATATAGGGCAGGATTTGAGGGTATGAATTTGGGGACGTGGGCACTCTCCTTTTTGCATTAACTTAAAAAAGAAGAGTTACATGTGAAGTATGAAAGCACCCTTGAATGTGAATGATGAGGAACAACACCAAAAAGATTGACCTAAAGGACTTTGTGTGAAAATCAGAGTCCCCAACTAAACCTATGTAAATATAACCTAGGATGTCCAGTTCGTTCAAATGGGCCCCTGGAGCAGCCACGGTTTGAACTGGTCTGTTGTACTAGTCCGGTCTGCCTGTGGGTCCGGATAGGGTCCGGTCTACACAGGCCTAGTTTGAACCAGACCATGGGCCGATCAGACCCGAGTGGACATTCTAATCTTAACTCATGCTTCTAGGCTTCATAAATATGTATATATATAATTTTTACATGTTTATGTACTAACGAACCCAAATGAACCCAAATCCCTTTTCAAAATTTTGCCGTACAAGCGAACCGGTCCTTAGTACCCGAACCGACATCCTAGAATATAACAATAGACACAACCAAAATCTATCTCCCTGCACCATTCCTCAAATTTAAACACTCAAATTTCCAGCTCAAGAGGAAGAATGTAATATTGTCATCGAGCTCAATAAAGTAGATGGCAGACTCTTTGGCTACTTTGACTAGGTGTTATTATTTGTTAGGCCAGGTTGTTGATTAGTTAGACTAGTTGAATGTTTAGTCAAATTGCGTGTTAATTCATTGAGTTGTAAGCTTATTTTGGAGCTTTACTTGACACCTCATACAGTTTCTATAAGTTAGATCCAAAATCACTTTTTCTATTTAATGGACACGTGCTCTAACTTTATGATCCTTCTAGTGGTGATTATGGTAGGATAATGGTAGTTAGTGTTAAGGTTTAGGATCGTTGCAAATGTAATAGCTCTGCCTGTAATGTATGTGTTTTCCAAATGCAGCAATCTCTTGCATTTATATTGAGAATGAGCCAAGAAGAGACATGGGACATGTCTATTCATTATTATGTAATTAATGTAATGACAATTATGATTATATATATATATACCTAATATCTCTTGAGTTATTATATTAATTTCTCTAATATTTACATAATAATAATATTTATATATATATTTAAGTATATATATACATCTGATATATACTAAATATATATATACATATCTTCACTAGTATTGACTCACAGTGTTTATCCGACTGAAGCTACAAAACATCAACACTCCCTCTTAGCTAGGGAGGATGAACACATGGTTAGATATTACCTCAATGTATTATTAATTTGGCATGATTAAGGATATCTTTGATCAGAAGATATTTGCCATTAGATATCATCTCATGATATCAGGAGTCATGGCCTCAAAATATCAAGTTGCATGATATTCACCAAGTATTGCGAGTAATTTGGCCTCAGAATATCAAGTCTCATGATATTCACCAAATACTCAAAATGTTCATAAGGTATGTGCACACGTATCTTCAATGATACTTACCATAGGAACATTCATGGTTTGTTTAAGGAACTTAATCCACCATGCAAGTTATCATCTATCATGATCTGCTTAGACATCATAAGATGTCCATCACAATAGAAGACCATGGTCTGTTTAAGGAAATTAATCCACCATGCAAGATATTCATGGTCTGTTTAAGGAATTTAATCCACCATGCAAGATATAATCTATCATGATCTGCTTAGACATCAGAAGATATCCATCATAATAGAAGATTAAGTTATTGTAAGATTGTCACCTCCCAATATCTTTAACAAATACAAGTGATAATCATTTTGAAGTCATCACTTCCTCATGATGTACACAGGGGGCAGGCCCATTAAAAACTTGGAGTCACACACATGACATCCACCATGCCTCAACGCAGAGGGTGGAAACAAGGGATTTCACCTCGAACTTCTCTCACAGAGAAGAACTCATTAAGTAGATATCAATTTGTTGATCTTTTCATCCAAGATTGCTTATGATAAACTGTCAGACTCCCTTTGAATCTGATATCAAACTTTTGAGCTCCTCGTCCAAACTTACCTCTGAAGTGTCAGACTCCCTCTGAATCAATATGATCAAGATCCTCAAAAATCAATTGAAACATATCCTCTATTTGCTCCACTTCATCAAGAATAATGCGACTCGACCTTCTAGCTGCTTAGGAGAAAACTCCACTCGATTCTGCAGAACTATGTGAAAATTGCTATATCAGGTTTCAACCTTTGTATTCATGCTATCATCAACATTTAGTCTTCCAACAAAATAGAAGAGTTATACAATAAGATATCACTCATTAATATTTCTTATGCATTCCTGGCGACTACTAGAACACGACAAAGCAATAATCAAAACTTCAAGTATAGAAGTTACACGTATTCAAGGGCTTTGTACTCTATTTGATTCCCTGTGATCTGTGATATCATATACATAAGCTTAGATATTAGATTTGTACAAATTGAATACGATTTGTATGCATGTTGACAGTGATCGCAGTTTCTTCCACCAACAATGTGATTGATCTGATTTCTATATGTGGTCATTGATTCCTGCACTAAATGAATTCCACACTGGTAAAGTATGGATGTCTTTTGCGAGCTCTTCTTTCTCATATCGTTGTTTAGTTTGGATGATTGCCCATCAACATCAAATAAAATTAAGGAATGTCCAGTTTCTTTTCCTCCTTTGTATGAATTTTCCTCCGTATCATTTCTATTCTTTCTCACATTTGCAGTTTGGCTCTGATACCATGTTAAGGGTTAGGATCGCTGCAAATGTAATAGCACTGCCTATAATGTATGTGTTTTCCAAATGCAGCAATCTCTTGCATTTATATTGAGAATGAGCCAAGAAGAGACATGTCCCTTCATGGGACATGTCTATTCATTATTATGTAATTAATATAATGACAATTATGTTTATATATATATACATACATATATATACACATATATATATATACATATGTATATATACATATATACACATGTATATATGTACATATATATATATATATACATATATATATATGTACATATGTATATATATGTACATATGTATATATGTACATATGTGTATATATATATATACATATGTGTATATATATATACATATGTATATCTATATATATATATGTACATATGTACATATATATATGTACATATGTATATACATATATACATATATATATGTACATATGTGTATATATATATATATATATATATATGTACATATGTATATATATATACTTAATATCTCTTGAGTCATTATTATTTTAATTTCTTTAATATTATATATATATATATATATATATATACATCTCATATATATATATATATATATATATATATATACATATCTTCACTAGTATTGACTCATAGTGTTTATCCGACTGAAGCTACAAAACATCAACAGTTAGCTAGAACTATTATTAGAGGAAGAACATTGAATCTGTTGGCCAATGCAATGTCCACTACATTGTCGTTGTTGCACCCCTTTATATAAGTCTATCTTCAAATTCTCTGTAATGTCCCCATTTTAGGTTCTTTAGCAGTGCAGCTGTCATTGACTTTTTGGGTTTGTGTTAGGTTTTTCAAAGGGGTAATCTGATGTTGCCAGAGCTTAGAGGGTTTAGAGGAATTATATGATGCTTTCAGATGTTATTTCTAGCTTCCGGTTTGGGTGCCAAGATTTTTGAAGGGAGTGTCTATTTTTAGTAAGTCACCCAATCATGTCTGTTTATCAGCTTTCATCATTAGGATCACTCCTACACAGTCAAATTTCAATTCCGACGCATTTCGACCATTATCGTTAATTGAGTGTATTATTGAGCTATATTTAATTAATTTCACTAAGGTTGCCATTTTAGCTAAATATATTTATTAGGCACCTTAGTGTTATAGCTCATTGGAAAGAGGATAGAAAGCTTTAAATGATGGGATGCTTAAAAGAGACTTTAAGTTATAAGTTAATAAAGTTAAATTAAATATTTAAATATACTGTTATTTTAATCTATTTAATGAAGGGACTACAAGGCCAAATATTAAATTAAAGGTGATTTATTTTAATGGATGACCTTTTATTTTTATTTTTAATTATTTTTAATTATTTTTGATCGGTAATAGGCATTTGCCTTATATTTTATTAATATTAAAAATATTTACATTTATCCCCGTTCAGAGCGTAGACACCGGGGGAAAAAGAACGGGGAAGAAAACCCCCGGTATAGCCTAGGACGCAACGTCCTGTATATCAGTTCAGAGATACATGTACCCCATCCTTAGAATGTACCCCATCCTTAGATGGATGAGCCTTTATTATTTAATGCTACATTGGGAGATTAAAAAAGGGAGGTGATTCTTATTAAATAAAAGCGAAAAAATATTCCCAAGAATATAGGAAAAAAACAAAAACTGCTTTTGCAAAAAAGCAACTAAAAACTATAAATGGAGGATGGAGGTTCTCATTTGCTCATTGTTGAGTTTGATTTAGATATTGCTTCTATCTTGGAGGAGATTGCTTCTTCATTTTTGGTTTGTGGGGAGAAAAACCTTTATAGGTGACATTCTCTATGTGGTTGAGGGATACAATCTGGAGAATGCTTGGTGATTTCATTCAGAGGTCACATTTGGGCATATCGGAGATTACATATCAGAGTTTTCAAAGCTTAGTGTATTTAAAATTTAAAGAGAACAGGTTTGGAGAAGATTGTAAAGGGTTTATCTCTATTGCTGGTTATATCTTCTCTGTAGAGCCGTACCACTTCCTGAATCCACATTATTGGAGTGCTTTGATGTTGTTTGTCATTTTCTGACCTAGCTGTCTATTTTGGAAGCATTTTGGCACCTTCAGAATGCATGTTTTATGAGTAGCTATGGTTATTTCTTGGCTGCATTTTGTGGGTATGTGAGATTTTGATATGTTATGTAATTTTATGAATTGGGTTGTCATTATTTTTGAGAAATATCGAAAATCAGATCATAAATTAATTTTGGAATTTTCAGCAGTTTTATCTCTGAGTTTTGTTCATTCTTTTGAGTTTGAGAAATGTGCTGCAATATTATCTTTTTATTTGCACTATTATTGCCATTATTTGTATTGTAAAAACAATTCCAACAACTCAAATCTAATCCTAAAACCAAAATGCAGAGCACAAACAGGACTGCATATTACATTCTCATTTGGGTTCTTTGTGATTCTCATTGTTGTATTGACTACATGCCAATTTATATGTTGTAATGTTTTTGTTTTGGGATATTTTTTAAATTTTGCCCTAAAACCAAAATTCCAATTAAAATAAGAAATGAATACATTTAAGAGTATAATTTTCCAACTGACATGCCTTTTATAAGAGAAGTCTTGGTTTGAGCCCTGTATACAATATTAGTCACTGGAAATTGACATTAAGAAATTCAAGTGTTTTAAGGATCATTCTTAAACTCTCACATCCTGATGATGGATCATGGAGTATGATCCAAAACGTTGATGTTAAAAACTTGCACACAATCTTTCCTAGAAGCATAGCAGCAATATTTCATGGATTGTGGAAATCTGCTATCTTTAATCTATGCCCTTCATAGGAGGGAACTTTTGGTAAAGTGTAAGCAATTCAAGTGTTTAAAGAGCATTCTTAAACTCTCACATCTTGATGATGGATCATCATGGAGTATGATCCGAAACGTTGATGTTAAAAATTTGTACACAATCTTTCCCATAAGCATAACAACAACATTTCATGGATTGTGGAAATCTGCTATATTTAATCTATGCCCTTTATGGGAGGGAACTTTTGGCAAAATGGAAGCAATTCGAGTGTTTAAGGAGCATTCTTAAACTGTCACATCCTGATGATGGATCATGGAGTATGATCCAAAACGTTGATGTTAAAAACTTGCACAATCTTTCCCAGAAGCATAATATCAACATTTCATGGATTGTGGAAATCTGCTATCTTTAATCTATGCCCTTCATGATAGGGAACTTTTGGCAAAATGTAAGCAATTCGAGTGTTTAAGGAGCATTCCTAAACTCTCACATCCTGACGATGGATCATGGAGTATGATCCAAAACGTTGATGTTAGAAACTTGCACACAATCTTTCCCACAAGCATAACAACAACATTAAATCATAAGTCATGATAACATCTAGTTTTACTAAGTATTAGCTTAGTTACTGATTCGCAACATCCTGCCTGGATTCAGAAGCGGATTCATTCTGATGTGGATGCAGATTCTGGTGCCCTGTGGATGCGTGCAGGAAGCGCATCCACAAAGCATCCAGGTGCCTAGGATGTGCTTCCTGTGCGCATCTACAGGGCACCCTGTGAGCTTCCACAAGCATCCGTGGGCCTAGAGTCAAAACTGACACTTTTTTTTGATAAAAAACAAGTTAAAGCACATTAAAACATGTGCTTAATAACATTTTTAATCTTTTTTTTTTGCTTTTCTTGATTCTGATTCGGATTAGTGAATCTTGAATCTTGATTGATGAACATTGAATCGTGAAATAAATTTTGATTTTGTAATTGTAATGATTTTCTGATTTGCATTGGAATCATGAACATAGACGTATATGATATGGCTTATTAGTTATTTCAATTTAAATATTTGTGAACTATCAAAGATCTTGATAAATGGTGAAGTATCATACTATCAAATGATTTAATTTTCTAGATTTCTTGCATTTCTTTGTATATATTAGTGTTACATAACTTGCGGCAAGTCATGCGAGTTCAGGTGACTCGCGGGCCGCACAACCTCTAGCGGGTTTTCATGACCTGTTGCCATGACTCGAAGGGTCATGGGCCATGACCTGCATGACTCGACCAAGTCATGCGGGTCATGCCATGACTCTCCAAGTCTGACGGCCATGACCTGGATTCACAGATTGGTTCGTGCTGGATTTGCACATGGTCCTGTTGATGTGAGTTTCCAATTTTCCAGTTCAGGGGCGGGAGGATTTATACAAATATAACATTTAAGTATAAGTTTGATTTCTTATACTTTAGTTATATTTGTATAAATACTTTCAAGATGTTTGAGATAGGTTCCATCGTCATAGGAGTTAAGATGCAGATTCTAGATTTTGGAGGTTTTCGAAAAATTTCAGACTTAGCCAAATTTCAGGATTCGTCAGGCCTTCAGCAGGGTTACCTCCCACAATCCATCATGGCTTTCTAAGGTCAAACTGAAGTTGACAAAAAGATTCTCAAAGGGTTTTAACTCGTTTTATCACGAATCAGTTGGTTTCGACCCCATCTCTATGACAGACTTAGCTTAGCTCTCGCCCAAATCCCAGACAGACACGAAAATCACTCAAACCTCATTTGCCGAACATTTGATCATTGATGTCATGGATTTCATAGATTTTATATACATTTGACAATATTTATATTTTATAATTTTTCATATCTATGTTTTCTATTTTCTTCAGACACGTGTCTTGCGGTTCTTGCGGTTAATGATATGCAAGGCACTATGTACAACCACTAGCTTCTCTGCTCTTCCAAAGTTAAGTCTGTTTCTTTTAAGAGAGTGATTAAGCTATAAGTAGATTAGTTCCTCTCAGCAGTTGAAGAACTAGAAACTTGAGATAGAAGACGAATGGCTAGTGTGGTAGTCTTCAATTTTTGTCCATGATAGTTCCACCACAAAATCAAGTCCTCATGTGTCATAGTTCTTATATCCATCTTTGTCACATTTGAATAACCCCTAAGAGTGGCAAATCTCGTCCACTCAGTGCAAATTGTGCTAGCATCATACATCTTATCAATTCACCTAAACAACCTTGCCTTCACCTCCTCATCCTAAATCGGTGTAACTCTACTAGGCCTAGGCATGTCCCACTTCGGATTCAATGTATAAGCAACCATGTGCATGTAATGTCTCGACAACAAGCTCTCGTCCAATGACTTCTCCTTACCCCATACGATAGACCCTTGGCACACTTCTCCCCTCACTCGTACGATGCTTCTTTCGTATGACACCCTGTCCTTGCACTCCGTATGACAACACCTCACTTCCCTGTATGGACTTGCCCCTCTACACTGTACATGTATGACAACACCTCAATTCCACCTGTATGCACTTGCCTATCCACATTGTACGACGCACTCTACACGTACGAATTGGCGACACTCCACTTCTTACCCATATGATTCACACCGCACACAATGGAACACCGTACAATGTCTTCAGCTATGTCTTCAACTAATGGTTCCACCAAATGGATATGTTATTGCCAATGAATCAACCTATAGGAAATATAACATTGCGAACGCTAATAGAATAATTGGGATTTCAGATAATATCTTTGATTATTACAAATACCTCACGAATTCAACAATGAAGTACAAAGTGAAATATCTGAAGTGATATTTCCAACGATAGACTAGGGTGACTGCTAACCACCGAAATTGCAATTATAGACTAGGGAGGGTCTCACACCTCCAAAATTGCAAACAAGGATTCAACTCCAATTGGAATCGCAAATACACAAGAAATATAAAATTCCATGATGATTACCTACGGTGCTAGCCAACGCCTTATAAAGGCCTCCAAGAAATTTTTGGAAAGTTACAATGGGCTAACATAATTTTATTTATTATTTTATTACTTTATTTTATAATTAAATTAATTAATTAAAGTAGTTCATATATAATTATTTAAATTCGAGACCACTTAATAAATTAATTTAATTAAATCACTTCCTATTTATTGGGGACATTACATTCCTGCCCGCCCAGAGATTGCTTGTCCCCAAGCAATCGCAAATTCAATCTTGGTAATCCTACTAGGGGTGCATCATGAATCTCCCCTACAATCATCTTTGAGTTTGGTACCAAATAAATCCCGTCGTTGTAGTAGATGACACCATCAACCACCCTATACCTATCATCCTGAATCTGTCCCCCATCAATTGACAAGCAAAGGTGTTCTTGGAGTACTCAACTAATAAATGAGCCCTCCAATCCTCTAAATTTGAAACATGGAGAGCATATGATAGGTTTTTGGGTAAAGCATTGGCCGCGACAATCTTCTTCCCTTCCGCATCCTCAGTATCACAGTTATATGCCTGAATCTTATCATGTCTAAAAATTGCTTCCATCCTCTTCATCAAAATCTCTCTTGGGCCTCTATTGGACATCCCTCTTTGTACCACTTGCTTGCCATCCACCTCAAATGAAAACTTCATCCTCTTTAAACTTTGTTTATATTTGTTGAGAGTCTCCATCCATTGAATGCCCAATATGACATCTGTATCATCCAAATCTACAACAAAAAAATCATCTATCATTGTGTAGTTTCCCATGGCAATGCTCAACTGTGGAATCATATGCGTGTAGGGTAGTAAATTTCTTCTTGCTATCTTGACCTCAAATCCCTCATGCTCCATTGTGTGCAAAGCCCTTTTGGTGACAAGTGATGAATTGATGAAATTGAGCGTGGCCCCAGTATCAAGTATGACTGTGACTCGCTCCCCTTGAAGTGTGGCACAGACCCGAAATATGCTACATCTAGAAGTTGTGGAAAGTGTGGCAATAGAAACTCCCCTTTGCACAAGTGTGGCAATCCTCTTCGCATGATTAGTCTCTTTCTCTTGCACTTTGGGTTCTTTGCTTTCTTCCTTATCATCAGGTACCACCTCAATATAATGAGTCTTCCCCTTGCCAAGACAATGGTAACCCGATTCCCAATGCTCCTTGCAAGTGAAACAAAGCTTCTTCCTCTAGAGCTCTTGGCAAGTGGCCATCCATCAGAGGTTTCTTTTGAATTGGCTCCTTATCCTTGTCCTCTTTTCGGAGAGGTGGTTGAGAACGAGTGTGACTTTTGGGGGATGAGGTAGCCATGTTATGTGCCTTCTTGTATGCCTCAGTGAGTGTTGGGATTGAACCCTTTGACTTCAAATGTAATTGTCCATCGGTCCGATATGTCTTAGTTATGCCAACTCCTTGAAGTTGAGTTTTGGATCCTTCCCATCAAAGCGATCAGTGAGTCTCCGTGAAATTAACATATGAAGTAATTTGGTTGTGGTTGAGGGTGACCATCCCATGGTGTCACCATTTGTGAGCAACTCCCTCTAAGTGAAGAACTTCAAATTTGATTGCCTCATCTTTGTGCATCAGGTTGAGCTGGAAGTACGTAATAGAATATTAAATTATGTTAAATTTAGTATTAATGCTCAATCATTGTACATTCTTTTTTTGTCAAGATCATCTTCGATCTTCATAGCAGTTTCTTATCAGAAACTTGCTATTCTTGTAAATACTCCTGTATTATTTATGAGCGTCTTGCTCATTCTGTAATTCAATTCAATTCTTTGAAATTCATTATGGTATCAGAGCGGGTTTTAAAATTTTTTCCGGAAATATTATAATTTCTTTGAGAAATTATCTGTGCAAATATTTTCGTTCTGTTTGTTCTCTGGTCGCGTTCGTGACCTGATTGCGTTCGCGACCTGATTGCTTGTGCGTGTTTCGCATTGGGTATTCTACCCGCGCCTGCCACTTGTCTTCAACCGCCCGCGCCTGTTATTCTGCTTGCGTCCTCAGTTTGCAACCTAGTAGAACCGCCCCGACTGGTCTTCTGGTCGCGCGACCTGTTTATACATCCGTTCGCATTCGCATCAGTTGGTACGTCTGTACAAGACGCCTTCAGGACTGCATCTAGGGTTCTCAGATACTCGTGTGTGCGCAAACAGAGTCTTCTTCTCTGCAAAACGACCGCCATTCTTCATTTTTTATGCAAAGTCGTCATTCTGTGAAGATTTTTTTTCAGCGGGCCAAGTTTTTTTTCTCGAAACTCTCGTTTTCCGTGCCGGATTCAATTTTTTTTTGCAGATTCCTTCTGGGTTTTTCGAAATCTCAACTGGGTTGGTGTCCGAATTTTCTGGGTGTCTCGATTTTCGTGCCTCAATTTTCGAGCCCGCGAATTCAAATTTTGAAAGGAGATTCCTTCTGGGTTTTTTGCACGCTTTTCTGGGTTGTCTTTGGATTTTTCTGGGTCATCCAAGAATTTTTCTTGGGAAACGTGCAAATGGCTTCTCTCACCAATCTGATGTTAGAAGGTAGTCAACGCTTTAATGGTCACAACTACAACATCTGGAAACAGCGTATGTTGACCATTTTTGAATATAGGCGTCTTGACCAGCTTGTTTTGGAAAAAGAGCTCAGTCCTGGTACACCTGGTGCAGATCAAGATAAGTTTGATGAACGCAATCGGGAGGCCGTCATGCTTCTCAAACTCTCAGTAACTGATGATCAGTTACCGCAGATTCCTTCCGGCAAGACAGCTTCTGACATCTGGAAGCATCTGAAGGAATTGCATGAGACATCCGACAAGAGCTGAGCATTCTTTCTGAAGAATCAGTTGTTCTCCATTATGAAGGACGAACGTATGTCCTTACAGGAGCACCTCACGAGGATTAAGGACATTCGAGATCAACTCGAAGCTATTGGTCGGACTATGGAGGAAGAAGATATGGTTGTAATCACTTTAAAAAGTCTTCCGAAATCGTATGAACACTTCATTGAAACTCTCAATATTACTTCCACTAATGTTGATCTGAAGTTTTCAGAATTGTGCACCAAACTTCTACAGCAGGATCGCTGGAAACAACAATTTGGTAATGGTACTACGTCAGCCTCCTTGGAAAATGCCTTCTCAGCTCAATCCTTTCAGAAGGATAAAGGCAAATTTCAGTCCTCTCAGTCTTCTCAGCCGAAAGGTTCTTCTCAGACACAGGATGGAGCTAAGAAGAAAAATGTGCAGTGCAATTACTGTCACAAGTACGGCCATATGAAGAAAGATTGCCGTCAGAGGCTTGCTTCTGAACAAAAGAAGCAGGGAGGGTCACACCAGAAGGCGCATGTTGCGGAACATTCCGAGCAGAAGGAGTCTGCCTTTTATGCTTTTATGGCTAAGAGGTCTTCCGATCATGCCAGGTCTTCTGCTTGGTACATCGACTCTGGTGCATCACGTCACTTTTCTCATCGGCGTGACTGGTTTACAGACTTCTCACCTTTCAGTGATTTCGTTGTATTTGGCGGAGGTGAGGAGTATACAGTTGTTGGCAGAGGCACTGTTCAAATACAGTCTGGTGGCAGGACTCTTCTTTTTCTGAATGTGTATTATGTCCTTGGAATGGCACTTAATCTGCTTTCTGTCAGCCAGATTATGAGGAATTCTCCTCAACTAGATGTGGTGTTCAGTGCTCACAAGTGCTCCATCATTGATCGGGAGACTCGTCTTACTGTTGCTGTTGGTCTAGAGGATCATGGCCTATATAGGCTTCTTGACACAGGTGATTCTCCTGAAGTAGCTCTGGCAGCTCGTGTTTCTCCTCTCAGCACTCTGTGGCATCAGAGATATGGACATCTCAACATTCAGTATCTCTCTCAGCTGTCTCGGGAGGGACTTGTTTCAGGGACTCAGCATCTTGGAGTATGTGGCGCCTGTCAAGCTGGCAAACAGCATCGGACTTCATTCCCACATGGAAAGTCTTGGCGCGCATCTAAGGTACTTCAATTACTTCATGCTGATATTTGTGGTCCTATGAATACATCTTCTGTCACTGGTTGCAAATATTTCTTGCTTATTGTAGATGATTTTAGTAGAAAGATGTGGGTGTACTTTCTTAAACATAAATCAGATGTATTTAGTATCTTTCAAAAGTTTAAGTCCTTTGTTGAAAAAGAGTCTGGACATAGTATCATTACTCTTAGGACAGATAACGGGGGGGAATTTTGTTCTTCTGAATTCTCCAACTTCTGTGATACCCATGGCATCAAACGCCAGTTGACTACACCCCACACTCCTCAGCAAAACAGTGTTGTCGAGCGTCGCAATCGTACGGTTGTTGAGATGGCTCGCTCTATGTTACAACACAGGAGTGTTCCGAACAAGTATTGGGCTGAAGCAGTATTTACTGCTGTCTACCTTCTTAACCGCTCTCCTACTCAGGCTATTAAGGGGAAGACTCCAGAAGAGGTTTGGTCTGGTCGGAAGCCTCAGATCAGTCACCTGAAGGTTTTTGGCTCTGTTGCCTATGTTTGGGTTCCAGATGCTAAGCGCTCCAAGTTGGATTCCAAAAGTCAGAAACTCATGATGACAGGATACAGTGATCACCATAAGGCCTACAGACTAATAGATATAGACACTGATCGTCTTATCTTCAGTCGCGATGTTGTATTTGATGAAGACAGAGGATTCTTTCAGTCTCCTCCTTCTGAGCAGAGTTCTGAGGATCAGCCTCACAGTGTTCTTATTCCATTAGGTTCGCCTGATGGGAGGGATGATGCAAAATCCATTTTCGATGATGCACTACCTGAGTTCCCTCCGGAGAACAATCCTCCTCTTGCTGCTCCTGTTCCTGATCCTGAGACTCTTTCAGCTCCTCCAGATGTTCGTACTTCTACTCTCCGACCTAAATGGTGGGCCAAGACCATTAGTGATCTCAGGGATACTGAGCTCATTGAGGGTAGAACCTCCCGTAATAAGAGCAAACAACAGCATACAGTCAATTTTGCTCTCATGGCTAACATACACAGTGTTTTTGAGCCTCAGACATACTCAGAGGCTAAAGGTATACCTGAGTGGGAACAGGCTATGGAAGCTGAGTTCCAGAGTCTTCAGAAGAATCACACTTGGGCCCTTTCTGACCTTCCTTCAGGGAAGAAGCCCATTAGCTGCAAATGGGTGTACAAAGTAAAATACAAAGTTGATGGAACCCTAGACAAGTATAAGGCTCGTCTTGTTGCTCGTGGGTTCTCACAGAAAGAAGGCATTGACTACGAGGAGACCTTTGCTCCTACAGCCAAAATGAGTACCATACGGCTCGTTCTTGCCTTAGCAGCCCAGTTCGGTTGGAAAGTCCATCAGATGGACGTCAAGAGTGCTTTTTTGAATGGTGACTTACAGGAAGAAGTCTACATGACGCAACCCCCAGGATTCAAGGTTGCTGGTCAAGAACAGAAGGTCTGTAGATTAGTCAAAGCACTCTATGGTCTGAAACAAGCTCCTCGGGCTTGGTACATGAAAATTGATAAGTACCTGACAGATCATGGCTTTCAGCGGAGTCCATCTGATGCAAACCTGTATATCATGTATACTAGTAATGATATTCTGTTTGTGGTTGTCTATGTGGATGACTTAATCATTACTGGCAGTTCAGCACATTTGATCACTGGAATCAAACAGGATTTGTGCCGCACTTTTGATATGACAGATTTGGGACTTCTACATTACTGCTTAGGAGTTGAAGTTTGGCAGACTGAGACCAGTATCTTTCTCTCTCAGTCCAAGTATGCCAGAAGTCTTGTGGACAGGTTCAGAATGCAGGATTGCAAACCTGCCTCTACTCCTATGGAACCCGGGCTCAAACTTTCAGCTCAGTCATCCTCACCAGCTGTGGATGAATCTCTGTTCAGGCAACTAGTGGGCAGCCTCATCTATATTACTGTCACTAGACCTGACATCAGTTTTGCAGTGAGCTACATTTCACGCTTCATGACAGCTCCCAAGGCTGATCATTGGTTAGCAGCGAAGCGTGTGCTGCGTTATGTGAGTGGCACTTCTAATTATGGACTTCTGTACACTCGGAGTTCTGATCCTATACTCAGTGGTTACACAGATTCTGACTGGGCAGGTTCGGTTGATGATCGTAAGTCTACAGCAGGGTATGTGTTTAGTTTGGGATCTGGTGCTGTCACATGGACTAGTAAGAAGCAGCAGGCTGTGGCTCTCTCCTCGACAGAAGCAGAGTATCGGGGAGCAGTTAAGGCATCTTGTGAGGCGGTTTGGCTTCGACGAATGCTTGCGGATATGCATGTCCCCCAGGCAGGTCCTACTCCCTTGTTCTGTGATAATCAGGGAGTGCTCAAACTCGCCAAGAATCCAGTCTTCCATGAAAGAACCAAGCATGTGGAAACACATTGTCACTATATTCGACAGCTGGTTGAAGACGGATCCATCCAGTTGCTGTATGTTCCTACTTCGGAGCAGCCAGTAGACATCTTCACCAAGCCCCTTGGTCCTGATAAATTTGTAAAATTCAGGGGGTCTATAGGTGTAGTTAATAGATTGAGCATTAAGGGAGGGTAATAGAATATTAAATTATGTTAAATTTAGTATTAATGCTCAATCATTTTACATTCTTTTTTTGTCAAGATCATCTTCGATCTTCATAGCAGTTTCTTATCAGAAACTTGCTATTCTTGTAAATACTCCTGTATTATTTATGAGCGTCTTGCTCATTCTGTAATTCAATTCAATTCTTTGAAATTCATTAGTACGTATCTGCTTTATGTTCCCATGTTCGTGCAGATGTTTTTCCAAACCCATCAAAAGTAGATAGGTTCAACTTGGTAATCTTCTGCTTGATGTCATTGTGATGGCAATGTCCCTTAGAATATCTCATTGGCAAATCCACATAATCCTTGAAGGGTAGTTCTACTCCAAATCCGATGTCAAACTGGTCTTGCCTGAACTGATCGTGCATCTCCAAGAAGGTAGGTTGTTGTTCTCCATGCTGTTCAGTCCTTCGAGGAAACATCGCTGTGCCCATTATGATTTCCATTTGTCCTTCCTTTTGCCAAAAGCCGCAATGTTTCACTGATTTTCTGTTGTCCTTTTGCCAAAGTCTTATCGAGTTGTTGTCCTTGCACCAAGGTCTCACTGGGTTGTTGTCCTCTTGTTAGCTCATGTAGCAATGTCATCATTTCGGTGCTTGATTCCCCCATCCTATCTACTGATTGGGATCTTGTCCACATCCATTGTTACCCAATCGGTTGGCAAGATCATCAGCGTTGATACCACTATAATGTCCTGACAGTAAGCTCTCATCCAATAGCTTCTCCTTCACCTCGTATGATAGACACCTGGCACACTTCTCCCCTCACTTGTACGGTGCTTCTTTCAAACAACACCTTGTCCTTGCACTTCGTACGACAACACCTCACTTCCCTTTACGGGCTTGCCCCTCCACACCGTACATGCATGGCAACACCTCACTTCATCTCGTATGCACTTGCCAATCCATACTGTATGACACACCCCTACACGTATGGACTGGTGACACTCTCCTCTTCATCCTTGTATGACTCACATTGTACACAATGGAACTCCGTACGGTCTCTTCAACTAACGCTTCCGCTAGATGGATATGTTATTGCCAATGAATCAATATACAAGAAATATAACACTCGTGAGTCAATGCCAATAGAATAATTGGGATTTCAGATAATATCTTTGATTATTATGAATACCTCGCAAACTTGACAATGAAGTACAAAGTGAAATATTTGAAGCGATATCCCCAACGACAGACTAGGGTGGCTGTTAACCACCGAAACTACAATTACAAACAAGGGAGGGTCTTGCAACTCCGAAATTGCAAAGAAGGACCCAATTCCAATTGGAATTGCAAATACACAAGAAATATAAAACTCCTCAATGATCACCTACGATGCCAGCCAATGCCTTATAAAGGCCTCCAAGAAATTTTAGGAAAGTTGCAATGGGCTAACATAACTTTATTTATTATTTTATAACTAAATTAATTAATTAAAGTAGTCTGTATGATATTATTTAAATTTGGGACTAAATAAATTAGTTTAGTCAAATCACTTCCCATTTATTAAAGACATTATAGTGCAAGGGAGTGTTCAACTTGTCCCATCTGCGTTGAATGATTGGTTGAATGTGCTCATTGTAGAGTTCCAAAGTGGTGTCCTTATCTTGCACAACAACCCTCATGTAGTCAAGCATAGAATCAATGCACTTAGATTCCTCTCCAAGGGTAGGTGCATCCCGATCCTCATATCCGATGACTTGGAAAACCAGAGCAATGATAGAGAGTAGCAATGCAAAATACATCGCTCTTCACTATCTCCTTCACCCTCTTCCCCTGCTCTGTTTTAACCTTGAGTTGCAGTGCCTCTTGCAACTCAAGTATTCTCTCCAAGAGAATGAAATAGGATGCATATGTGGTTTCAAGAACTCCTTCACGAAGCTCTTGAAGAGTGCATACGAAGTGTGGTGGCTATAGATAAACATTTGCACATCTCTCGCATCATTGACCACTCCTCTAATCTACTCAATCTTCCCCATGTCCTTGAGTGCATTGTTCATGGTATGCAAACAACATTGAGTCTACCAAATATGTCTATAGGCTGTCTCAATAAGCTTCCATGCAGCTCTACACACATGTGATACGTCTATTACTACTTGGACCACATTTTGTGGTCCAACTTCCTCGATAGCCTATCTAAGGACTTGAAACTGAAAATCAACATCTTTGCGATGCCCTAAACAATTAACCGCCCAAAGAAAGTATGGGCCCTCTACAAATGTAACCATGATGTTTATTAGTGGACGATGGCTAATGTTCGTCCACACATCCATAACTATGTTGCATCTAGACTTTGCCCAACATGCCATCATCTTCTCCATCAAAACATTGATCTTGGCATAGTTGTTATCCAAGATCATGGTCCTCAATTTGTGCTCCTTTGGTGGAACATATGGTGGTCCTCCCCTCACCACCATCGACATCATCTCCTTATAATAAGGAGATCGAGCTACATGAAATAGGATGCCATTGGCAAAGAACTTGCCAATGGCATCATCTATCTGATCCTTGAGTTGCACATTGAACAAATCAGCTATGGGGTTACTCTGCATCTTGCGTTTCCATTTGCCCTCTCGTGATTTAGTCACAACACTACAAGTGGATGAAGGTCCTGAGGCTGACCTTGACATTGTTCCTGCTCTCTGATGCAATGTTCGAGTAGAAACATTGGCCATCCCTACATTTGTTGAATAGTTTGAACTTGAATCCTACTGGACAAAGTAGTAGGCATTGCAATTGCACTGTCTTTAGGAACACCCAAAAGCTTGTTGAACTCAATTTTGTCCTTGATATTTTTAGGCCCTTGCAAAAATTTACAATCATCCACACCTTTTCCTTTCCATAAGAGGAAGTGAGCATTAACTCTAGTAATGCTCCCATACCATTTCGTATTACAAATGTTGCATCTCCATTTCCTTTGCCACCACTTGTTGGTGTTGGGGCTGTTATTCTTGTTGCAAACTGTTTGAGAGGAGGCTTGGGATCATAATGACCCCTAGCAAACCTTTTTTGAAAGCTCAGAGGGACAATTTGTAGCAATTGGTGGACTAGCCATGGAACTATTTTGGCGTTCCGGATCATCCCCATGCTCATACCCCTCAACGTCATGCTCATGTTCATATTCTATTTGATTTGCATCACGAGAATGAATTTCCATCTCATCCTCACTCTGATCATGACTATGAGAGCTCATTGTGACAGTGCATTTCACAAAATGAAAATAAATTCAATAAGCACCAAGTTTCAACTTAGAAAAATTATAACTCTAAATTTTAAATTTTTCAATAAGTTACAAATTTCAAATTCTAAAACAAAATTGAAGCTTTTTCAATCTGGAGGGCAAAATGAAGAATCATGTTGCCCTCAAGATTCAACATAAAGCTTGGTTTAGAAAATGAAACAACAAAAATGAAAAAACATTGAAACAACAAAAACAATTACAAATGAAATCAGAAAATAAAACCAAAACAACTCTACCTTTTGCTTGAAAAATCTCTTGAAGAAGGTGTAGATTCTTCCTCCTCTTCTTCTTGCTCCTTGTACCTCCTCTTTCACTTGCACTCACTCCTTTCACTCCTCCAATCACTCTTTTGTCTCCTTTTCACTCTTCTCTATATGCTGTAGCAAACAATGAGAAATGCAATTTGGAGGGGCGACTTTTATAGGCGGAACATGAGCACTAAGAAATCGTAATTCCATCATTCTGTGTCAAAAATTGCTATTCCATATGTTCACTCTCTCAATGACAAATAGGAACAAATTGTTTCTTAACAGTTTTTTAATTGACCACCTGAACTAATTGGAGCTTGTTTTCTTAAAGCCATAGAGAATACAAGAGACTTTCAAACCATGTTAAAACATGCTTTGTCATCCTTAATCTGGCAGAAGAAATCCTTTATTGCAGAGTAAGAGAATACACACTAAAACATACCTCTACTTGTGCCAAATAACGGTCTAGCTTCTTTGTATCCATTTTCCTTCGAATTTGGAATCTCAATCTTAGCCTGAGCTTCAAAAATAGGCATTCTTGGTAATCCTGTCTCACCATGTGAACACTCTTTAACTTTCATCAGATTGGGCTTTCCTCTTGCACCTGTGCTTTCTAAAGAGCATACCTCCTTTATGGAGGCTCCATTCGAGACATTATGCAACATCAACCTTAGCTTGAGGAACCTGGCATACCCATGAAGAAATTTTCATACTTTTACAATCCTTCTTAGTTTTCTTTGCCAACTGTGGGTTGCGGTGTGTCTTTACAATGGCAACAAATCTCTCTTGCTCTTATTGTGGGCACCACCTGCGAAATCACTTGCAACAATTTTAGCAAGGAAAGGACTCACTTTGAAATCACTTGCTTTGTAAACTAAAATTGTTATGTGATGCACTCGTGTACCTTCAAACGTTGCCAATTTAGGCATCCCAACAGAAAAAGCTTTATGACAGCAGAAAGAAAATGCTTAGAAAACTACAAAGGACTTAGGCTAACAGCCTTGAAATTTTATCTAAACAATGTACAGGTCTGAGATTTCTTATATTGATAGACACCTGTCAATGTTAATGACAAAAATAACATGCTTCTATAGGCTAGTTATACCTTCATTGATCTCTACCGAATCCAGACTTCATCTTTCACTCCTTTCTCTTATGACTACAATGCTTTACAACAACTCTCTAAAACAGAGCTGATAGCTAGACTATGAAGTTCTAGGTTATTACAAAATGTCATGGGCTGAACAGCCTCGATAGCTTAGCTAACAACCTACAACCTATAAGATAAGACCTCAACTATGATGAATACTATATCAGGAATTACCAAGATAATTATGAACTAAACTAGCAGACCTTCAAAGATCTCTATTTAAAAAAACATTTTACCTTGTTCCCCTTATGACCTGCACTTATTGCCTTTTATTTTTTGTTCTGATGTTCATTCCATGTCCAAGATTTCATAATTTCCTTAACTGTCATATTGCTGACCTGTAGTGGCTGATGGAATGTTAATGCCCCAAAATAAAATGTTAATGACATTTCTGTTAGTCATTGCCTCCCATGATCCTTAAACTGGCTGGATGCTGCTGGGGGTTTGCTAAAAGTAGGATATTCTTTTGAAAACTGCTGCTGATAAAGGAACTTTAACTGCCAGCAAATGAATGAGGGGCTGCTGCCACCAACCGAGTATGGAAAAGAAAACACCTCCAAACTTAATTGAAAATAACTCCAGTTTTGAGTAGGAATAAGATTTGTTGCTAAGCAAGCGCAAAATGATTTCAAAGCATCTTAGCAGTGTTTGTAGGTCTCATGAAACATATGAAGAGAAACAAATCAGGGAAGGTAGTGCCACACTAAGGCTAGAATGAAGGAAAGACCTGCAACACACAGCAAATTCAGAAGAAAAACATAATTTACTATGGAAAATATTAATGGCTGTGCAGGATGACACGAGCGTCAGAATGCTCCTGCATCATTACAAGAGCCTCAAAAGCACAAATATATTGAAATAAATGAGTCCAAAATTCAAATTTATTGAAATTCAAATAAATGAGATTAAACAATGAGGCAATTGAAGACACAAGGATTTTTATTCTGGAGAACCTGAATTCTCAGAGAACTTTAGCAAAAGTGAGGCAACAGATCCTCTTATCTGCTATCTGCAACAAATACAATCACACACCAAACAGCCTGAAGCAACAATGTTCAATGCCGAAGATCAATCTCAAGCTCTCTGAATTCTCCTTTTATCTTATTCACCCACCTTAATGTTTATAAATAGGTGCTTCATGGCTTGGAAAATGAAGAGGCAAATTGTGACCTATCATCTCCTCTTGGAAATGAAGAGATGTAGCGCGCCATTCATTTCCTTTAAAACTTCTCATCGCCTCTTGCTGGAAAAGATAAAGTTGGACATTCTTTTCTCTTGAGTTGAGATGAAAGAGACAAAGTAGGAAAAGATGAATTGGGGTCTCCTCTTGAATGCTTTGCTTGATCTCCACTTTTGCATTCTGACTATAAAAGAGGTGCCATTTAAAAAAATAATGCTTACCTTTTAAAGTAGATTCAACTTTAGGTGACATCAAAGCATTGTTCCTGAATCTCCAATACAAGTGTCAATCAAGCAGTGTTCAACTTGCAAATGAGTCATTAATCAATCCCAGATGTGTTTTCAGATCGGATGAAAATATGTAGTACTTCTTAAGAAATTTATATCCGTTAATTGGAAGTGGAATTTCCCTTTGATAATTTAAAATCAAGGGAATAATATTGCATGGAAGAAAATAGATGTAAATCAATTGGAGATTGCAAATGGTTTATGTTACCTTGAAAGTTGAAAACATTGAGAGGAAATTGGAGCATAAGTAGATATACTGAGATATTGTGAAAAAATCGTTGACCTATCATTGACCCAATTTTCAATGGTTTTTTGCATTCAAATTCTGTTTAAATCCCTAAAAATGACAAAAAACAAGAAAAAATCATTGCAAAAACCTGCAAAAACCTATACATACACAAAATTACCAAATCACTGAGAAATAAGACTGATTCCGAGACTGAATCAAAGTCAATGCAGAATTGGTGTGGAAACAGTTTGTAATATTGTGCCTTAGTTTTCTTTCCGACCTCTAGAAAACTCTAAATAGAGGAGTAAAAGGAGCAATGGTGGTCATCAATTGAAATCGATAGGGCCTCAATCATTCTGAATTGCAGGGGTCATGCGAGATAGTGCTGAAGCAGCCAATGAATCTGCTCTAAATCACACCTTCGATATGACTAGAGCTCTTAGCAAGCCCTGCCCCACGGATTTTAATGCAAACAAGTTTATAATTAATATTATGCACTATTTTTAAGATTATAACTATTTATACTATTATAGATGGCACTTTGAGGGGGAAGGAGCGAACCCATACAGTTTATAATTAATTTTATCAAGTAGTTTTAAAATTAAAATTATTATTGACTGTTGATTATAAATAGTTTTATAATAAATTAAAAATAATATAAAATTTATCATATATATATATAGTTATTTAATTTTTAATATATGATTAATATATTCAATTTTAGTTATTTAATTTTCAATATATGATTAATATATTCAATTTTTAATATATATGATATTTAATTTTTAATTTATTTTTTAATCTATAACAGCGAGATTTTATTAATAGTTAATAATAATTACATAGAAATTTATCATAGATTGTCTCCACTTTTCATCTTTTTAAACCTATCCAATAACCCCGTATATCATCTATAGACCAGCTCACACCCCTGCACCTTTGTTACAATAAATTCATTTTACTTACAACCTCGACATAAAGCCCTTTTATGGCTTGATCATTACATTTACAAGACAATGACAAAAGAAACATCTAGAGCCAAAAGCAGGAATCTGGTTGATCATTGCCAAAACACACCTCAACACTTCACCATCATTCTTCCGCCTGTGAAACCACGAGCAAAAACGGCCACCATTGTTCCTTCATCCTCAATCTTCCCGGTCTTGGCATCAAATAACATCTGGTAACCCCATCAGTTACCCAAAAAGGCGTCCAAAGCCTCCCTCTCCCATCACCCTTCAAAATCAAACACTCCTTTGCCTCTTCCTATCACTCCGTGTACTCATCTTCCGTGGCACTACATCTTGGAATGGTCGCATATTTGCCTCCATTACTGCCTCATGATCAAGAATGGCTTTTTTTAGTTTGCCCCTGGCTTTGGGGATCACTTCCTTATAGGCCCACTTACCTACTTTTCCCCACCATCGAAGAAAAGGAACACAACCAAAATTTTTGGCATCCTCTTTGTCCTTAAAGCATTCTGAGTAATTGAAACCTAAACCAGGAATCGCCCACTCCAAAATGGAGTCCAATCCCAGCAACAAATCACTGTCAAAAAGAGTGGTCATAATGGGGATGTTGAGGCATTAATACCTCCCTGATTTGTCTCCTGCTGGTAGCTGGTATGTTTCTCCGACAATTGTCTTCTTTGTAACTTTTCCTATGCTGGCCACATCATCTCTCCATGCTTGAGTGCCACTTTATTGCTCCAAACCTCCTTACTTCTACGCACTGAGCACATTGTCACCCCTTATCCCTCCATCTCTTTATTTCTCAATGCCTTCTTTATCTCTCCGACTTTTTCTGCCAGTGCGTCTTGTTGCGTGAGTGGGGTTGAGCGTCTTCGCGTGGGTGACCAATTGTCCTGAGTTGGTGAAGACTCCCATGAACAGCAGTGTCCAGCACAATAACTGTGTATGCGCTTACATATCCGACTCATCGATCAAAGGCATTCCCTTGTTATCAGCAATGTCCTGCGAGTTTTGAACCCAAGACCTCCGTGCAAGCACGGTTTGCAACATCCATTTCACTGTGGGGCGATCCCCATATTTATTTTTACTATTAACATTTGTCTCCACCTAAAATACTAGCTGCAAGCTAGGTATTTTTTTTGATCGGTGATAATATATTTTTATTAATTATATAAATAGAGTCCACACATAGAAATTGTAAAACAGAGGGATCTTGTTCTGCCCCTTACTGGCCACCTGTGTACCAAAACCAAGTTTCTTAAACAACCTATCGGATTCTATCTGATTCAAGCACCAACTGCTATATCCAGAGAACTATACTATAGATGCCCTTTCATTAACAAAATTGGGCATACACAATAACAGACACTATGCTTGTTAATATTTTCAGACTTTGAAAGGAAAATTCAAACTATAGATGATCTTTCAAAACTAAGATTTAGGCCTTAACAAAATATTGACAAATAAAGAATGGATAATACCCGGTTATGCTGTAGAATCTCCTTGTTGATGCCTATAATTCAACCTTTTGAGTTTGCTTCAGATTTGTCCTCCAAATCTGCTATGAATTGTGCCTCTATGTCTGCTATACCTTACTCCTCAAGTCTGCTCTAGATTGCTCCTTAGGTCTGCAATAAATCGCTCCTCAAGTCTGCCCTAGGTCTGCTATAATTCGCTCCAAGTCTGCTGCTATATTACTCCTTAAGTCTGCCCTAGGTCTGCTCCTTCTAATTACCAAGATGCTGTTATAATAATTATGCAAAAGGATCTGATTTATTAATCTGATATATCTCTGCTGAAGGGTGCGAATTAGCAGTCATGTTATGTTTTCTATGATGCTAAATTCGCATCCCTTCATCCCATATTTATATGTGTCAAGAGGTGACACCCAATCAAGGAAGGGAGGTCGACTTGCATATATAATAAATTATGTTTTATTAGCAGCAGGTCAGTCCTTTTTAAAACATATAAGGACCAACTACCAAGTCGTCCCTCCTTGTCAACATATAACATTATTTTAGCAAGTTGTCCCTTCAGATATAATTCAAGGTCGTCCCTCTAGGACAATGCAATGATATCTATTATTTATTGAGAGTTTTAATATTATACTTTATGAGATGCATGTTGAGATTATTTATCTTAGTATTTTGATCTTACCGAAAAGGCCACAAATACTAACAATGCTTAATTCATTACATTAACAAAAACCATGTCCATACTAGAACCCGGCGTCACATTTTCCTAACCTTGCCCTTGGAGCCAAAAGCATTGAATTCTTCGGGTATGAACCCCTTGCCTCTGGCATCCAGCTTTGCCTTCTTGGTCTCTCGGATCTCACGTTCCTTATGTTTCTTCTTCATTTCCAACTGCAGCAGATGATCTTTTGAAAGCTCCCATCCATCCTTTACCTGGTCCTCTTTTCTTTGTTGGACATTGCGCTCTGTACAAGGAACAGTTTGAAGCTCTTCAGAGTGCCTTCTACCTCCCACCAATCCCCGTCCTCTGCTCTGAAACCAAATCCAGGTTTTGCCATAGCAAACATAGGGATCATGCCTCCCGTCCCTCCCGTCCACTCTGGCTTCACATACGAACGCATCACCTAGAGCACCTCCTCTTTGGTTCCTAATTCTAGTGCCCATGCAAACACTGCGGAAGCAACATCAATGTTCGACTGCTAATGATGGTCTATCTGGATGAACTCCACCCCAAGCAACAAGCCCATGATTTGCCAAAACTGAGGGTTGTCAATATGAAAAATGCCCTTCATCCTCTTCTTGGTAACCTCCCCCAAGAATGTTTGTTGCTGTTTGACTGTCCAAAGAGAAAAATTGGCCTCCATCTCTCTGTCCTAAAATTTCACTCCAAGCTATGCGAAACACCTGGATAGAATTCAATGCCTTCTAGTTTACATTTGTCTCCCCATCACCTTCACACGAGCCGTTTGGTAGCTGAATCTAGACTCTTCTATTTGATGAGTTCTAAGGTACTCAAAACCTTCACCACATCAGCCTTGGAGTGTGTGGAATCAATTACAAGCCGCTCCATGCAATGATAGTGCCACTTATACAATCCCCTTTCTTTTAATCATTAATTGTAATGTCCCCTCTCGTTTTGTATATTCAGTAATAAGTAATAAAATTGCTAAGCCTTCTTGTTAATTATGTTCCCAAAGGCTAAGGCAATATTTTAATAAAAGGGGACGATTAGTTTTCTGAATCACTTAAGTGCTATTTTTCAGTCATGGGTGTGGGGCCAATTTTAAGTGGCATTCGAATTGCCCTTTCCTCTTCTTAGCCGAAGTCTATCTCTGCCAGCACAGACACTTTCTTGACATGGCGTGTAGAATGAAATTAGTAATCAAGTTCAATTGGGGTTTAAAGATGGAAATAAAGCAAAAATCTGCTTTCTTGATCGCTGAGGTTGCGATCAAGAAATTGCATGAGAGGAAGAAGGCATTCTTGATCATTATTATTATTTTTCTATGCTCTGCAAGTCAGAAACATCATACCCATTCTCACTACGAAACCCCTGGAGAAGGGAATACTTCTGGACAGAACCCCAGAAGATTCACTGTGTTAAATCCTTCAGCATGCAGCCCAGTTCCAGCGATCAAAGGTCTGATTGGTGATTCTTGTTTCTCAACTGCAGCTAGGTGAATGTGTAGGTTTACAGACAATGCGACCTGTCAAGAGGTTTCCTGTTACTGCCGCATCTGAACTTTCATTCTGTGATTCTCTTTTCCAACGATCTGTCTATAATCGTTCGGAATACATATTTCCTAAATAAGCACTGCTCTGGTATGATAGTTGTTCTTCGTTTTGCTATAGTTGTTTTTATAATAAATCCCCAATAATCAGCTGGGTGTTCAAATTAGAGAAATCATGTAATGGAAATTCTGCTGTAGCTTGCAATTTCAGATCAGAAGCTTTATATTGGTTTTGCAATTTGTTTTTGTGGGTTTACGCAAGTGTCTGTAGCATAGAACATTTCATTAAATTCAATGTACTAATTAACTCGACAACTCCATCATCCTATCATAAATGGTTAGTAGGAAAAGAGGGAAAACTACGTATAAGAATTTTAAAATTTGAGCTTCTCCAAGTTCGTTTAGAAAGATATAGGGCTGTCTCCAAGCTTTAACTAATGCTTTGTCTCCATGGTTCAGTCATCTTTCAGCATCTGATATTGCTTTACAACTATTGGACAAGGTCCAGATCCTTCCTATCAATGTTCCAGAAGTCCTCTATCATTTCCTCCCTTTCCTTGATCCTTCAAAGTTAGTCCTACTTTAGACATAACATCTGCTACTTCATCCCTTTCTTTCTTGACATGGGTTATTTTAAAGTCTTCAAAGATTCCTAATAAAGAATTGATTCTTCTGATGTGCTTGTTTAGATACCACACTCCTGATTCCCCTTTGATTATGGCATTGACAAGCATTAATGAATCCCCTTCCAAATGTAATTTATGAATATTTAGGGATTTAGCAACCGGGAATGCTGTGAGGGCAGTCTGCACTTCTGCCTCATTATTAGTCCCTTCCATCAAGCTCTCTGCCCCAATCACAAGAATGACCTGGCCAATCTCTTACCACAAACCCAGCTCCTGAGGGTCCTGGGTTGATCTTTGAAGCACCGGCAAAGTTTATTTTTGTCCATCCTTTATCTGGAGTCTCCTTCATAACCTCCTGAGTATTTGGATTAACCCAATTTTGCCCTTTAATTGGCCAGTTGCAAGCTAGGTATTGCCAAAAGCAGTGGCTGGCTAATCTTTTACTTTAACTAAACTAATGCCTTTTGTTAAATTCTACTCCAGAACTTACCAATTGCCATTATGGAATATAATGCATTGCGATTGTAGATTATGATTTGCTAAGCTTTGTCAATTATTGAACTACCTGTACAAAACTCCTTGCCTCAATCACAAAGAAAGTCTTTGATCACTTCAAAATGGCTTCCAGTTTTATTAAAAAATTCTTAACAGTAGCTAGATCACTGTCTGATAAATTTTGATATCTGTTAGTTCAAAGACTTGGCTAATATTTGATCTCAGAATTAGACAACTATTTGGTGACTGCCCTCTTAAAAAGTCTGATAAATGTTGATCTTAGTTATTTCATAGACAGCCAATATTTGATCTCAAGCTTAGACAACTATTTGGTGAATGCTCCTCTTAAAAAGTCTGATAAATGTTGATCTCAGATGCTTGATAGACTTAGCTAATATTTGATCTCAGACAACTCTTTTGTGACTGCCCTCTTGAAAAGTTAACTGAATATTTGCCCATGTAATCAGCATTATGAATATAAATGACCAAAGTCTATTCTCTACAATTCATGGGTTAAACTCTAATTTGTTTGCTTTCTATATCTGTATGCTATGGAAATGCCCTCAAGTTTAAAAAAATAGTTTTTGTTTCTTTTTCTACAATTCTTCACATTTTTTTTGAAAATCTGATTTTTTTCCAATTTCTTCAAAAAATCTTATACTTTTGGTTTGCCGATTTTTTTGCCCAAATGTTTTTTGCTGCTATGCTTAAAACTATATATCATAATAATGCATGTTTCTGTTTTAGAAGAAAAAGTTTGGGATGCTTTTGCATTTTTTTTGAGGTTCATTTGAGAAATTGTATTTCAGTAGCTTGGAACCTTTAAAGAATTGTTTAAGCAGCGAGTTATTTGAAATCTCTAACTTTATTTACACGTGTTATTATTTAGCATTTTTTGTTACACATTCTAAGGTATGATTCTTATCTCAAATTTATATAGTAAATACCGTATAATTTGTGAAAATGATAATACCTATAAATTCATAACTCAGTGGTTTGTCAAATGTCAATACAGAATGAATATTACAATCAGTATTTACTAATATTCATATTGTTCTACATCAAAAACATCAAAGTCAAAATTTGGCTCAATTTCAATTGAACCATAATGAGTTACAATGATACTTCCACTAGCTATGTCATGTACATGCTGCCTTATTTAAAGACTTTTTTGGCAAGTTGTCCAACACTAATGTGTAAGTCAACAGACTCAAGAGATAGGTCCCAATTGCATGTCACCCTCTCATTGTAAGAAAAGTTGCTTATGTGAGAAGAGATCCAAGTTGCCTATGTGACAAGCAATACCAATAATTGTTGGAGGTTGGTGAATGGAGTCTTGAATGGGGTGAGGGGCAATAGCCCTCACGTGGGTATAAGTGGAAATATCCTAGTGGTGTTTGGGAGCTCAGATTAAGGCCTTAGAAACCAAGGAAAATTGGATGATGTGAATCTTAAAATTTTGCATTAACAAAAGTAGCACTAATGAATGTTTATACACCTTTACTGTTTCATTTTAATTTCTTGTTAAAGGCACATTATTTACAGTTCTCTTTTGACATAATTCCTAATTGACTATTATTGATTATTATATGGCATATTTCTGTGAATGAGTAATCTTATTTACAAAGGTTATTCTTATTTTTGTCAGCATCCTTAACATTGGATTTATTTATTGCCTATCTTATGCAGATACACCTGGAGTATGGTATGTGTGGCAAGATTCATATGTTGATAAAGTTAATAAAGATTATGGAGGTTGGTGTAGTGTGTGTTTTATTTCTTTTGTTCAAGAAATAAGACAAGATTTATGAATGTGCTTATATTTATGATGGCTTGATTTTAATTAACCGTTTTGTTCTCATTTAGGGGAATGGTTTATTGATGGAAAAGTAGTACCAAGGCCTCCTGAAAGGGAGAAATTGATAAATGGCGATCCTGGTCCTTCATATCGAAACAAAAGGGATAGGGCATCTTCAGTGGTGGACCTTGTTCTCGATGAGGAGAGAGTTATGGTAAGAGATGCCAATGCCATTTAAGATTGTTTTGGAGAGCATAAGAGGTAGGTCACAACTATTACCTTTTATTGACAACTATTGTTGATGCAGGAGGATTAAAGCTGTCAGTATCTTTGATGGTTGGAAGTAGTGAACTGTTGGCTGAATTCGAACACACAATGGTGATGCAGTTCTCTGCTTGATGCACTTGAGCTTTAGGGAAGTTGTTTTCTAGGTCTTTGAAAAACCTATTGTAAGTTTGATCATTATGTTGATATGCAGTAAATGTGGTACTCGTATACTCAATCTTGAAGATGCAACTTGTGCAACTTTTTGAAGATATTGTCACTGGTGGACTATATAAATATATGAACATTTTGTCTCTTGAAGATGCAACGTATGAAGGTGTTGTTTCTGGTGGACAAAGTAATTTTATGAATTTTCTTCTTGTTGGCTTTTAGTGTGGAAAAACATAATTAATAGCTAAGCTTTTTATATTTTAGTTAGGAAGTTATATGCAATTTTTTGTTTGTTTGTAAATTTATGACGTTAGTGCCCTTCCTCAATCCTCCCCTAGACAGTACATAACATAATAAATCAATCTTGAGGATCTGCTATCAGAATACCTTCAACTCGACACCATTTTCAGATGCTCTTTTGTATGCTAGTTTTGTGATGAGTGATAAATGAGGTAATAAAATAGAGTTTTTAATGTTTTGCATGTTGATGTTAATCCATTCTAATACAATTTATACCTAGTTGTAGTTATCTAGACTGTTGCATGGTTATCCATGTTGGTTTTTTAAGAGTTGATTGCTGTATGCTATACCTAGTTGTAGTTATCTAGACTGTTGCATGGTTATCCATGTTGGTTTTTAAGAGTTGATTGCTGTATGCTTTTGACTTGGGATTTATTATTGCCAAACATGTAGCCTTAAAGTATGATCAATATTGAAATCCATTTTGTTGTTCTCAAATGTAACATAATAGAAACAAAACATTAATATGTACTGGAAAACAATCCCACACAAATAAATGTAGGTTCCAATAAAGCTCATTAATGGATTAAGCATGCTTCACACTTATACCAAGTAAAACTTCATGTTTTTGAAATAGATTAAGCGTGGGAGTTGCAACATGTTAATCAAAGCTTTCCTGGCTCTGACTGTTCATTCTTACTTGCAATTTGTTTGCGCAGATTAATCTTTATGCCTTCTCAAATTCATTGTATACATTTTGTTGTTGAAATCAATAATCTTGGGTCAGACTAATGCAATTTATATTATTCAACATTAGATTAGACCGGAATATTTTGGAAGCTTGAGATAGTTTGTATTAATAAACCAATAGAATAAGCACTATATGCCTCATTTTATTGTTGTATATATCTCTTTTAGTTGGCATAGAAGGGTTTATAAAAATGGAGAGAGGGTTGGTGCAACATGCAAGGATTGTGGATTGCCTTATAACATAGATGAATGTTTTGACTGAGCTTTGGGCCTGTTAGCATTGAGCAATGCTAACATGAGGTTATGGAACACCAATTTTTTTTAAAAAGTTCTTAACATAGCCATGCTTTTAGGGAAAAGGCGGAAAACACTTATTTTAATATTTTAAATATAGTATAGCCTTGTAGTAAAAATAAGGGAAAAATGTCGCATTTGCCCAAAGGAAGTATGCACAAAGTAAGTAACAATATAAATAACATATAATACATAGGCCTTGCACCCTTCCCTCATGCCTTGTACATGTCCCAATCTATTGAAGAATTGTCTCAATTTTTATTTTTCTCTTAATCAATTGAGATGACAAATTGTGTTTTGATGATTTGTTGAAGACTAACCATTTATTAGTGTTTATTTCAAGTGGATCTTTTCATCATCAATGTCTACGAATCAATCGCATGAGCCATGACAATCTATCTTTATATTAAGACTTGTAGAATTTACATGTCATAATATTTATTAGCCAATCTAGCTACGTACAAATTATGTTGTTTGCCACAAGCATGGATTCAAATATGGCACATTGAATGGGTAAGATCTTGATTAATCTTATGCCCTAGTCAACATGTTTTTGAATATATTTGGTAGAGGAAATTTGGGCCTCATTCCCTTGTTGAAAATTGTTGTTTATTTGTAAGAGATTTCTATGTAAGGTAAGGTGACATTATCTTTTTGGGTGTCAAAATGCCTTTTGCTTATCTATATATCCATTGGGCCTTACTATGTATGCAAGTTGTCCTCTTTTCATAAATGCTTCATTTAGAGGCTTTTGTACAACCTACAAATAGGGTGGGGGGGTGTGGGGGTGATGTGAACACTTGCCTAATTCTTACACTAGTGTGCCTCTATTCACTCATTGTGGTTGCATAGGAATTTCTTGGGTAGAATCGTACAAATATAACTTAATATGGCAATTGAAAACAAAATTTGAAAAATAAATTAAATGTAAAATTGCATTAGTGTTCCAATATAGATATAGAACACAAATAATTTTTTTCATAAGAAATTAAATTTATTTTCATTTTTCCTCCGTTCTTGTCCAAAGTGTCTACGACCTTAAATATTTGATCTTCAGTAGCTTTCAACTTATAACCTCAATGCATTCTTTGTCATTAACAAGCATCAATCTCTTTAGTGATTGAATAATAAATTGCAAAATCATACCAACTTCAACTTTACTAGGACCCTGCTAGTCTCTTAGGGATGTTATGACAGTTAAAAGGATATATGAATATACACATGTATAAACAATGGGGGCTAGCTATGGATAGAGCTGCAATCCTATGTGATTATTTCTTTTGCTGGGAGGATGAAGATTTTTTGCTCCTAGCCAAGCTGTGACACCCTGATTTCAATCTTTCCACTAAAATTTTTAGTTCTATCCCTATATGGGTCAGGCTCCCCAATCTGCCCTTTCATATGTGGCAGGATTCTGTCCTTGATAAAGTGGGTGGGGCTTTGGAGGATTTCTTGATGACTGATAATGATTATGATAATATGTATCATTCTATTATTGCTCGTATCTTGGTAGACATTGATACCTCGAAGGGCCTCCCAGCTGAAATTAAAATTGAATCTTCATTGGGACCTTGGATCCAACAACTTGACTTCGAAAGCATTCCTTTTAGATGTCGTAAATGTTTTAAGACTGGTCATATTTCTTCCCAATGTGGCTTCATTTCCAAGAAGAAGAAATCTTCTCCTTCTTGGTGGAAGGGTGCTTCTACCCAACATTACACTGTCTTGAAAAGCTCATCCCACCCTGAGATGGAGGCTGCTCCTGATACTGGCAATCCTCTACCTGCTGGTGAGAAGGTTGGCTTATGTCCTGATATTAATGTTCCTAAAGGGTCTGTTGGAGCTGCTGGCTCTGTCCCTATCCCTGTTGTTGGAATTGATGGGTTTGCTGGGGCTGCTAGTTCTGTCCCTATCCCGGTTGCTGGACCTGATGGGTCTGCTAGGGCTGCTGGCTCTATCCCTGTCCCAGTTGTTGGACCTGGAATTTCTCTTTCTGTTGGGTGATACCAGTTTTTCTATTGTTTCGGTGGGTGCTGGCTAGCTGGATCAGACATTACTACTCCATATCGTGATCACCCTTTGGCTAGATCTAATGGCGGCCCTGCGCTGGTTGTTTCTCTAGGTGACTCAACCCCACTTTTGGGGATTGGTTTTCCATCTCTGGATTCATTGTGCTGGTAGAATAAGGCTGCTAGTGTTGAAGAAGGCTGGATTACTGTTAAAGGAAAAAATTCTAAGAAATCCTCCCCGACTTTTGACATGACCCTTCGATCTCATTTGAAGGGGACAAAAAGATAGATAGTGTTTATTTTGCTGCGGATCCAATGTTTTATCTTTTGCAGTGGTGTGGGTGTTTCTTTGGCTGGGTTCTTTTGGGTGGTTTCATGGGGATGGTGGCTTTTTGTTTTGGCTGATCGGTTGTGTTTGGTGTACTCCTATTGCTATATCTTAAGCTTATTCTTTGTAAAGGGTTTCGGGTCCCTTCAAAACTTATTTTTTCCATTAATTAGAACAATGGGGGCTAGCAAAGGTCAGATGGGTGGGAGAGGGAGCCGATTTGAAAATTTAAAATGTAGGGTTTCTGCTAATGGTGGAGGAGCTTTAGGGGAGGTTTCAGAGGATGATGAAATAGAAGATGAGGATGTTGAAGCCGATAACGGAGTTGTTTTTTAATCTTTGGAGGGGAGGTTGCTTTGTTTTTGGTCGCTAGAGTTCTTGTTTTGGAGATTTGGGCAAGTATTTTCTTGTATTTTGGGGTCTTTTCTCCATTTTTTTCGTAGCATCTTTATGGGCTTTTTTGGAGACCTGTGCTGGGGGTTATGGATAATGGTTGGGAGTTTTCTGTTAATGTGGTTGGCTGCCATGACATGCAGTTTTGGGGGGGGGGCCTAGCCCTCTATTTTCCTTGGAGGCCTCTTCCTTGTTCCCTGTTTGTGCTTGTCAATTTGGTTCTCTCCTCCTTTGACATCGGTGGAGGTGCAAGGTTTGACATTTTAGTGTCTGGACTTGGCTATTTCCTGTGTATGTTGAGCTATTTGTGGTGGAGGAGTTTTGGTGTCTTGCCCTACTTTTGGAGATGGGGTTCTATGATATGGTGTCTTCTCTGGTTGTTGGGGTCTTCAGTTCGTGGTTTGACTTGGGCTTCTTCTCGTGGTTGCAGACCCTTTTCAGACTATGGGGTGTTGTTCATCTTGTTTCTGCCACCCTCCTGTTGCTACCCTTTTGTGGAGGTTTTGTGCGGTTTGTGTTTTGGTAACATTGGGACATGGGTCTTTTCATTCCAAGGTTTAACTCTTGTTTTGGGGCCTTTCTGGTGGATTGGAGTGGGGGCACTCTTTGGTCATTGTTACTACTTTTTTGCATGGAGATGTTGGTGTGTTCGGGGCCCCTGTAGATCTTTTTCTTGTTGGGGTTTGTCCTCTTACCCTGGCTCTCTCTTTCTTGTTTGACCAAGACTAGGTGGTTGTTTGTTGCCCCTACTCCTTGGGGGTTTTTGCTTTACACTAGGGTTGTTAATGCTTTATTCATGGTGGTGTGTCTCATTTCTGGTGACGCTTGGGCTTTATTGGTTTATCTTTTGAGGGCTTGTTTGGGTCATCCCTCTTTCCTTCTTCGTAAGGTTCCTCTAGAGGTGGAGCCTTTCCCTATTGAGGTGGGATATTATCTTGTTGCTCTTCTTAGTTCCCCATTCTTTTTCATCTACTTTCCTAATTGAGGTGGATGTATCTTTTATGGAGGTAAAGATGTGCCTATTAGGTGAAATTGAAAGTTGGTTTCTGAGGCCATGTTTCAACTTTGGCTGTTGGATAGTGGGGGAGGGATGAAGTTTGGTTTCTCTTCTAGGCGGTTCTAGTCACTGCTATCCCTATTGAAGTGGGTACCTCTTATTTTGAGGTGGAGAGGTGTTCTGCATATTTGATTAGGAAAGCTTCATGTGATGACTGCAACATGGTTGTGGGAGCCATTTCAAAACCCACTCTAAAGGTTGAGGGTGCCTTTCAAAACCCCGATTCATCTCTCCTAGGAGAGATTTTGATTATGTCGAGGAACTTTGATTGGAATATTTTTCTTCTGGTAGGATTCAAAGGTTTGGGGAGCCTTTCAAAACCCCATTTTGGTTTTGGGTTCTATACTAAAACCCATTGTTATTCTAGCCTAGTTTTCATTGAGTGAACTTCTGTGGTTGGTTGTATGGTTGGGGAAGCCTATCAAAATTCCAAGAAAGGTTATGGGAGCTTGGTAAATCCCATGGTTAGTTGCCTGTTTTAGGTTTTATGGTTTAGGGATCCTTGTAAAACCGTGTGTTTGGTAAGGCTTTTGGCCTGTTGTTGTTGCAACTTGTGTGTTCTTTGTCCTCTTGTTAGGCTGTGGATTCACTGTTGGTTAGCTGTTGTGTTGTAATGCTAAATCTTTTTCCGCTGTTGAGGTTCCAGATCCCCCTCAAAATCTATTTGTAAAAGGGTTTTTGCTCCCTTCAAAACTTGTTTTCCTCTAATAAAAAACTTTACTAGGACCCCTGTAGACTTAAGAACATACTTGAGCCATCTTTATTATATTGTATTTCCTTGATAACATCTTTAGTTGCCCGATTATGAACTATTCATCTAGTCACATTTGATCATTTGAGAATGAAATGTCTTAAATTGTAAATTTCTTAACTACATTTGGGCACTTCCAAATTTTCAACTAACCTACAAAGAAATAAGAGAGATTGTGAGCTTTTGTAGAAACCAATGAGATCCTTATTTTCATATTGGAAAATATTTATTTTTTGAAGCTACATGAACCAAAGAATTTTTAAAAGAAAAACTAGCTATAGCTTGAACAAAAAATTAATTGATTTAATATGGTGAAATATAATACCAAACAAAATACTCCACTAGCTCAATATTGTTTTTATAGCAATAAATATAAGTTGGTAAAAATAATTCCAAACAACCTAAGAAAATGACACTGATAAAACTGGTGAAGAACATATTCAATATCACTAGACACAAAATCCTCTTATGTCTAGTGATATTGAATATGTTGTGGATTCACTGTTGGTTAGCTGCTGTGTTGTAATGCTAAATCTTTTGTAGTTGTTGGGATTCCAGATCCCCCTCAAAATCTATTTGTAAAAGGGTTTCTGCTCTCTTCAAAACTTGTTTTCCTCTAATAAAAAACTTTACTAGGACCCCTATAGACTTAAGAACATACTTTAACCATCTTTATTATGTTGTATTTCCTTGATAACATCTTTACTTGCCCAATTATGAACTATTCATCTAGTCACATTTGATCATTTGAGAATGAAATGTCTTAAATTGTAAATTTCTTAACTACATTTGGGCACTTCCAAATTTTCAACTAACCTACAAAGAAATAAGAGAGATTGTGAGCTTTTGTAGAAACCAATGAGATCCTTATTTTCATATTGGAAAATATTTATTTTTTGAAGCTACATGAACCAAAGAATTTTTAAAAGAAAAACTAGCTATAGCTTGGAAAAAAAGTTAATTGATTTAATATGGTGAAATATAATACCAAACAAAATACTCCACTAGCTCAATAATGTTTTTATAGCAATAAATATAAGTTGGTAAAAATAATTCCAAACAACCTAAGAAAAGGACACTGATAAAACTGGTGAACAACATACTCAATATCACTAGACACAAAATCCACAACTAATCTTTAATCCAATAACAACCACTTGTAGAAAGATTTCTTAGGTTCAAGATGACATCATAATATCTAGCAAAGGCAAATAAGAGATTACATGCACCAACCTATTTAACATTCTCCCTCTTAATCAACTTCACAAATATCATTTAATAAAGTGGGAGAGTATATAGTAGTATTTTGAATTTAAATATACACTCTCTTAGAAATTCTTCGGTAGGTACTATCTATCCCTTGAACAATCTCAAGTGAAAATCCTGTACTTCTCCATTATACTTTTTGAGTTTATAATCCCTTTAGGAAACCAAAATTTTGTAGAACAACCTTTGATAAGGGAAATACTTCTTTTTATGCTTAAGACTCCACCCAATAGACTTTGGCACAACATATGCCTTTTGAGAACCCTTTTTGTTTTATCACACGACTATTAACCACCATATCTATTATGTCAATATGAGAAGAGCAAACAAACCAATCCGAGTTATGGATTGTACAAAAGACAATCTTGTAACATTCTTCTAATCCACGTGTATTTTAAATGAGTTGTCATTTATGTTTATATAGTTTCTTAGAAACCTTATTAATTAATCATCCCATATGTTTGAAATAAGGGATCATAGAAAATGGGATTAACACCTTTTTAACATTGCATCTTTCTAATGCACGAATGATGTATTTAACACTTAGAGAAATTACCTATAAAAATAGATTTTAAAGTTCCACACTCCAATTTCTTTGTGTTTTAGTGCAAAAATTTCATGGCACAACATTTGCCTTTTGAGAACCCTTTTTATTAGATCACACAACTATTAACCACCATATCTATCATGTCAATATGAGAAGAGAAAACTAACCAATGTGAGTTATAGATTGTACAAAAGACAAAATCTTGTAACATTCTTTTAATCCACATAAATTTTGTTGTCATTATGATTTATATACTTTCTTAGAAACCTTATTCATTAATCATCCCATTTCTTTGAAATAAGAGATCATATAAAATAGAATTCCCATATCTAACCATGAGGGACCACTCCAAACATAATTTCTTGTTTGAAATCCAATTGGAGAAGAGTCACTAATTTAAAATCTACTCAACAATTTTGGAGCTAGATGCAAGACAACAACTAGTCTTATATCTACGCTATCAAATTTTATTTATCAAGGACAAGAAACAAGGAAGCGTTGAAACCATCACAAAGATAATAAATTTTAAGAAAGTAGTGGATGGATCCAACAATCAAAACAAAATATTTACAAGAAGACACCCCTATCTAGAAATTTTAAGAAAGATGAATGTAAGAGCTACCGATTCACTTTAGCTTAGGTCAAGGAAATCCTAAAGATTATTAATAAAGACATGAAGAAAGTTACACCAAAATATAAAGCCTTCAAAATTAGGAAAACAAGTTGCCATTAATTTTGCTATAAGCTTTTTCAGAAATCAATGAGATCTAATTCAAGAGTGTGAAATAGTTTGACATAAGACCTTTTTTCAATGCCATGCTACTAGAAATATTTTATAAGAAATTGGTCTTCGATTTCTGATTTGAGTGGATTCACATTCTTTGGACAAGAGTTTGGTAACACCTTTAATTATAACCATATTTTCTGCTGCCGTAAAAACTTCTTTATATACATCTAACAATAAGTGCCAATCTGATTTTTTTAACTTATATGGAATTATGTTAGGACTATATGATATTGACCTTGAAATCCTATGATCAATGCACTTCATTTATTATATTAATAGTGAAATAATTTAATGTGTGAGGCTAACTTGAATGTACCACTTGAGATAAATTTAGTTAGCACTCCTAATGAAAGTGTATTGTGAGGTGGCATTTAATAGGAAACATTGGTAATCACAATTTTAATGGAAGACTCCATTGGTATTTGCAATTTGATAGTAGACACCATTTTCACAATTTTATCATTGAAGGGCAAAATCAAATACATAGGCACTTTTTCTCATAGTTTTTTGTTTATACTTTTAAAATTTATTTTTGCGTCTTTTTTGGGTGGATGTTGAGCCCCATTGGGTTCGGCTAGAATCTTACTTGGGCATCCTCGCAGGATGCTAGGTCAACCTAGAGGAAAAATAGAGCTATATAGGTATGCAAGTGGGGTTGGACCTAGTAACATATGAAAATAACAATTTAGATTTAAAATCATGTAGCTTCTCCACATTGAGCCTTGCAATTGATGCTTGAGTGGTGGAATGGAATCAATTGTATGGAGGCCTTGCTAGGTGACAATTTATGATAATACACATAATCAAAATTGAGCGCGCTTAGGTTTTTGCAGTTGTAGATTGTTGATTCAAGCCATGATGATTGATGGATTTGGTAGAGATAAATATGATTGAAGCCTAAATAGTGATGATGATTTGGGCTCAAGTGAAGCATGGAGAGCTATCATTAACATGATTGCGATCTCCCCTCCCCTTAGATAATTTAGACTTAATTGTAACTAAATTAGTACACTATGAGTGGATTTTCTCTAGTTGTAGTGGCTATTGGCATTGATTAATTAAGATATGAAGGACCTTACCTACTTAGAGTTATCTATGTGAAGAAACTTACGTACTTAGAGTTATCAATGAAGAACCTCTTTTCGCTACTTGACTAGTTGGAAACATTTATAATAAAGTTTTAAACATATTTTTAACACATAAATCTTCCCCATTATTATGCAGTAAGAAGTTTGCCTTGCAAAATAAAATATGATTTTTTTTTAATATGGGCATAAAAGAGCATGTTTCACATATTGCATCAAGATGTTATGTTGTTAGAGGGTTCTATGCTTGTGGGACTAAACACTTCTCTTCCTCCAATGAAATCTTTGTAAACCAATGGGGAACAATATTTTAAGACCAATGAATGATAATCTTATATTGGTGTGAACGATGGTTGTCTCTTTTCTTTGAAGTTTCCCTTTCCTATCTATCATATGTTGTAGTTCTGAAAGTTGAACAAAATTTTTTACCAATTATTTGTCACCCTTATTAAAAGGAATTGTCTGTTTTCCTCTTTTAGGAAAATATGAAAGGACTTTTTTATTTTCTTCAAGAATAGTCTGTAGGATTGAATGATCCTATAGGCACTCTTTATGTGTCTCAACATGTTTTTACGGCTCAAAATGATTTGTAAACAATTGGAAAATGTGAACAATTAATCAGAAGTCCATCTTGGGGTTTACATATGTTGTAATTTCTCTGGGAAGCTTTCTTCCTCTGTACTGTATGTAGTGCTATGTGAGTCTCTTCCGCTCCCTTAAACTGTTACCCTCTTTTTATTTCTTCGTATCAGATTTTACAGAGGCAAGATTTTTAGATTGTCCAAATTTCCTATTTTTTGTAGTTTTTATTTGACGATTTTTTATTGATTTATTAATCTATGATTTAATATGTTAAGAAAAACATATGAGCTTTTTGACTACAACCTATCATTTGGAGAAGTTAAGGGAGTTGTGACCTTATTACTGCATGTGTTGCAACAACTATAGTCTGTTAGGACATGATATACTACTAAGAAACATGCTTATGGATGAAACAAATATCCAAAGTTAAAAATGACCATGCTTTTTGTATGATGTGATAACTTATGGATCTTCTCTAGTCAATTAAGAAGAAACATTTTTCAGTCATGTGTTTATGGGCCTTATTATGATTTTGGAGCTCCTAAAGAATATATATCCATTTAAAACCAAGGAAAAGTGGATGATGTGAATCTTAAAATTTTGCATTAACAAAATAGCACTAATGAGTGCTTATACATATTTACTGTTTCATTTTATTTTCCTCTTAAAGACACATTATTGATGATTATATGGCATATATTTGTGAATGAGTAATCCTATTTATGAAGGTTATTCTTATTTTTGTCAGCATACTTAACATTTGATATATTTATTGGTCGTCTTATGCAGATACACCTAGTGTTTGGTATGTGACAAGATTTATATGTTGATAAAGTTAATAAAGATTATGGAGGTTGGTGAAATGTATGTTTTATTTCTTTTGTTTAAGAAATAAGACAAGATATATAAGTATTTTTATGTTTAGGGTGTAACCATTTTGTTCTCATTTAGGGGAATGACTTATTGATGGAAAAGTAGTACCGAGACCTTCTGAAAGGGAGAAATTGATTAATGGTGATCCTGGTCCATCATATCAAAATAAAAGGGATAGTTCATCTTTAGTGGTGGATCTTGTTATTGATGAGGAGAGAGTTATGGTAAGAGATGACAATGCCATTTAGATTTTTTTGGAGCGCATAAGAGGTAGGTCATAACTATTACCTTTTACTGACAACTATTGTGATGTAGGAGGATTAAAGTTGCCAGTATCTTTGATGGTTGGAAGTAGAAATCATTGTTGATGAAATTTGAACACACAATGGTGATTTTGTTCTCTACTTGATGTACTTGAGCTTTAGGGAATTCATTTTCTAGGTCTTTGAAAAACCTATTGTAAGTTTTCTCATTATGTTGATACACAATAAATGTGGTACTTTTATACTCAATCTTGAAGATGCAACTTAAGGAACTTTTTGAAGATATTGTCATTGGTGAACTATATAAATATATGAACATTTTGTCTCTTGTAGATGCAACATTTGAAGGTTTTGTTTATGGTGGACTATGTAATTTCATGAATATTCTTCTTGTTGTCTTTTAGTGTGAAAAAATATAATTAATAGCTAAGCTTTTTATATTTTAGTATTTAAGTTATATGTAATTTTTTATTTGTTTACAATTTTATGATGTTAGTTCCCTTCCTCAATGCTCTCCCAAATAGTACATAGCATAATAAATTAATCTTGAGGATTTTCTATTAGGATACCTTCAACTTGACACCATTTTCAAATGCTCTTTTGTATGCTATCTTTGTGATGAGTGATAAATGAGGTAGTAAAATAAAGCCTTTAATGTTTTTTATGTTGATGTTAATCCATTCTAATACAATTTATACCTATTTGTAGCATCAAGATCGTCATATGGTTTTTAAGAGTTGATTGCTGTATGATTTTGACTTGGGATTTATTGTTGCAAAACATGCAGCCTTAAAGTATGATCAACATTGAAATCCTTTTTGTTGGTCTCAAATGTAACATAATAGAAATAGAACATTAATATGTACCAAAAAAAAATCCCACATATATAAATGTAGGTTCCAATAAAGCTCATTAATGGATTAAGCATGCTTCACACTTATACCAAGAAAAGCTTCATGTTTTTGAAATAAATTAAGCATGGGAGTGTTGCATCCTGTTAAGAAAATCTTTCTTGGCTCTGACTGTTCCTTCTTACATGCAATTTGTTTGTGTAGATTTATCTTTATGGCTTATTAAATTCATTGTATACATTTTGTTGTTGAAATCAATAATCTTGAGTCAAACTAATGCAATATATATTATTTAGCATTAGATTAGAATATAATATTTTGGAAGCTTGAGATAGTTTGTATTAATAAACCAATAGAATAAGCATTATATACCTTATTTTGTTTTTGTATTTATCTATTTTAGTTGACATAGAAGGGTTTATAAAAATGGAGAGAGGGTTGGTGCAATTTGCAAGGGTTGTGGATTGTCTTATAACATAAATAAATGTTTTGACTGAAATTTTCTTTAGTCATCTACTAAGTGTTCAGAGCTTTGGGCATGAGAAATGTTTTGATTAAGTAAAAATAGGTTTTGAAAGGACCTTAAACCTTGTACAATAGCTCACAAGATATAGCAATAAAAGGCCCAGATACAATATTGGAGACCACCAACACAACAGAGGGAGAAACCACCAAAAAAAACCCCACCAATAGACAACAATCCTCAACAAGAGACCTTACGATTTAAATTTAGAGCCACCCTTGTAGGACCAAAGATTCATATCCAAAGGAGGAACATATGGCTTTGGTTTCTTTCATTTCATAGTTGTCCAACCGTCCTCCAACTTAGCAGCATCATTCAACCAAACCCCTAAAGAAATAGAAGAATGGCTAACCAGAGAAGAATCAGCCCCAAACAACACATTCTCCCTAGGAGTAACTGGTTTGGGCGAGCCCACAACAGTAGCAGGCTAGACAACAAAGTCAACAACAACCATAGAATCATCAGTCTGGATAGTAGTAGCAGGCTGGACAACATAGTCCACAGTTTATAAGAGGTTTCTATGTAAGGGAAGATGAAAGTAGCTTTTTGGGTCTCAAAATGCCTTTTGGTTAGCATTATATCCTTTTGGACTTACTATGTATGCAAGTTGTCCTCTTTTCATAAATGCTTCATTTGGAGGCTTTTGTACAATCTAGAAGTAGTGTGTAGGGTGGTGATGTGAACACTTGCCTAATTCTTAAACCATTGTGCCTCTATTCACTCATTGCGGTTGCAAAGGAATTTCCTGAGGAGATGCGTACAAATATAACTTACATAGAAATTAAAAACAAAATCTTAATAAAAAATCAAACAAAAAAATACATTAGATCCAATGTAACCTGAAAACTATAACAACATGAGGAACTAGAGAAACCAATTGCTACAAAGTTCCAATATAGATGTGCAACACCAAATGATATTTTTCATAAGAAAGATAATGTAATGCCCAAAAACTACTGGGCCAAAACACAACAAAATTTTCTTATCAAATCCTTTTGACATAACATCTGTTTAGCAAATGTATACTAAATTTCTAGAAATTAAACAATAGGATAAATATGAACCAGATGCTTATTACAAAATAGAAAAATTAGCAGATAAAAGAATTTTAAATGTATGCTTTTATTCTTCTTTTATTCAGAAAATTTAACATAGGATTGAAATCATAATATATAACAATATTATTAATTCATTAACATAGAGATCTGCAGGAAAATTAAATCATTTAATAAAATAGCAACAGAGATTTAACTTTCAATTTAAATAAAAGAAATTTTCTCCCAATAACAAATGAAGTCTTTTTTTTGAATAAACACAATAATGCTTTCCTCATTTAAGGTTACAAACTTGGATTTCAAATATATTATTTAAATCCACTAAAATAATTCCCAAGGACATAGTTTACACAATAATTTAAAAATCAACATTTGAGCCTTTAATCAACTTTACGCAACATAATTTTCTTTCTTCACAAGAATACATATTTCACAAAATCTGCTCTAAACTACCATACATGTTCCTTTTTAAAACAACTTGGATATCTTCAAGCTTCAATAATTCTTCATCACATTCATTTGCAACTTGTTACAAAACAACTCTCACATGACCATGGAGGCTCACTTCCCAGCCAAGGCCATTATATGGCCACCCCTGAGCTAGGTGAAACAAGGAAAGATGGGATATAAACATTCAACACACAATTCAACAACAAGAAACAAAGACATCACATTTTAACTCCCAATCCCAAGCTTGCACATAAGATCATAATTGATTAAAAAATGGGTGAAGGTGGAAACATCACATATGGAGATGTCATACTCAAACCAAATCAATTGTTCACAAATCAACTTAACATGCCTTCACAAGGCTTATTCCCAACATACTAGCTTATCACATGGAGCATCAAACACATCCCTTATGGCCCCCAAATAACAACTCAAGTAGGCTTCAAGGATGCCCATACATCCAAGCTCTACACATATGGATTTCCCAACTATGCCCTTCACCCCAAGACACTCTCAAATCCTCCCAAGGATGAGAATTGTCTTGCACACCCACAACAACAAAGAGGAAACAAAAGTAAAATCCATGAAAACATAATGAGAACAAAACATTACAATTTCTCACAATAGAATTAACATCACAAAACATTTACATAAACACTCCCATGGTAGAAGCACCTACCTATCCTCAAGCTATGGCAATGGAGGATTGGATGAAGAGCTAATTCCTTCTTTCCTAGGTTTCCTTCTCCTTCTCAAACCTCTAGTTTCTCCCAAGTCAAATCTTCTCTCCCCTAAAATAAGATTGCATAATGAGTAAGTCCTTCCCCCTTTCCTAGTCTCTTTCCTAATAGCCCAAAGACATTCCTTCTCTCCTACCCTCATCCCAAGGTAAGTCAGGTGTCTTGGTTTTTGTTCACAAGCCACTTGCCCTTAGCTAAGAAAATGGAAGTAATACAAAACACGGGGAAGGGGATAATTCTTGAAGACATGTCCAAATTCATCACTCTCAAAGAAGGCTCACTTCGAGAGGCATTTTGGAAGCCTAGGGAAGTGAAAAGGGTAAAATTTGGCCCCCTATCCTATGAACATGCCTTGAGGTACTTAAAACTAACCTTAACTACATCTTAGGACTCAATTTAACCCTCCAAAAATCCAAGTAAAGTTTACATCCGAAAATGGAAGGTGATATCACATACTTTATTTTCCCAAACCACTAACCTTGCCTAGGGATTCACAAGATGACCAAAAGGTGAGGTAGGGTCCACATTCTAGTTAGGCATGCTAACACATTACACTAGTGTCAAGTGACACCTCACAAAAGAAGTACACATCACATTACATAATTACACACATGGCATGCCTAATGGATAATTTACATTTACATTTACACATTGAATTTATATCCAATTATGCACATATTAACATTAACAACACAATTCACTCAAGCATTACATTAAAGAAAATAAAATCACATCACAATGAGGTCGTTCTTTTCTTAGAGTCAACCTTGGGCATAAACTATTTTCACATAGATCCATCCTTGTTTCCCCGCATTTACAACCATGGTCATAATTATGCACACTCGATTCAGATGTCAGTATCTCATAAAATCAATGCATATATAATCATATCAGAAGTGAAACAAGATCAATAATAACATCTAATTTCAATGCATAGATAAATTGCATTTCATGATTCATTATAAGCATAATCCACATTGAACCCTAATTCTATGACATCAAAATGTAAGTTCAATTTCACATAGACAAGTAACCTAAGTCAATTGTATAACCATTAACATATGTATTCACATCACAACTAACACATTTTACCATTCCTTATGATAACGTAACAAAATGCAGAATTTATAATTCATTCATTTTTTCAAAACATATAATTAGTATGGATCTAACATAAGCATGTAGAGGTACGTCTAACATCATCATCAATATAATCAAGTAGAATCATCACATAATGTCTAATAATATGAAATCATAATAAAAATAGGTCTAGTATCACAAAATAATATATCATCTAGGTAGTCCAAGTATCAAATCAACTGTCGAGCTAAGATGGGTCGAGGTAGGACCTCATAGATCAAATTTATTTTCCTTTTTCCTCTGTTCTTGTCCAAAGTGTCTATGACCTTAAGGATTTGATCTTCAATAGGTATCAACATGATAACCTCAAAGTATTTTTCTCATTAAAAATCATCATACTCTTCATCGATTGAATAATAAATTTCTAGATCATACTAAATTCAACTTTACTAGGACCCCTATGGACTTAAAAACATACTTGAACCTTCTTTATCATATTGCATTTACTTGATAACATCTTTAATTACCCAATTGGGAACTTCAACATCTTGTCACATTTGACCACTTGAGAATGAAATGCCTTAAATTGTAAATTTCTTAACTACATTTGGTCACTTCAAAATTTTCAACTAACATACAAAGAAATAAGAGAGTTTGTGACCTTTTGTAGAACCCAATGAGATCCTTCTTTTCACATTGGAAAATATTTATTTTTTGAAGCTACACAAACCAAAGAAATTTTAAAAGAAAACCTAGCTATAACTTGAACAAAAATTAAATGATTTAGTACGGTGAAATATAGTACTAAACAAAACACACTACTACTTCAATATTATTTTTATAGAAATAAATATAAGTTGGTAAAAATAATTCAAAACAACCTAAGAAAAGGACATTGAGAAAACTAGTGAACATATCCAATATCACTAGACACAAAATCTACAACTAATATTTAATCCAATAACAACCACTTGTAGAAAGATTTCCTACGTTCAAGATGACACCATAATGTCTAGAAAAGGAAAATAAGGGTTTACATCCACCAACCTATTTAACATTCCCCCTCTTAATCAACTTCACAACAATCATTTAACAAAGTGGGAGAGGGTCCAGTAGTATTTTAAATTTAAATATACACTCTCTTAGAAATTCTTGTGTGGGTAATATCTATCCCTTGAACAATCTCAAGTGAAAATTTTGTACTTATCCATTATACTTTTTGAGTTTATAATCCCTCTAGGATTTTTTTTTCGTAGAACAACCTTTGATAAGAGAAATAGTTCTTTTTATGCTTAAGACTCCACCAAATAGACTTTGGAGGCTTGGGCATAACCATCAACAAAATGATATCCATCATGATCCTCCATATATATTCTCACTAGATTCAAAGCTTTCCAAATGGAGCCAAAAATTGTGTTCCCTCACAACAACCGAAGAAGGATCTTCCCCATCAAAGCGAATATGTATATCATCAATGATGTCTCCGATATCGGCAATATAGGACTCCACAAACAAACCCACAATGTCTGTCAAGTAGTCATCCCTTGATGCTATAATTGGAAGACAAGGTGTACCCTGCTATGCTTTCTTCTTATGGACCTATCACTGTAGCAATGTATGCATGTGGGATGTGTTGATGTTGTGACCTCATCCTGTGACTGTTTGAAGGATCTTCCACAAGTGAACCTGTTGAATCAAGAGTTTTTCTAACCTGATGAAATCTAGTGGAAGATGATAATGAAGGAGTATCCTCAACCTTAAGTTTCCCAAGAAAATGTGTAATCTTGCGTATAGGTGTTGTTGAGGTAGACGAGTTCCATCTGAATCATTGCCATTGTTGTCACTATTAGTTTCCACAATATGAGAAGTATGGAAAGGAGTAGAGGATAAGCTAGGTGAACTTTCCTCAAAGTGAGAATTCCTCTCTATGAAGATCTCACGAGTCTCGGGATCCATAATTCTATATGCCTTAACACTTTCTTCATATCCAATGAATATACAAGGCCTTGGTGGAGGTGCCTTGAATTTCCGTGAAGATATGATTGCCCATGCTGGACAACCAAATACTCTGAAGTGTTTCACAACTTGTTTTCTTCTACACCATGCCTCAAAAGGAGTCATTCCATCTAAGGCATTATGAGGAGATCTATTAAGGATGTAATTGGCACAACTTATAGCTTCTATCACAAGTGATGGATCAATAGAATTGGCTTCAATCATGCAACTTGCCATTTCCTTAAGAGTTCTAATCTTCATTTATGCAACTCTTGTCTATTGAGGACTAAATGCAAATGGATTCTGAAGATCAATACCCTCTAGTTCACAAAAGTATCTAATTCTTGAGTTCACATATCCTCTTTCATTGTCTACATGAAGAAATTTGATGGATTTACTTGATTTCTTCTCAACATGACTCTTGAAGGTTAGAAACTTATCAAACACTTCATTCTTGTGATCAAGAAAGTAGACCCATGTGTAGTGAGAAAAGTCATCAATGGAAGTGAAGACATAGCGACCCTTGTTGACTGATGTCACTAGAAAGGGGCCTACTAGAACACTATGAACCAACTCAAGAACAACTGATGCTCTCCAAGACTTTCCTTTTTCAAACTTCTCTTCAAGATGCATATCCATTAAACAAGTTGAACATTCACCCTTGGAAAAGTTGATTGTAGGTAGGCCTTTGATCATATTCTTTGAGCTAAGTTGCTGAAGAGAGTGGAAATCAAGATGTCCAAACCTCTCATGCCATAATTTACTTTGTGATGGAGTATGTGTCAACAAGGCATGTGAAGGATACTTAGGCACAAAGTGGGAGAAAGAATAAATCCTTGTGTCACGATTAGATTTATCCACTGCAACCAATGAATCATCCTTAATATTTCACACCATGACTTAATCAGGAAGGAACTCAACTTTATTTCCACCTCCATAGTTAGTGATTTGGTAAATTGAAATGATATTGGTGCTAAGGTTAGGAACATAGAGAACATCCTTGAACTCTCCATTTTCCATCTGAACTGGTCCTTTACCTTCAACTTCCACTTGTGTATCATTCCCTACAAAGATATGAGGCACCTTAGATGGATCTAAAGAAGAAAATTTCCCTTTTGAAGCACCCATATGATGTGTGGCACTTGATTCAAGAATCCAATCCTCTGAAGAACTTGAGCTTTCCATAAATGCTTTCCCTTTTCCCTTTGAAGTGGATGGAGATGAATCCTTGGAAGCATTTGGCACATTGATTTTGTTCTTCTTGAGTAAGTTTTCCAACTCATCAATCCTCTTAGGCTTGCAATGATGCTCATCATGATTTGGTTTCTTGTAATATGCACAAAATAGTTTCTCATTTTTGTTGTTTCCCTTCTTGTTGGAAGAAGAATTGTCTTGTTGTGAGGAGGAACATTGTTGTCTCTGATTGTGATTTTGGCTTCCACTTCTTCTTGTTTTTGTTAAAAATTTTCCCACCTTGATTTCTTTGGATCTCATTATTAGCCACCAATGCCATAGACTTTGAAGACTTGAGAATTCCCATATCCATCAATTTTGATGGTTCCAACATCAACATTTCTGCAAATACATCAAATCAAGGTTAAGTGAAGACACTTCCCATGGTAAACTTGTGAGTATTGTAACTCAAGACAAAAGTTGCATATTCTGAAGGTAGTCCCTTCAAGATGTGATGAATCAATCTATCATCCTTCATGGGATTGCCACAATCCTTAAGTAGTGTTCTCAACTCATTGGCTTTGTTGACATAGTCTTGAATTGTGCCAAATTTCTTAGGATCCATGACACATAGATCATCCTTAATTGTGAATCCCTTTTCCTCATCCACATTACCATACAAATAATCAAGTTTGTCTCAAGCACCTTTGGAATCCTTAAAGCTAGAACTGTGGAAGAAGACATCTTCATGAACACAACTCCTTATAATTTTAAAGCCATATTGTCTTTGATTTCCCAATCATTTTTTGCATTATCATCCACATTAGGACCAATAGATTCTTTAATTTTACCATTTACATAAAGATTTAAACCCTTTTCCATTAGTTTACTCCATAATTTATCTTTCCATGTAGCATATTTGTGTGAAGTTAACAATGGACATCTAGGTGAACCCATGATGCAAAAAAGAAAGATAACAAGAGAGAGAGAGAGAGAGAGAGAGAGAGAGAGAGAGAGAGAGAGAGAGAGAGTACACAAGACACACCCGTCCCCCCCCCCCCCTCCTCAAATTTACTCAATCAAAGAACCCCCCAAAATGATGCTTTTGGCACTTTATATGTAGTGCATGTACAATTGCCACTTGCCAAAATTGGCCAAAGTGGACTTCTGATTTTGATGTTTACAACCACATCAATGAGGAAAAATCAGATTCAAATCAATATAGCTCATAATCAAATAGAATCCTAAGCATTACAATGATCAGACAAGGCCAAAAATGACCTAGATCTGAAAGTGATATTTTTGCCCAAATAAGGCTATAATATGATAGCAAATTTGGAAAGTACTCAAAAAATTATACACTTTCAAAAAAACTGACACTTAAAAATGTGTTTGTATGAGCCTGAATGGAACCTCCGAAGTTGCAAAAATTGGGATCAGATAGGTCAAGTCACCAAAATCTACAATTACTATCAAATTCGTACACCAAAACCAAAAAATAACAACACCATTGGAAAATTTAGGAAATTCTAGCCAAAAGAAAAAAAGTTACACTCAATTTGGAGCCTGGATGACCAAGTTATGGCCTCGCAAAGTCGAATTGCAGAACTAAAACTGCAAATGGTGAGGGCTGCAAATTTTTCAAACTTGTTGATGTCAACAAAATAGTATGTTAAATTTGATGGTCAAACGATCATCATATTAGTGTAAAAATGCTAGAAAATGACAATCAAACGGTTGTCAATTTTAATGCCATGAAATGTTGATGCAAGCACGATGTTAAATTTGACATCTAAACGGTCGTCAATGCAAAATAAAAAAATGCCTCCATGACGACCATTGAATTTAACTTAGGGAAAACTACCAAAAATGCAATTTTTTTAAATACTATTTTCACATTGGGTTTCCATGAGTCATTGTCAGATTGGTTCGTAGCATTGACTATTGCGCTTGCATGGCAGTGACTAATTATCATGTTGGCTGTTGGACTCTCAACATGGCTGGTTTTGCATGGGAGGAGACTAGTGGCGGAGGATAGTGGCTTCGCTGCCGAGGCAGAAGTGGGAGTGGGGATGTGGGACTTTAGTCCCACATTGCCCATGCCACTTTGGTCGGTGGTGTTTTAATACCTCTATGTTTGCCTCATAAACAAAAAGAGCTTAGATCCATTAATGAATCCCAAGCATAGCTTAGGTTTGCGAGATTCGGGTTAGGTTGATTCCTTCTTGTCTTGGGTCAGCATGATACAGATCGTGTCGAGTCCTTCTCAGCTTGGTTTAGGCTTCTGGCTCGACTCTTTTGGTCCATCTTCGACTCAGTTTGGGCTGATCTCTTGCATGCGGGGGCCAAGCTAGAGAATTTGATGATGTCGAGCTGGACTGGTGGCATTTGATTCCTTTCAAAATGTGGGATTTTTAGTCCCACATCACCAAGCTAATGTTTGTTTGGTCATTTAAAACCAAGTCCCCATAGATCCAAAACAAATAAGCTTTTAGGCTTACAGTGATCTCGTTGTATGTTGAGGTCTTCGTGCTAGTGGGTATAGCTTGGCCGGAGGCTTGTGCTTGGTCTCACCTCGACCGATTTGAATTATATGTCATAGAATTGGACACTACAGTATGGATCTAATTTCTTGACAACACCTATAGATTTGATTTGATCGACAAACATGGGTGGGGACCTTGAAAACAAAACCCCAAAATTTTGCCAGAAAATAAATAGTGCCTAAAAAATAAATTTCTAAAAATTTAAAAAAAATTCTAAAAATATGTACAGAGTTGCATATTGGACTGCCCAAGTCTGATTTGAAATTTTTTTTGCCTCAGATTTGACTTTTGCCCAAAGTAGGCAAATTTGTAGTCAAAATTTATGGAAACAACCACTCGGACGCAATGGTGAGGTCAAATATTTCTCTAGATGCTCCCACAAGTTTTTGCACAAATGGATCTAAATCATGGCCCTCCAAAAGTTGAAGCAAAGAGTCCTCCAATGGATATGCAATGAAATCTTGTATGGCTCTGATACCATGTAAGAATTTTCCTAAGGCAAAGAATAAAATGCCAAAATCTAGAAGCTCAAGTGATAGCACAAGAGAGACAAGATGATCAAATGAATATATCAATAATGATCAAATGATAATGAATGAATCATAGATGAATACAAAGTAGGAGTGCCTAAATATATAGGCAATGTGATAAGACTACATGATAAGGAGATGATAAGCTATCAACCACACTAGGCGGAATCACATTTCCACCAAAGGTGGATCATCCTCTATTGTACATCAAAATATGTGCAATACGTGCAACAATGAGAGGATGATAATATGATAAGAGCACGAAAGGTGGATCTCACACACAAAGAGGTATGAGATGACAACTATCATCATCTAAAGTGGAATTTCTCCTAACCATATAATGCAAACTCGTAGGTGTCTCAATGACAACTAATATGCAAATGCATTATCCTAAGTAAACTTAAGTGTAATTAGTAAATACTTAATTACACCAACAGGATGAAATGGAAGTAGACTACTTTACAAATGCTTATAGAGAGGTAGGTGGTCAAAGACACTAGGCCCTTGAAGAAAAATTATTACAATATCTTCCAATGGCTCTCAATCCCGCTAATCATAATCTAATTATTGCACCAATTTTTGTGGATGGGGTGAAGACTGTTGTTTTCTCTATGGGGGATTATAAGGCTCCTTCTCTTGACGGTTTCCTCCTGATATTTTTCCAAGCTTTCTAGGACATTCTGAATTATGATATGACTATAGAAACTAATTTTTTTTTTTAGAATTGGAAAATTACTAAAAAATCCTAACAATACATTCACTTCCTTAAACCCTAAGTCAAAAGAACCTAAAAGGCTTGTTAACTTCAGACCTATTAGCCTCTATAGAATAATTTATAATATTTTTACTAAATTTTTGGTGAATAAAATTAAACCCTTTCTAGATGGTTTCATCAATTTTAATTTGAAAGGTTTTCTGCTAGGAATAATTTTTTTAGATGATGTAATTTATACACATGAAATTATTCATTCCATGGATAGATGTCACGTTCTTGGGATGGCCTTTAAACTTGACATTTCCAAGGCCTATGACAAGATGAGGTGGGAGTTTCTCTTTAAAGTCCTAAAGAAGCTAGTGTTCAATGAAAGATTGATCAACCTTATCAAGGAATGCTTAGAGATGGTTATATTCTCTATTATTGTTAATGGAATCCCAAGGGGTTTCTTTGGAGGAGCTAAGGACATCAAACAAGGAGACCCACTATCCCCTTACTTATTTATCATTCTTGTTGAAGTTTTGGGTAGCAATTTCTTAAATCTTATAAGTACTAGCATACTCTAAGGTGTGAAGGCTTCTTTCACCATCCCTCCTTCCATCTTGCAAAAATTGTAAATGAGTCCATTATTTTTGGGAGGGATTTTTTTATTTAAGCAAGAAAATGGAGGGTATTTCTTATTGATTATGCTAAGGCTTTGAGGCAACATATTAACTATAATAAAAGTAGCATTTGTTTTTTTAACACTAAAGATGATTTGCAGGCTAAAATTAAAGGCATCCTAGGTTGTTAGAGAATTTTCTACTTAGAATATATCTTGGCCTTCCTCTTACTATCAAATATGTGACCCCTACATTTTGGAACACCATTCTGGAGAGAATGAAAAAGAAGTTGACAGGGTGGAAAGGAAACTTCTTAGTAGTATGGGGAAGCTCCAATTTATTGATACATTGCTACAATGTATTACTATGTATTTCCTATCTTTATTTAAGATTTTTGGTACTATGGCTAACAAATAGGAAAGAAACTAGAGGACCTTTCTTTAGATGGGTATGGAAGAAAAAAAGAGATTGGCTCTTGTAAATTGGGATACTATTTGCAAATCTAAGAGTTAGGGAGGGTTGGTAATTAGAAAGTTAACCTTTCTAAATAAATACCTTATAGAAAACATGGGATAGAAATTGGTGGTTAACAACTTTGATTGATGTAATTTCATGAGTATTAGTGCCTAAATTTTAAAATTTTCTACAAAACCCTCTTTGCCCCTAGCTTTTCTAGTGGTTTCAAATATCCTTAAGTGTAGAAACATCATCTAATCCATTCTAAAATAGTAGATTGGTGATGAGAGCATAATCCCATTCTAGGAGGATGTTTTGGAATGGGGACATTCCTTTGGCCTCTAATTAGAACTTTAGGGATATTTATGAAATTGTTAGGATACTTTTTGGCATCCAGGTTATTGACTATATATCCCATTCTAAATTCTAGAAAGATATATCCCAATGCTGGTAGAAATAACCTAACTTAATTTAGAAGGATACTGAATTACAAGGAATGATAAAGAAGGTTACAATTCCTTTATTTCCAAGGGGGGACAAGATTATATGGAAAAAATACTAGAAGGGGGACTTTTTTATGAAATCAACTTACAATTTGTTGATGAAAGATGGTAATTCCCTATGGTGTTGTAGTAAGGTTTGGAATCCACACTTGATTTTCAAAATTAACTTATTTTGGTGGAGGACCATTTACAAAAAAATTCTATATCAAGATAACCTTATTAAAAGGGTATTCCAATTACCTAATAGGTGTGTTCTTTGTAAGAAAGATGATGAGACTATTCCTCATATTTTTCTCCACTGTCAGTTTTCTTAGGATTTTTAGCATAAGGTTATGATGAAACTTGAAACACCATGGGTCACCAATTGTACCATTCAATAATTTGTTTCTAAATGGAGGGGACCTAATTTCAACCCCATGGTTTGACATCTCTGGAGGTAAATCCTGCCACATTGGTTAGAGCCCATGGAAAGAAAGGAACACCAAAATTTTTATGGAGGAAAGATCAATGGATGATGTCTTTGTAACTTTTAAAAATTTCTTAAGGAGAATCTTTTTGTCACTACAACAAAAGTTTGTACTTGATTTAAATAATTAGAGGTGGGAAAAGGGTTCTATTGACATAAACTTAAAATGCATGATAGGGAAAACATAGATTCAAATGTGGAACACTTACATGGAGGGGTCCCCAGGTGGCATACTAGGGTGGCACGACTGGGATGGTGGAGGTCATGTGACTATTTTTCAAGATTCCATAATGATGAGATCATTTAATAATGGTATGAAAAAAAAATATCTTATCATTATTTATTGGGGAAAGTTAGCAAAAGATTTGAAAATTTGGGCCTTCTTTATTACTTATAAAGGAAAGTATTTTTTGCATGATTGGCCTGTCATGATAAGGAAAAGGAGTAATAATGATGGATTTTGCACACAGTTCAATTATTTGAACTCTTTCATTTAGTTATCTACGCTGGTTTCCATTTTCACTGCTAACTATGGTAATTCAAATCATTCAGTGGGGCTAATTGTGACTATAAATAAGAGTGATGGAGTGGGTGAAGGTAGGGTTCAAATCGATTCAAACAAGTATGAATAATTTGAAAATGACATTGTAGTCTGAGACATTTACTAAAAAGGAGGAGTGTCACAATTTATTGAAAGCATCAATGACTATGACAAAGGTCTTTCTATGTAGTTTACTACTTCATGGGTGGACATAATGATTATTGTGAGTGGGATTTCCTTTTAGGTGAAAGAAGAGGTGATTATGAATGAAATGAGGTTCCCAACTACAAGAATAAAATATAAGAAGACTATCCAGGTCTCTAATAATGAAAACCTCAACTAGTTATCCAAGGGAAGTGAAAGCCCTATCAAGATGCATGGGGATTACGAAAGAGAATAACTTCTAGTGTCATGGAATGGAATCAAATATGTCTCATGATTATGGAATACTCACTCTGGAGAGAAAGTTTAGAGTTTACCATTTTTACCACATGCCTTTACTTAACCATTTTAGGAACTGTTGCCTTATTTCATTTCCTTTTTTCCTTCTCAATTCATTGGAAAGCTCTATGAATGAAGTGGTTGAGAATTATAAGAATTGAGGGAAAACATTGACCCCTCTTCATTAGGGTCTTAGATACCATCTCTATGATTTCCATCTTGATTTTTTCCTTCCCAAGAAAACCATTATGCATGAAGCCCTAAAATCATCTACCCCCCCTCGACCAACCTTATTGATACCGTTGGCTCTAGTAATAAAAAGTGTATTATGTATCCTTGTGCTATCAAAATTTCCTCCTGTACTATAAGAAAATGTAAGCAAGGTAGATTTCTTCCCCTTTTCCTAATGCACAATTGGAAGGAAGATGTCTCAATAGGCTCAAGTAGGACTTATGCATTGAATGAGTCAATGATATTTTGTAAATAATAAATTGATTGAGATGATTTGGAGGTAAATGATCTAAAGATGCAAGATAAAGACTAAAATAGGTAAAATTAAGTAGTTTCAAAAAATACAGATTGACAGAAACAAATAGGAACCTATAGTGACCATAAATGGAAATTTGAGAGTTATACTAATGTACAAACTAAATTTGAAGGTGATTTGTTTGGGACAAAAAGCCTTGGACGTTTTGTTCCTGGGAACAATAATCCTGGGGCATTTTGCTCCTAGGGTTCTTGTCCAGTTTCAATTGCATACTTCTTAGTAGAACATGTACTTGCTAGATCAAGTCTCGACATTTGCATCATCTACATCTACACACATAAAAATAAGGAAGAAGGTTGTATAGAGGGGTTTGAATTAGTAAAAACCCTATCTAGAATCAACCTTGAAATGAAATGAAATGAAAGAAACAAAAGCATGTTGTCATATATAAGAGGTTAGATTTGAAAAATAGAATGTATCATACCTTGGTAATACAAATGCTTCTTTGAATGTGGTCAAATATGTTGATGCAATAACTTTGACTTAACATAAATACCCAAAATGAAAATCATGAAGGAAAAAACCTTATGATACTAATGTTTTATTTTTCGACAATGCTTGATTGAGATGAAGAAAAAAGGCTTGGATTAATGTAGATGTATCTCCTTCCTTGATAGACAACTCCTTTGCTAGGAATTGATTGCTTGATTGCAAATGTGAATACTTTATAATATTGATCATGGTTACCAAAATGAGGATAGAGAGGGTGTTTATATACATCTCACAATATCTTTGGGGTTAAAAAATAAGTATGCTGACTATAGATATGAATATCCCACTGAGGATCCCAAGACCAAATTGGGGCTTGATCCTCACGGAATAAAACAACTTGGGCATTATGTTCCTAAGAACACAATAACCTAGGCATTATGTTCCTAGGGACACAATGAACTAAGAATTACGTTCCATCCAATTAGATATCAGATCATGATCATAAGTCTCAGTTAGGGGATGCCAAATTACAAAGTACAACCAATTTCGGGACCGAGACATAACATGAAGGCCACAAATGGTAACACGGGGCCTAGGTGATGAAATAACTTATGTGATTAGAGGAAAAATAGAGGATACCACTTAGAAATAAGGTCTTACCTCAATTTTAAAAAATATTGAAATGATAAAGGACCCATATTTGAATTAAAGTATCCATTAAATGCCATGTAAAGTCCTCCTATGAAAACAAACTATGGTGGGTGCTAAATAAATCAAAAAATTGTACACTAAGTGATTAAAATTTAGGATGATACATTTAGCCCCCACTTTATTGGGATTATGAGACAACCTCATACTCACAACAATGGAAATGTGTGTGTGTGTGTGTGTGTGTGTGAGAGAGAGAGAGAGAGAGAGAGAGAGAGAGAGAGAGAGAGAGAGATGATCATGGGAAAAAACAAAGAGATAAGACATCACTAAGTTCAAGAACACTAGCCCCCAAATAAAGGATCTTAGCTCATACATCCACGTACAAGGACACATAAAAGAAAGATAAAAGCCTAATGATTAAAAATATTCTAAGTCAACTAATTTAAGATACCTCATTAAACCTAATATCTCAACCGATAGTATCACACTCAGAAAGCTATTGCAAGAGCACAAGTGATCACATGGAAAGGGAAAGAGAATACACCAAGGAAAAAAACACTCCATGATCTAACCCACTATAAAAGCTATGAGAGCATGGAAAGAAGAGGGAGAAACCATGAACCCAATAGTCTAGAAATTTGTGTTACGCTAGGTGATCCATGGAAGAATAAGAGGAGGAAAAGAGTGGAAAGGCTTGTTACAACTAGCAGTTTTCGTTGCACCAAAAGATCAACCATTTAATGCCCAATACAACCAATAGACTTATAAAAGACACAAGAGGTTGTTAAACCATGTCATGAACCATCATTGTGCTAGAAATTCCAAGGATACCAAGGGCACAATCAATCTTTCTCACCATTGTAACAAACCCCCTAATGCAAGTGCGGGGTTCAAGCCTGTGACCAAGCTTGATACCACTTGTTAAAAATAGCAGTTGTTGTTGCACCAAAAGAGAAACATTTTAATTCTCTATATAACCACTAGACTTATAGAAGACACAAGAGGCTGTTAAACCATGTCACAAACCACCATTGCGCTAGCAACGTCAAGGAGATTAAGGGCATAATCAATCTTTCTCACTATTGTAAAAAGGCTACCAAGTTATGTTTTTCTAGTTCCATTCATCCAAAAGAGAGAGAAAAAGGAGAATTTTGGTCTAGAAAGATATGGGATGTTAGTCAATTAAAACTTGAAACATTTGGGCACAAGGCGGCTTATGAAAATTTGTGCACGATGTGACTTATAAAATTTTTTGCATGGGGTGGCTTACAAAATTTTGTGCATGAGGTGACTTACAAAACTTTGCACAAGGGGTGGCTTACAAAACTTTGTGCATGAGGCATCTTAAAAATGTTTTGCATGGGAAAGATTATGGGCTTAATCTTACTGAAACCATAGTCTTCGTGTGGATCCATTAAAGTGGTCAGTCAAAGGACCAACAAAAGTTGCATAATGTACAAGGAGGTCATATATATTACCCCCCTTTATGTTGGTGATATAGGAATATGGAAGAATCATAAGAAAAAGAGAACATAATACCCACTTCCAACAACAAGAAGATATCATTAAACCAACAATGTATAGTGAAAACCTTAGCAAAGAGTGAAAACTCTTTTTAGTCAAGGAATAAATAATCATGAAAGGGTATCTACATGTGGAAAGAGACCCTTGAAAGGAAGATATCTTGGTTGCAATATGTCTACCTTCAAAAGGAGTTCTTGAACAAAGATGACATCTTCAAGACAAAGAGGGAAGGATAACATGAATGCACCATTTTTAACCCCCTTTTTCTAGGCAAAAAAGAGATTCTAAATGAAGGATACCACATTCTAAGTCCCCAAGTAAGGGTATTTTTTTAGGATAGACACATTTTCCAAGCAAGAAAAAGTTTGTAACTCGGGATGTAAATCTCTTGAAAAAGAGAAGATCCTTATGTAAACAAATAATTCGATTCAAGAAAGGATATCATGTTACAAACAAATACCACATAACTAAGAGAAAGTGAATCTTTAGAAAGGAACACGAGATTGAGAAATGACACCTTGTCCCCCAAGGGTGAAGGTAAGGGAAAAGGTTAAATCATTATATACCCTAACTGATAGATCTTTTATAATAGGCATGCACTTTGAAGCAAACATAAGGTTGTAAACTTGAGATGTAAATATCCTAAAAAAGAGAAGATCCTTATGTAAAAAATAGAAAGCCATGCAAGAAAGGACATCATAGTGTAAACGAAATAAGTCAAAAAAGGGATATTGGATCTTTTGGAGATGAAGAGAAAAGGAGGAAGGGGGATCAAGTATACATGCCTCCCCTATTGTTGGATAAGGGAATACTTTGGAAATGACAACACATTAAGAACCCCAAGTGAAAGGTCATTTATAATAGATATACACTTTCAAGGAAATGAAAGGTTGTAAAGTTAAGATTTAAATATCTTTAAAAAGAGAAGATCCTTACGTAAACAAAAAATTCTATGCCCTACCCCCCACCCCTTTATAGCTAGAGTAGGGGGGCCCACTATAGATAGGTAGAGGTAGGGGCAACCCCTAGGCGGTCAAGCACCTAAAGAAAGGATATCATATGTTATAAAAGACAAAACTCACCAAAGGGAGGAAATGGGTCCTTGGGATAGGAAAGTAAAATAGTACCCTTTCCACCAAGTGTGGAGACAAGGAATAAGGAATAATATTATGTCAATGAGCACCCAAAGGATAGGCTAGCAATGTCACATAGTGAGGAGCAACATAATAGGAACTTAGACGTTATTTAGAATGATCATGAAATAGGTGTCATTCATCATTACATGTCATTTGAATTATACCACAATAAATAAATTTTTTAATTTTAAATTTCAAATCATATCATTCATTAGTATTATGGCTAGGAATTTGTTGATACATATAAATGGAAGAATTGTCTTGTTTGTGTTTGCTATTTTTTGTTTGTTTTTCAAAGGAAGAGTAATTAAAAGTTGGCCTTGAGAAGCTCAAACAAAATATTCTCTTGTTGTGATGAGAAATTAGGAGAAGAATGTATAGATTGATTGGACAAATTTGAAGGTTTGAAACCTAGAGTTTCTTTGGAAAAAAGTGAAGTAGATTTCTCATGGGTTTTAGTGCCTTGTCGTGCACATTCTATACCACGTACATCATTAAGGTTTGGAATATAAAAAAGATAAGGGTCTCCTTTGAGTGGGATTGGATTGAAATTTAAAGAGGTCGATTCAATATCCATACATGTGTCAAAATAAGGTGTTTGGCTCTCAAATTTAAGGATTTTGTGTTTACTATGGAAGGTCAATTTGAAGTCTAAAGTTCCCCAATCATCATCTTGAAGAGTTGATGATGTACTTGTTTGTATTGGAGAAAGAATTGAAGGAGGCAGATATTGCATATGAATAGTGTTGACTTGATTAGGATCCTTATGTACTAAGGTTGCATTTGTAGAAGGGATGACATCAAGAACATTATCCTTTTGAGGATTATTTTCATATGTGTATTGTATTGCATAATTATTAGGTTGTGTAGCACCTTTCATAAAAATCATTATTTTTTAGGGGTATCTTGAATGGTATTGACTTGATTAGGTTTGTTATTCTCAAAAGATATCATCCTCTACTTCTAAGGTATTCTCTTGAAAAAATTTAGGAGAAAGACAAACACAACTCATTAATGCTTCATCTCTAGAGGGAAGATTATTGAAATGGATAGGAGGGGAAGTGCCATTTAGGGAACTAGGAAATATATCACCCTCTTCCTACATAATATTATCCTCTTGCACCAAGGGAATCTCATGGGGAGATGCATATCAAAAGAGTAATCAACATCATTCTCCAATGGTTCATCCCAAAGAGGGAGATAATCGAGAGAAGTGGAAATGTATGTTCTTGCATTAATGTATACTCATGAGGGAGAGGAATCATTATGAGGTTCATAAATGGGATTGTTGCATACCCTAAATACTTCTATCACATTAGTTAAATTTTGGCAAAAGGATAGTTTAGAGGACAACTTAGTAGAGATGAAGTCATCAAGGACTTCATCCATCATATCAAAGTCTTCACTAATAAATGCACCATAAAAGGCACTAAAGCTTTGTAATGCAATAAAACAAATCCTGAAAGGAACTAATCTAAACACACATGCATATGCATGAAAATAAATATTTTTGGATTTTATAGTGTTTAACATGCAAATGCAATGCAATAATGAACTTGATCTATGAAATCAATATGCAATTTTTATGTCTTTTTTATCAATGAATGGAAAAATAATATTAAAAATTAAAACTAAATGCATAAAATGGAATAATGAAATGCATAAAATTAAGATCTAAACACCAAATTAGAAGTGGAAATGTTATGAGTCAGGTTCAACAAAATGTACAATAAGAAAAGGTATTCAAGGTAGATTGCTCCTCCTTTTCCTAATGCATGATTGGAAGGAAGATATCTCAATAGGCTCAACTAGGATTTAAGTGCTAAATGAGTCAAAGATCCTTCTAAAATAATGAATTGATTGAGATGCTTTAGAGGAAATGATCTAATGATGCAAGATAAAGAATAAAATAGGTGAAATTAAATAGTTTCAAAAAATACAAACTGACAAAAATAGATAGGAACTTGCAATGACTAGAAACAAAAATTTGAGAGCTATACTAACCTATAAACCAAATTTGAAGGTTATTAGTTGGGAATGAAATGCCTTAGGCATTTTGTTCCTGGAAACAAGAATCCTAGGGAATTTTTTTCCTGGGGTTTTTGCATGGTTTCAGTTGTACATTTCCGAATAGAACTTGTACTTGCCAGATCAAGTCCTGACTGCTGCGCCACCTACACCTACACATAAGAAAAAAAGGAAGAAGGTTGGATAGAGGTAAATTTTCCTCAGTCAAACCCCTTTTTGGAATCAACCTTAAACTGAAAAGAAAGAAACAGAAGAATGATGTCATATACAAGATGCTAGATCTAGAAAATAGAATGTATCATACCTCGATAATACAAATACTTCTTTGAATGTGATCAAATATATTGATGCAATAGCTTTGACTTAACACAAAGACCCCAAAAGGAAATCATGAAAGATAAAACCTCATGTGATTGCTGTTGTAATTTTCCACCATGCTTGATTGAGAAGAAGAAATAAGACTTGGATGAATGTAGATGTATCTCCTTCCTTCATAGACAACTCCTTTGCTAGGCATTGATTTCTTGATCGTGAATGTGAATGCTTGATAATACTGAACATGGTTACCAAAATGAGGAGAAGGGTGTTTATATACCTCTTATAAAATATAAAAATATATGAAATATATTTTTATATTTTATTTGAGTGTGTTTTGTAATGGAGGGGATGTGGGAGAATGTTGTGGACATATAAAATTAAGAAAACATAAACACTTATCTTGAAAGGTAGTAGATTTGGAAATCACTATTTTCCGGTGTATGTACTTAGTTTCAAGAAATTCTGCAACTAGATCTGGCCTGAAAACACAGAGATAAAGAAAACCCAGAAACCTTTTGCTTTTCTGAAAAAGGTCAACCTTGACCCACAGGGAAATGTCAGTGCCCTTGACCCCAAAATGTCGACCTTGACCTGCACTACTTTGACGAAAATTCTATTTGTAGATCCCGAAAGTTTGCCGAAAAGGGTACTCAGATTCATTTTGATATTCGTTGTTCCACACCTGCACCTACAAGAAAAAGGGTTTTGTTGTTTGGATGAGGGGTTTGCTTTGGTCAAACCCCGGTTTTGGAATCAACCTTGAAATATAATTGAAATTGAGAATGATAGCAAGTAGTAGAAATATATCTAACACTGAAGCTATGATATTCAATAGATATGCAATTGTATTTGAAATGTAAACAAGTATGTTGATATGAAAGCTTGGACTCAACACTAAAAGACATAAATGTAAATCAAAACCTCCATGATTGTATGCTTGAAATAGACCTTGTAGGAAGAATGAATAGATCTTGAAGATGAACAAAGGATCTTGAAGAAGATCACACCACCATGATAGATAGATCTAGGGTTTGAATGATGAATTCTTGAAGGTCAAATCCCTTCAAAGACTTAAATGCTTGAATCCTTGATCTTCAATGGAGAACTTGAATGCTTGAATAGATGATTGCTTGAATGCTTTCTTGCTCATGCGCTTGATGTGTGAATGTGATGCTCATGAATAATTGATTTCATGACGATGGATGGATAAAATGAGAGAAGGATGCTTCCTTTTATAGTGATATAGGGCACAAACTCCTAGAGAGGCTGACATATGAGAAATAAATTCCCATTGGGTCCATACCCCTAGAAATGGACCTAAAATAAATATAATTTAAGAGTTTACCATTTCAAAGCTTGAAATAGCTGACTTGAAAGCGAGAAATAATTTTTTTTGAAACCCGACATCCAAAAATCCTCAGAATCTGAAATTTGGACTCTAGGTTAGGGTTGAGGTCGACCTTGACCCTGAGGTCAAGAACCTCAAATTCACAGTGCCAAGTGCCAGAAATAGGTTGGAAATAAGGGGAAAATAAGGTAGAACAGGGGAAAAAGCCAACAGTAAGCCATGGACCTATCCGAGGTGTTTGACATGACCCCAAGCCACCTACTCGAAGGGCTAAACCAGTCCTAAATGGAAGTGCTTCCATTTTCTGATGCTGTATTTAGCCCCCACTTTAGCAAGATTATGGATTCGATGCAAACTCTTGGTAAAGGAGAAGAAAGATACCAGTGGATCGCAATGAGGTAGAATATCACCTAGTTGAGGACATGAGCCCCCAAGCCAAGGATCCTAACTCAACACACATGCACAAGGGTGCGAAAACAAAGAAAAACATAGACAAAGATAAAAGCCACAAAAAAGAGGGGTTAGTACTAAAAAAACCCAAATCAACTAGTAAAGGAAACCTTGCTAAGAAATTCTTCCTATACTAATATCATATTTGGAAATCTATCATAAAAGTATACATGATTACATAAGAAAGACGAGCAACACTATAAATAACATAGCTTCATGATCTAGTCCTACTAGCATGAAAGGGAAAAGAGAGAGAAGGGAGAAAGTGATTACCTCACCTAATAAGATGCCCACCTTACCGTGAATCACCAAGGAGGGAGAGCCCAACAGGTAACCAAACTTGATAGTTCACCCAAAAATTGTGCTTTGCAATTGTAATGCGTCTTTTGATGGCTTTTAAAATACCCATAGATCCACATTATTTTATCACTATGGAATATAAAATGCGTGTCCCTTCAGGATTTAGCAACTTATGTGTGTTACCTTCCAAGAATTTAGCATATTGAAAATTGAAAATGCATGTCTCTTCAAGATTTAGCAACTTATGTGTGTTACCTTCAGAGGATTTAGCATATTGAAAATTAAAAACTATAGTACAAGGGAGACCCTATATATGCCCCCCTCTTTATCATGGCTACTTGCTAGATAGTATAAGGGAGAGAAAGAGGATACCTACTTCACAAAGTAAGGAGATATCCTATTAACAACAATGTACACTATATTCTCAGCGAAGAGTATTGACCCTTACATCGAAGAACATAGATAATTGTAAAAAAGGATATGTCACTTATGGAAAAAGGATCCTCAAAGAGAAAGAGATCTTATCAACAAGACCCCCACCATAGAGGAGTGCTTTGGATAAAATATCATCTTTCAAAGAAGAACATAGAAGGACCCAAGATTCAATCAACAAGTCCCTTGTGATCAAGAGGAAGAGGAATCTTGGAATGAAGGAATCAAACTCTAACCCTAAAGCAAAGGCAGGAGTTTATAAAGAACATAATTTGCAAAATAAAGAAGAGGTGATGACCTAGGACAACAAACTCTCACATAAAAGGATATCCATAGCCAGAACCTCAGTCAATATAATGAAATAATGTTTCAAAATAAACAAATGCCACTAAGCTAGGGAAAGAAGATCCCTAGACAAAGAGAAAGAAGGAAGAACCTTTCCCCCCAGGGATGAAAGCAAGGGATACCTTTTGCAAAACAAATGTCTGAGAAAAGATATCATGAATACTAGAAGAGAGCAATGGATGATTAGGAGCAAAAGCTATCGTATTACAAAACCATTGAGATAAAAGAGAGAAAGAATAACCAATTAAGCTCAAAGAAAAGATAAATACTAAGAACATAATGGATTCTAGAAGACTGGAAGAAATACACCTCTTGCCCCCCAGTCCAGAGACAAGAGGAGAAAAGATCTATATTATATCAGAATGAGGGGTATCCCCTATATCAAAATTATGAAGGAATTGGAAAACTGCATGAGAGTGAGATATAATTCCTAAATCAACTCTTTCTCTAACATACAACTTGAAATGCACACAATCAACAAGTAAATGTGTATTACTATAGTGAAAAGGACATTTGTACTTGGAGAGAGCATATTTTGGCATAGGTTTAAAAATTTATTTCTTAGAATTCATTAATTGAACATACACCTTCTTAGCCACATCTTGATGAGCATCTAGGGAAGGTGTTGGGAGAAGGTCATGAAGAGGAGGATGATTATTAGAGTCAACCACCTTAACTTGAGATAACGAAAGGCCAAGACTACGCAAATCCTATTTAGGGGATAGATGAACTGGATATTTAATACCGTGTCCATTAACACCAAGCCCTAAACCCTTATAACCTTGTTTAGCCATCATATTGTATCTTGTAGTGTACATATCATGTAAAGCTTCTGCAGGAGGTGATTATTTACATTGTTCATAAGAAAAGGTTGTGTAAGGTGGAATATTAGGTTTAGAAGAAGTTACTTTTCTTTCCCCTTTAATATCATCACATATCAGATAAGAAGGAGAAGGTAAATCCAAGAATTATTGCACATCTGCATCATGAACCATAGTTTGAGCCTTACCAAAAGTATGGGAAGAACGAGGAATAGTAGATGGAGAAATAAGAATGGGAATATTATGAATGTTAGGAATTGGATTAGGAAGGATAGGATTAGGATTAGGAAGATTAGGAAGAATAGGATTAGGATTAAGAAGATTAGGAACTAGATTAGGAAGGATAGGATTAGGATTAGTAAGATTAGGAAGGATAGGATTAAGATTAGGAAGATTAGGAGATGGTGTATCATCTACCAAATTCTTCACATAGTCCAAAAGGGTAATAAGTCTGCCACATAAATCTTTAATGAAAGTTTTGAAAGTAGGAAGACTAGTATTAGTCAATCTCACAATAGCATAAGCAAGTGAAACATGAAGAGTGACAAACATAATGAAATGCATAATACTCTCATAAACCTCATAAGTACTAAAAGAGATGCTAAGAGAAGAATAATAAAGAAAATAGCCATACTCCAAAGAATCTTAAAGATTTTCATATCCAACGCCAAAAAAAGAAAGAGTTGTCTATCGTGGGTTCACCAATATTTTTATATTTTATTTTGATTTTGTTTTGTAATGGAGGGGGTGTGGGAGAATGTTGTGGACATATAAAATTAAGAAAACATAAACACTTATCTTGAAAGGTAGCAGATTCAGAAATCACTATTTTCAAGTGTTTGTACTAAGTTTCGAGAAATTCTGCAACTGGATATGGCCTGAAAACATAGAGACAGAGAAAACCCAAAAACCTTTTGCTTTTCTGAAAAAGGTCGACCTCGACCCACAGGGAAATGTCACCCTTGACCCCAAAATGTTGACCTTGACCTGCACTGCTCCGATAGAAATTCTGTTCGCGGATCTTGAAAGTTTTTCGAAAAGGGTACTCAGATCCTATATGATATTTGTTGTTCCACACCTGCACCTACAAGAAAAAGGGTTTTTTTTCTTTGGATGAGGGGTTTTCCTTGGTCAAACCCTAGTTTTGGAATCAACCTTGAAATATAATTGAAATTGAGAATGCTAGCAAGTAGTAGGAATAGATCTAACAACGAAGCTATGATATTCAATAGATATGCAATTATATTTGAAATGTAAACAATTATGTTGATATGCAAGCTTGGACTCAACACTAAAAGGAAAAAATGTAAATCAAAACCTCCATGATTGTATGCTTGAAATCCACCTTGTAGGAAGAATGAATAGGTCTTGAAGATGAACAAAGGATCTTGAAGGAAGATCACACCACCATGATGGATAGATCTAGGGTTTGAATGATGATTCTTGAATGCTTGAACCAAATCCCTTCAAAGGCTTGAATGCTTGAATCCTTGATCTTCAATGGAGAGCTTGAATGCTTGAACAAATGATTTCTTGAATGCTTGCTTGCTCATGCACTTAATGTGTGAATGTGATGCTCATGAATAATTGATTTCGTGATGATGGATGGATAAAATGAGAGAAGGAGGTTTCCTTTTATAGTGATCTAGGGCACAAACTCCTAGAGAGGCCAACATATGAGAAATAAATTTCCATTGGGCCCATACCCCTAGAAATGGACTTAAATTAAATATAATTTAAGAGTTTACCATTTCGAAGCCCGTGACAGCTGACCCGGAAGCGGGAAATAAAACTTTTCGAAACCTGACATCTGAAAACCCTCAGAATCTAAAATTTGGACCCTGGGTCAAGTTCAAGGTCAACCTTTACCCAAAAGGTCCACCTTGACCCTGAGGTCAAGAACCTTAAATTCACAGTGCTAGGTGCCAGAAATAGGATGGAAATAAGGGGAAAATAGGGCAGAATAGGGGAAAAAGCCAACAACAAGCCAGGGACCTATTCGAGGCATTTGACATGACCCCAAACCACCTACTCGGAGGGCTAAACTAGTCCTAAATGGAAGTGCTTCCATTTTTTGACGCTACACCTCTTACAACATATCAGGGGTTAAAACACAAGCATGTTGGTTGTAGATCTGAATATTCCACTAATTCATTGAGATGAGACCCCATACCAAATCTGGGCTTGATCCATGGGGAACAAAATGCGTTGAGCGTTATGCTCTTAGGAACACAACACTCCAGGTGCTATGTTCCAACCAATCAAAGCTCAGATCGGGACCACATATCTAAGATAATCAGAGGATGCCAAATTATAGAGTACAACTAACTTTAGGATTGAGACAAAACACAAATGTCATAAATTGTAACATAGGACCTAGGTGATGAAATGAATTACGTGATTAGACCTGAAAATAGAGCACATTTATAGATAAGGGCTTACCTCAATCTTAAACAATATTGAAATGATATAGGACCCATATTTGAATTTAGGTGTCCATTAAGTGTCATATAAAGTTCTATTTTGAAAACACACTAATGTGGGTGCAAAATAAATCCATAAATTGTACACTAATTGAGTGCTTACAATTTAGGATGATTCACCTCCTGATCTGGGACACCTGAAACACTCACACCCCTAGTTACTAAGAATGCCCATGGAGACCTCAAAAGAAAAGATTCACTTCCCATCAAGAAAAAAAGGGAACAAACTTGCCCCCAATGAAAAGAGCAAAATTTACCATTCAAGAGATTGTCAGTGAGGAGGAGGATGAGGCAAGGGAATAACATGGTAAAAATGAAAGCACCCTAAGGAGGTCACATAGGTTGGCTACCCGCTCCATTGATAAATGAAAGTCAAAGAAAATTGTGGACTATGATATTGAGGAAGAGGAGGAGAGAGGAAGTGAGGAAAATGAGGAGGAAAGAAGAAGTGAGGAAGTAGATAAGAAGAAGGAGAAAGAAGAGGAGAGGGGAAACTCTGAAACTGCTCACAACTCTACTTTTATTTTGGAAAGTATTAAAATTGGGCCTATTGACCTCATTAAGAGTTCATGATGCTAGAGGAAAGAGGAAACTAACAAGATGAGTACAAAAGGGACTTGTAAAACCCAACAGGAAGGGACCTATTCTGATAATGAGCTAGAAAAACTCAAAGCTCGGGTCAATGAACTTGAAAGAAAACTTGGGAGTGTTTCTAGATTTAGCTTGAGGGTTATGCACAGTTCTACTACCTCCTTGCGCCTCTTGCAGAAAAAGATCCTGGGTGCTCATGAGAGTGATGAAGGCAATTACAAGGAAATGTTCAAGTTCCTCTCTGAAGATTGGTCCAATGTTCTCCACCAAGCTAGTTGCAGATTCAAGGATGCTTGTTAGGGATAATCCTAAATAGTTTAAAAAAAAAATGATGTTTATGACCATAGATGACCTTATGTTAAGACTTTTATTAGTATAGTTTCTATTTATGGTCTAGATACTTTTAATAACTTAGATATTGTTAATGTTGTTTATGGCCATTGGTGACCTTAAGATAAGACTCTATTTAGTTTAGATAGCTCATTGGATATGAGTTACAAAAGTAATGCTTTCTGGTTTATGATGTTGTCGATGATTAGTTTTGATGCTTTTAATGTAGGGGTTGTATTGTTAATATGCTATTACTATCAATGCACCTTATTTTACACAATCTGGGTGGTTGTGTATAGGGACAACACCCTAGTTTTGTTGCTTTTTAATATAAAAAACAAATAGACATTGAGCTATATTAAGGTCTAGACACCACCTAGCCTAAGTTATAGATCTGAATTAAATAACTCTAGATTGATATTTAACATCTTTAATTAATCTAATTTGAAAGTTTTTATATTAAATTTGTGTGAGCTTTTTCTAATCAAGTTTTAAATCACACTTAGTGATCCATCATCAAGATGAGGATAACAAAATTAAATATTGATGTGAATTCATATGTTGGTGAAACTTTGTTGTGGATCACTTAGTGATCACAATTTTACTGTGAATCCATTTCTAATGAAACTTTTTCGTAGATTGCTCAATAGTCCATCTCTTAGTAATCCATGATATTATAATCTCCCTCTCAATAATAAATTTTTAAATGTGATATTAAATATTGATAAAAAAAATTATGTACAATTTTAATTTTAAAACTTTAAGTTTAAACTATGATAAATTATTGAAAAAATATATTATTATTTAATATTGTAAAGAGATCTAGACTAATTAATTATAACTAAAATTATTTATGTACACAACCATTTTTGTTAGGCGATAGTTAGCCGTTGGGTAACCTTGAGTCACTTCTAAGCCCTGTTCAATTAGCGATGTTGTTGGCTGATTGTGTATCATTAGCCAAGTTCATAATATTCCTGGCCAAAGTAATTCTAAATGGCTCAGGACCACACAGCATAACATTTTGCTGGCACAATTCTTTTCGTGCAACATTAACATTTAGAGGACAACTGGAAGGTGTTTTGATTTGATCGTTCCAAAGAAGGTTAGATCTTCTAATACCTCTGCCTTTTTCTGTAGATCTTCCGTTAAACATCAATTTCGTGTATTATGTTATAGAGAATTAGAGATCGTCATAAAAATGTACTGGATTTGAATTGGATTTGGGAATTGGGTATTGTTAGAAGGAAACAATGAATTCAACTGGGAGGTCTGATAATGCACAGAAGGCAGCTGTGCCTCTGAGTAATTATGAGTTTGATTTTGGGTTAGGATCCAACTTTTCTACTAGTCAGAAATCCAAAAGCCTGAAGGAGCAAAAATATAACCCCACTCCAATTCAACCGTCTTCAGCGTCCCAAACTCATAAACCTGCTCCGGCATGGACACCCAATAAGCCGTCTTGGACACCACAACCTTCATCTTCCCCTGCTTATAGGCCTGCTCAAGCTGGGTTTTCAAGCGGATGGAGTGGGCAATCTGGGATCTCAAGTGGATGGTCTGCCCAACCTCAGATGGGTGGCGATTCCCATGGAAAGAGTTGGGTTAAACCAGATTCATCCAAGCAGGTTGCCAGTGGGATTGTTGGAGGTCTGAATTCAGGAGCTGCTCCCCATTTGTTTGGAGATCTGCTTGGGGCAGCCCTAGGGCAGCAAAAAAACAATACTCCCTTGAAGCAAAAGTCCCCCAACACATCCTTTTCCACGAGTGGTATGTCAGCGGCATTGCCTAAAGGTGGAATTTCATTGAAGGATCAGCGATCCACAGTACGATCTGCTCCTGTTGAAGAGTTTGGCAATTTCGCTGGTGCAAATTCTAAGAGCGGAAAGGCTAGTGGTGGTGGTGATCCATTTGATGCTCTGCCTATCTTCTCAAACAAAAGCTTTCACTCATCACAGGAGGATCATTCATTTGTAGGAAAGGATGTTCCACTTAAATCTACCTCTACTGTGAGTCAAGACCCTTTTGCGCCTTCTAGCAACGAAGGAGTCTTTGGAGTTTTTGCAAATATTTCTGCAACAAACAACCTTGTAAATGACGATGGATTCGGAGACTTTCAAAAAGGATCTGGTAGCCATTCTTCTTCTGCCACTGTCAGTGGAGATCCCTTTGCTGCATCCATGAATGTCTCCGATGATCTATTCGGTGGTGCTTCAGTACCCAATTCATCAAATGCCGGGGATCCTTTTTCTGATTTATCTTTTGGGACAACAGGTGGGAGAAATGGTGATACGCAATTTATAGATCCACTTACAGCGTTTGCTTCCTCAACCAAAGCACCTGCTAAAGCTGCTGATCCATTTGAAGCGTTAAACAAAAGTTTTACTTCTCAGAAACAGGTCACACAAGAGAAGAGCAAAGATCCCCTGGATTCTTTATTCACATCTTCTTCTGGTAGCCAGAGGGGTGTCACAAATCAACCGCTTTCTGAGACTGATGATTGGGGCTTGGACGGTGATTTTGGAGGTGATGACACAGGTCCAACGACGGAGCTGGAAGGGCTTCCTCCTCCTCCTGCAGGAGTCAATATTTCAATAGCGAAAGATAAAGGTATGGAGAATTATAAGCAGGGTCAATTTGCAGAGGCCATAAAGTGGCTCTCATGGGCCATGGTTCTTTTAGAAAAAGGCGGCAAAGACTATGGTGTTTCTGCAGAGGTCTTAACTTGCAGGGCATCATGCTACAAAGAAGTAGGAGAGTACAAAAAAGCTATTGCTGACTGTTCTAAGGTAGGATCCTTTCATATGAATTGATTTTTCAAATTCTGTATTGTTCTCATTTCTCTCCGGAAATAAGCAGTTGGAAGACATCTTGATACCTTTAGATAATTTGATTCGTTTGGTTGGATATAGGGTTTATTCAAATTTTTTTCTTGGAGTCTAGTAAACCCAAGTGAACATGGAGAAAATAACAATCTGTAATCTGATCCGCTTTGTACACTTCTTTGAAGGCTTTACGTATATCTAGTTTTTTTTCCTTCTTTTTTGGCCAAAGCTAAAAATACTCACACTGTTAGTCCCTGTTATTTTGGTAATTAAAGTGATAGTTTTTCTGGTGCGGTTTAGTGTCCACCACCTTTCTGACTTCTAATGTGATGTCCCCTTCTTAATTTGCCCTAGAATTTGTCCTAAAATCACAATTGCAACAAATTAGGGTTAGGATTACATCTCACCATTTAAATATCTCTGTGATAATGCACCCTGAGGCTTGAATCTTGCAGTCAAAAACAATATATACAAATATCCTCATACACACATATATACAATCAGGGTTAGACATCACATTATATTCGTAGATTATCAATATACTCCACAAACATACTAGGGTTTGGAAGGAGAGACATGATGAGTCTGCCTGAAGCCATTTCTACACCAAGTCCAAGAGGGATGTCTACGACAACCCTCTCACTTGGCGGCTTGTACTTGCTTTCCCCATCCTGCCTCATCTTCCAAAAAACACATACCATTCGGTGGAGTTGGGCGGAGGTCGTAAGTGGGTTCCTCAGCTCTCTGACATACAGAACCTCTGGTCCATTCTTGACAACCCCTTTTGCTTACACCTTAGTCCCTTCCTTTCAAGATGGGATCCAAACAGTCGAACACATCACATTATTGTCATCATAGGCAATTTAGTCATCAACAATGATAATCAACATGATATTTTGCATTATTCATTATATATATTAATAGCACTATAACTGGGAGACGCGTCTCCACCCCTCCGAGATGTGTCTCCAAGACTTTACACGTACCCAAAGACCTCAAAAATGATTGGAGACTTCATCTTGACATCTCCCGCTGTACCCAAGTCTCCTGCCAAGTTTTATGGTGTCTCCTGCACGTCTCTAGGGGAAAAAGGCACGTTGAAAACAATTTTTTTTAACATAATTTTTCGCTGTTTGAAGCCCAAACGTTGCCATTGGAAGCCCTAGTTGTTTGGTTTTAATGTTCAAACGTAAACCTTTCCATTGTTCTTGTTTTCAAAGCTCAATGTTATGAAATTTCTTGGAAATTATTAAATTATTTTTTTAGAAAATTGCCATCTCCAAGTACCCGCATCTCCTATTTTTGAAAATTAGCCGTACCAGTACTGGTACCAGTCTCCAAAGTCTCCAAGTTTTCCCATCTCCAGGTGACCTTGAATTAAATAGCATATATTTATCAAATAGTCATGATAGGTGATCAAAATAGATATACCGATAAATATGATTTTGAAGATGTATTGATTTCTATGATGTTCTTCTGTATGGCCTCTTTGCTGAATGCAATGGATCTGCTGTAAACTTGATCTGCAGATGTTCTCCTGTCTATAGATGCAGATGCAGTGGTATTGTCGCATGAGTCTACCTGCTGAATGATAGAGAATGCTTATTGTATTCTATTTTCTTTGATACTGCTGTATATTTCCTTCTCTTGCCTCTGTTTGATCGCCGGTTTCTTGATTGCTGCCTTTTGCCGAGTATGTGTTTCTGCTGGTGCTACCTAATGTTTTTCAGATCGCTGTAAGTCTAGACTGCTTCATATTTTTCTGCTTGATTGATTGATGTCTTTCCTTATCCCACCGCTCTCTCCTTTTGTATCCCATTTACATCTCTGGAAGAGTGGCATCCTGTTGTGACCTTTTCACACATTGTCCCATTACGAGTGGGGACCTCCCACTTGTTTGTAGCCTAGTCTTTTTGGCTTTAATTCTTGGTAGTTCCGGCATTAGTCCCCTGAGATTCCCTCGTGTTTCGAATGAGAATTGATGATTTGGCTAAGTCTAGAGTGGAGAATTGTTTCTTGCCTTTCAAGGTTTCAGTTTTTAGGGCTTCCCTGATTACAAACTGTGAGTTTGGATGAAGTGTTGAGTTGAAAATCCCTCGAAGAATGAACCAGTGAAATTAGAAGTCTTTTTGTGAAGTTCCTATTTTTTCAGAGATTTCTATTTTTAGTAAGTCTCAGATTGGGTTCATTGTGAGTTTTGAAGTGGTTCCTATTTTTTAGGGTGTCTATTTTTTAGTAAGTCTCAGTTTGCCCTAGTTTCACGTTTGAACAAACTTACTATTTATAGTAAGTCTATTTTTGGTAGGTCAGATGAACTTCAACTGAAGAGGAGGAAAATGGGTATCCAGATCTATATCTGGAAAGGTGATAAGAAAAGACAGTCTGAAAAAGTATCTCTTGAAAAAGTAGTCTTGAAAAACGTACCTCTGGAAAAAGTAGTCGGAAAAAGCATCAAAAAAGCGAAAAAGTAGCCCAAAAAAGTGAAAAAGCATTGAAAAAAAAGCATATGGGGTTAGTGTGTAGTGCATTGTTCATTATGTAGACGTGCAAGGACGGGGCAAATAATTTATATAGGGGGACAGGTTCAATTGTTGGGGTGAGCTCTGACATTGGGAAGTATTGCAAGTGAGTTGGAAAGCATTGCAAGTGAGTTGGGAAAGCATTGTAACTGAGTTGATTAGGCAAGGAGAAATTTGTCTCTGTGTTGAAAATCCTCTTGTAGTGCTCAAATGTGCCTTGGGCACAAATCCAAGAAGGCAAGCAGAAATTTGTCTAAGTGTTGGAAATCCTCCTGCAGTGCTCACTTTGGACACATATCCATGATAGTCAAGGAACTGTGGAAAAACATGAAAATCATCTTGCATAGCCAGTATGCGCCATAGAGCGCTAGTTTAGAGGGGCCAACGAAAAGTTTGAAAGGATAAGAATCCTCCGTCATGCTTTGTAAGTGCCCATCAGCGTGGGTTTTTACATGCTTTGGGAAGTTCAATGTTGTGAAAACCCTCTACAAGGTCTAGTATGTGCCTATGAAGTGTGTTGATGAAGTTAAATGTCTTGTAGGGAGTTTTTTTGGAAAAATTAAGAGCAAGAGGCGTGCAAATATTGGAGAGAGAATTTCTAGAGAGAGTAGGTGTGGAATTTTGAAGAAAAGGAATTTTGAAGCAGATTAGAAATCAGGAAGAAAGGATTTTTTAGAGATAGAAAGGATTTTTAGAGAGAAAACATGGAACAATTTTTATGTGTTATATTTTAAATTGCTCACATGATTCTTATGTCAATTATTATATTTTACAAGAGGAAGAATTCCAGTTCAAGGCATTCAAGGTTCGATACTTGAAAGATCAAAGTTCAAGTATAAATGAAGAAGGAAGAGTGCAACACCTTGAAGTTCCTCTGGGAAATCCAAAGATCCTAGTCAGGAAAGAGCAAGGAGGAAGAATTCCAAATTCTAGACGTTCAAGAAAGACATTCAAGTTCTTGAGATACAGTTCAAGTATGAAAGACTTCGGCAGGTTATAGAATGCTCAACAAGAATCGTGCTTAATAACCTTCCAAAGTCGACATGCCCTAGTTCATTGCATTCAATTAAGGGAATCCTTAACTGGTTATTTTGGGGTGATAGAGCATTTAATGCACAGTGGGCATTCATTTCACCCCTCTTCTATTGAGTGGATTTACATAGTGGGCATTTATTACCCCACTAAGGGAGTGGCTCTCTTCTGATTGGTCCAAGTAGACCCTCTCATTAATTATAGATTCTCTCTTCTTTTCCTAACCCTAATCAGGGCTAAGGTGGCAAAGTCTGTGCCGTTGGTTTTGTTTCAATCCTAACCACCCATTGTAATTTGAGACCTATACAAAGGGCTCACTTCTCATTTGTAAAGGGAGAGAATTTTGAGATTGTTGCTAAGAGCTACCAAGATAATAGAGTTGTCATTGAAGTTTGGTGATCTCTTGATGTATTTTGGTGCTTGCATCTTCTCTTTGTTCCCTCATGTAGAATAGATTTGTTTTCAAGTACTTAGATGAATTCTATTGATAGTGTTATTATGATGAAATCGTCTTGTGCATACCTTTTGTTCTTAGGTGATTCCTAAGCGCAGTGTAAGGTTGGTTATGAGCCCTTATGTAGATGCTTTACTTCTATCTTTGATACACATTGTTTGTTATGGTGGCGTTCATTAGGATATGAAAATTATTTGCACAATCCTTGAAAATTGCACCAGCTTTGTGTAGTTGAATTTGGCGAAACAAAGTTTGGTAGATTTCATCGTAGTACTATTCATCTTTCAAGTTCTTAGGATTATGATGGATCTCTCAACCCTACTCTCATTTACTTTTTGCATATATCGTGGAAAAACCCAAAAAGTACTTTCATTGCCCTATTATTCAAATAGTTCCCATAGCTAGTATTATTTAATTCATCTCGAGAACGATAACGTAAGTCCCATCGTGATACCGGCATATCACATCAACCGTTGAGCTTATCCACAGTCAAGAACTAACATAAAAGAACCTTGGAGTCTATAGTGATATCCCTTGTCTGTAATAAGAATTTAATAAATGAATAAATAATTAAATAATTGATTAAACGAATATATCAATTATTGTTATTATTAGAATAGATTATTAAATGAATAATTATTAATTAATAAATAAATATATTAATATCAATCATATATATATTGACTATTAAATGATAATTGGTAATCCATAAATAAATACTTATTAATTAATAAGGATATTACACCATACGATTATAAGCAGTCACAATGAGATTAAGAAATCACATAAATCTGAAGGGGCATATTCTACGTGGCAACCATTGTGTGAAGTGATGCTACCTGTTGGAGCATACAATCCCTTCGGTATTGCAAGGTATAAAAGGAGAATCAAACTCGGTCGGTGGAGGACCATCGCTCAATCTGGAAGATAGCGGACAGAAGAATTAAAGCATATAAGGGATCAGACTATAAATCTGAAACCAAAGATTAACCAAAGCAAAAAAATCTCTGAAACTACTCTATCGATAGGTATGAATTCATATCACTGTTCGACAAGGTGGAGATACCACTGTGTAGTGCATGAAATTATAATTATGTACATTGGATGCCGAGGATAGTTATAGATATCTATATATCTATATATATATATATATGTAATAATCAGAAATTCTGATTATATATATATATATATATATATCAAACACAAAAACATTTCTCTCAAGAATAAATATGATTGATTAGAAACATATATGCTTATTCAGATTAATTACCATTAGAAAATATGCAGAAACTCATGCTCAAGCCTTATTATCATTTTTGCATCTGAGAAGTGAGAATAAAGGTGTTTCCAGGGAGAGGCCTGTCTAAATCCAGCCAATAGGGTGGTTCCCAAAATAGGGTAGGGATCAGCGACCCTGAGTGCCTTGTGGGCATAGTCCCAAGATAGGATAAGGGCTTGGATCTGAAACTTTGAGGGAAACCTATTGTGATAATAAGGATAGCATGAACGTTAAGGATCATGAATATTAAGATCTCTAATCTGTGATAAATGTATAGTTTTCTTACTTGCATTATAATAGCATAAATTAAATCAACATATCGTAATCAATTCAGTTCAAGTATATTAAATATAGGACAATTATGGTTAAACAGGTGTAAACTAAGCAGGGGACATTACATCTATTGCATGATCGTTCACAATCTTAGCATACACACGATTTTGGTCAAGAGAGGATAAGATACTTGGGTATTTTATTCTATGTTGGTATGCTCACAAAACACACATCAACATGTCCCTTGAGAGGAGTCATACCATTTAGGAATGATTAATTGCTTTTTAAGTTAATTGTTGTCTGTTATACAGATCCCTATGAATTAGTTAGTCACTTCTTAATGTATTAGTCAATTGCTATCTTTTCCTTATGCTAACTGCTGTTTATCATCAGTCCTGTTGCCACTATTATCAATACATCCACTTTCTATTAATAATAGTTTCCGATTGCTCTTCCTGGAAAAGGTTGCAATCTAAGGCTTCAATCTCCTACTTTGGTGGGGGCATGACATCTAAACAGTTATTGAAGTAAGTTAATTTAAGGCAAACACCACAAGAGACTATAGATGTCATTATAACCACTACTCTACTACTAATAATGACATCACTACTACAAAAAGGGAAATTAGACAGCTGTTACCATCAAATTCCAGAACATACCTATAAAACTTCCATTACTGTCAGTACTGGGATCTAGAAATCACCCTTGCCCATGACACATGCATTCTATTCTCATAGGATTGCTTTGACCAGGAAAAAATAGTACATATAATATCTGAAAATATTTAGCTGCATTTAGGTGTGATTACAGGCCTGTGAGTCTTCTCATCTTTTGAAATCCTCTTTTTGGCTTAACTGCATTTCTCAAAAAGTGCCATCATTTCATCCACGTCTAAAAGATTCCAAGGGAGTGATTTTTCATCTCAAAGCAGTTATTCCTTTTTTTTAATTATAATATTGGGGTATTATCACATGACTTTATCCCTAGGCCATAATGCAAACAACAAGATACAAACCAAAACCACTGTACAAAAACCTGATGCAGTGTGACAGGCACCAAAGGAACATAAAGACCGGTTCCAATAGAACCAGACAAAAATGATCTGCATAACATCAAAATGGAAGCCATTCATGCTAAGTAGTAACCTGAGAGACATGCAAGAAAGTAGCATCAAACATATTCACAAAGAGGGACGGCACATCATCTTTGTCACAGCTCCATCACTTCCCAGTGGGAAATGGCAGCATCAATATAACTTTTATTCCAACGATCAAAATCTCTGTCGGCCACACCATTACCTGAAAGGTGAACCACATTATAGTAGGTTGCACCACCTTGTCAGCATAATCCAAATCAATAATCCGCAAATCATAGATAAGCTTTGTATGGTGTGCTGATCTAGTTACATTGTCATTCTCATAAGATGGCAGAGTGACACCACTAACAACCTCCAATGTGCCCTTATGTTGGGACACAACCAAATGCTTTGATTACCTGCTGGAAATCTTAAACATGTCCATCAAAGTAGCCACATCCTTGTATAATACCTTGTAATCATCTGCCAAAGACAAACCAGCAGCTATCCCTGGAGAGACTTCAGTTTCAGATGCCAACCTGAGACATCTGTTACCATAAAAACTACAGAACATACCTATAAAACTACCATTAGTGTCAGTACTGGGCTCTAGAAATCACCCTTACCTGTGTCACAAGCATTTTATCTTCATAGCAATGCTTTAACCAGGAAAAGATTATACACACAATATCTGAAAATAGTTAGCTGCATTTAGTTGTGATTAGAGGCCAGTGATTATTCTCATCTTTTGAAATTCTCCTATTTGCTGAACTGCAATTTTCGAAAAACACCATCATTTCATCAACCTCCAAAAGATTCCAAGTGATTTTTCGCCTCAAAGCAGTTATTCCTTTTTAAAATTATAACACCGGGGTATTATTACGTGCCCTATCCCTAGGCCATAATGCAAACAACAAGATACAAACCAAAACAACTGTGCAAAAAGTTGATGCAGGGTGACAGGCACCAAAGGAACATAAAGACCAGTTCCAATAGAACCAGACAAAAAGGATCTGCATAACATCAAAATGGTAGCCAGTCATGCGAATGTGTAACCGGAGACACAAGAAAGTAGCATCAAACATATTCACAAAGAGGGACATCACATCAGCCTTGTCACAGCTCCATCAATCCCCAGTGATCAAAAGCTCTTTTGGCCACAACATTACCTGAAAGGTGAACCACATTTATAGTAAGTTGCACCACCTTGGCAGTATAATCCAGATCAACAATCTGCAAATCATAGATAAGCTCTGCATGGTGTGCCGTTCTAGTTATGTGGTCATTCTCATAAGATGGCAGAGTGAAACCACTAACAACCTCCAATATGTCCTTCTGGGGGAATACAACCAATGCTTTGATTACCTGCCGGATATCTTGAAGCATGCCCATCAAAGTAGCCACATCCTTGTATAATACCTTATAATCATCTGCCAAAGACAAGCCAGAAGCTATCCGTGGAGAAACTTTATTTTCAGATGCCAACATATTGTCAAAACCTTAGGGTCTATCTCATTGCCCACCTCAACAAGTAACAAGTTCTTCAACATAATTTCACACTGCCATGTTGCCTACAGATGACACCAGTTTTTCATTAATATCCTTCATGATAGAAGCATGCTTCTGACAAATACTAGTATTGGCTACACCCTTTGTTCCTAAAATAGCCTTGACAGGCTTGAGAGATATTGCTTTAAGGCAGTTTTAAATTTTTTTGATCCTAAAAATAGAGACATCCCCTTTTCAGAGTGTCCCTCACAGAGCTCTTATATCTCTGAGCCATGAGAAATCAGAAAACACTCAAAATATGGACAAAGAAACACAGCACATCCAACTTTGCAAGATTGCTAATGCCTATGCATCAAACTGCCATATAATCCCAATAGAACTTTGCTGTCATGAAATCATTAAAGCTTGGCATGAATGATGATGAAGGCTCAATTAATTAATATGAAGACCCTGGACATAGCCGTGTGAAGCAATACATCATTACCGTTAGTAGCAAGTGATACAAGCAAAGATCATAACCATTGGCTGCAACATACACTGTATTCAAGCTGGCTATACATATATATAATGTTTGAAAGACTGTCCTGATTGGCTATATCCACACTTTTTATAGCTGAGAAATTGCATGAATCAATTCCATTGTTAGCTAATAGGTCTGCAAACTTATTTCACTTTTGATAGCAATATTTAAAAAACATTGAATGGAGTTGTTTGCCCGAAATTGGACGAGTCAATTCCTTTGTTAGCTAATGAGTCTGCAGCCTTATTTTTTTCTCAAAAGCAATGTTTTAAAAAATATTGAGTCGATTTTGTCAACACAAATTAGCCCTTCCTACACAGAAGCCCATAAATTCCAATTTAGGGCATTCATTACAACTTGTGAGCCCTCTTCCACTTCTCCTATAACCTGAATAGTCTGCATTGTAAGCCTGAGACAGGCTCAGGAGGAGAGCTTCCCACTTCACACAATTGTTTGCTTTAGACCAGAAGAATCTGGAACCACCAGCCAATAACTTATCATGCCTGTCACAGATTAAATAGCCCAACTCCGCCAATCTGGATTACCATGTGAGGCACCATTGAAGTTATGCTTAACCCTCTTTTATTGACACACTCCATCCTTTCAATTTTTACAAGTTTTTATGTGTTTTACTTGAATGGGCCAAAGCAGCTGTTATTGCTTGAATGGTTTGTATCCCTTTTCTGCGTCTAATAATTAAAAAATATTATTGAAGCAAGTGAAGTGTGGAATATTGTAGAATGGTATTGAAGCTTCATTCTTACATTTCTTTACTGGTGCTTACTTGACAGGTGTTGGATCATGATAAATCAGATGTAGCTGTGCTAATGCAACGTGCTCTTTTATATGAAAGCACTGAGAAATATAAACTTGGGGCTGATGATTTGAGAAATGTTGTGAAGCTAGACCCTGCAAATAGGTTGGCAAAAAACACCTTATCACGCCTGAACAAAATGGCTGACTAAATTCAGTTACTGTTAAGGTGTCTATTTTACTTTTGAGCTTGTTTCTTGCCTGAAATTGAAATTGTAGGTCAGAGATACGTTATGTAGTAGGCTTCTGTTAATGAGTCCTCAGAATGGAGGAATGCTTATTCTTGTGTTTTAAAATTGTTTTGTGGTTTCTCTGGTAATAAAATGCCAATATAGCTCTCTCTGTAGTAACTTGCGTGGCACACTAATCTGTGACTAGACCGTTATAGTCTCTAGGGTTAACAATGGGCCTGTTGTTGAGCACCAATGACATAACGAGGATGTTGCATTTATTTCATTTTCTTATGTCTATTGCAAAAATATCTGCATAAACAGTAACCTTAGAATAATAACCATATATATTGTATGCACACAATACAATCTCACACTTGTAGATAATGTTTATGCAACGTAGTCTAAAGGCTAAACTGTTTAAAAGGCTTTTGTGTTTGTATTTTTTCTCACAAATAAATTTTCATTGCAATTTGCTGCATTCTTGAAGGTGCATGAGGAATAAATTACAGTTGGTTTGTAATTGTAGCGTTTGAATGTAATTGTAGTTCTAGTATTATATAGATAGACAACTTCATATGATGCTTGTATAATTTCTGATTCCATCTGAACAGATATCTATTCATGGATTTCACTTAATTGGCACTGCAGCATGTTGGTTCTCAAATATGAAGCAAATATTCCATTTTAGGTTTGCAAGAATGTTTGTAATGACAGGATGACGAGGGCCTTGTCTGGAAGCATTTTCTTTCTCAAATTATACTAAATTAACTCATTGCTTGGGCTAACTCACATGTTTTGGGAAGAGGTCAAAATTTTGAACTCTAGTTTCAACAAGTACTAAATAACATTTTTATTTGTTTTGTAGATGTCATTTTAATTTAAATTTTTGACAATTGATATATGAAATGTTGAAGTCAATTGTTCATTTTGTAGCTAAACATAATAGCAATCTTGAAATGTATAGCTTCTGGTTTAGAATTTAGAGTTCTGTTCAGAGGCGTAGGAATCGATGTTTGTAATCAAATATGATGGATACTTTAATTCATGGTTTCTTGTCTTCCGTTTATCTCAACATCGTTGAAAAAAAGAAACTTTATCATTCTCTTGATAGCACATCTTCATCAAGTTACTTGCATTGCAGCATCCATATCATTTTCCATGGATGCTTTTTGTGCGTGTTTGCCTTGGTTTGCTTTATTTTGCTTTGCTCTGGCTTCACATTTTTGTTCTTATACTCCACATTATTTGGAACTTCATATTTCATTCTTTTGTTTGAAATTGCATGGTGATAGAGATTCAGGAGGATAATCACCCCTTGAGTAGTTGCACTTGCAATTGAAAAGAATGCAATGACTGATATTATTAAAAATCATTGAATTTTCAAGGTCATCATTAAGATGTTTTTAGAATGAGGCAAAAAATTTGCTTGTTCAGTCTTGAAAGGGTTTCAAACTGTTTTACTAAGCAATCAATGATTGAGTTATGCATTAAAATATCAAAATAATAGCATTTTCCAGAGCTCAGGGAGCAATCATGCATTTCCAACTTCATGACATATGCTGAGGCTATTCTTTGCGAGGATGAGCTATGCTATGAAAAACATAAAAGATTATTTTTGAAATAAAAAGAAAACGATTCAGTTTAGAATACTACTACAATGCTGAATGGACGTTCTGTAGCAATTTCTTCAAGATATGTTAGGATTCAAGAATAATGAACACAAGGCAGCAATTTTTTTGTCAAAAATGGTCCATATTCAATTAAAAGGAGAAAATTCCATTCCTTGGAAACCTGAATTCAACATCATCGAACAAACTAACCTGCATTTTCAACGCAGGGCAACTTTTCTTGTAGCTAGGGGAAATAATGATACCATGAGAGGGGTAATTTATGTTAAATTATAGCATCGAATTGATTGATATAATTATATTAATCTAATAGTCGATTATATATATATATATATATATATATATATATATATATATATATATATATATAAGAGCATTTGATATTTGTACATGTTACAATATAGTTAATATTACCAATCAGTTATGAAGGGTCATGACCCTACGTAGCATAAGCCACGTATGGTCATGGCTCTTCAAGACATGACTATTCAAAGGATATAAATGCATATTGATGGTTGGTGAAAAGATCAATCACAGCGGTAATCTATTTCAGTACAGCCTCATATATATTTTCTATAGGACGGTCTTGATTTTACAACATGGTATCAGAGCCTAACCTATAAGAGAAATATATTCACAAGCAATCGGTGACAACGATATCTTTGACATTTATGCACCTTGTTCACAATATCTATTGATTGCGAGATAATAAATGTTCGTGAATCGACAAGTTTGTTTTAATAAAACCATCACATATATTCTACCAGAGATGCCCTGGAGGGAAGCTGGGAGAAATGGATATACAAATAATAATAATAAATAAAAAAAAGGGGTCTTCGGGAGTTTCAGCAGTGTGTTAATCAACTCATGAAGTTAGCGGTTCAAGGATATATTATTGATATGATGGCAGAGCAATGAATCGACCATGAAGGAGACAACATGTTGAATATCGGTCACATCGATAATGATTATATTGCTGAGAAGGATCTACGATGGTGGGAACAAGTATGTGTATATGATATAATCACACAGGTATCAATCACCAAGGCACCGATAATAATAATTGCTGGTTTCCATACATACAAGTCGACAGTCAACAGATACCGACAATCATATTGTTATTAGCAAATTGACGAAAGTGAGGAGACGGTAATAGCAATATCATATTGTTAATAGCATATAATGAATCCCGTATGTAATCACTTAAGAGCATTGCAATATCGAATGTCAGAATATACATAATGGCCCAATTAAGTTATATCGAATGTCAGAATATACAAGATGATTCGGATCTCTGCCAGTGGGAAGAGCACGGTGGTGCGAGTGGTGGACGAGGCAAATAAAATTTCTTAAGGAAATAAACACCCTGCTATCCCGCGAGAAAGGCAAGGCAAACCAAAATATATGCTATGGGAGCATGGGGAATCTTAGAAGATAGTCTCATCGATGAAAACTATTTTTGCCATAATTTCTTTGCGGCAGCTGCTATGAAGTTTCTGAATCAATCTTAATCTTCATTCTCTGTCAGTGAAAATGAGTTTGTAGTTTGGATGTCTTCTTTAGACCTGGTAAAGAGAGCCAATGTCTATAGATTCAGAGGAATGTTCAGAAGTGGCGTTGATGATGATGAACAATGAAATCAAAGGTTCTCAAAAGAGGTCATGGCAAATGATGGACAATATATAAACACAGTCAACCGTATGAATACAAGACTCATCGACAATACATCAAGAGTGGAACACTCAGAAAGCCAATAGACAACCATATCTGCATTCACCGTCTCCCTACTGCCAAACTACGTAACTTATAATAGACATTGGTGTCATCTGCGAATCAAAGTACCTCTGCATCTTATATCTATGGGGAAGACCATCATCGGGGGGAAAAGACTATTGGAAATATATACAAATGTTACTGTGCGTTAATGGAAGGAGATAGAAATGGTTACAGATCGCCATTGAATGCGAGGTGCTAAGATGTCCTATGTGATTCTCTTGCAATGAAGATCTATTCATCAGGCGAAAGTTGTAAATGGAGGATTTATACATATTAATATAGTTGGAACTAGATTTGTATCATAAGAATTATTATTCAGACGTTTAATTTTAAGCAGAGGAGATGTGATAATATAACTTTATTATCGATAATATTATTATGGTGTGAGCTATCGTTGACACCTGAGGCTAATATAAGCAGAGGAATTGTATTAGAAGATTGTTGAGGTTCAAGGTGTATTGGATGGATCTAACAGTCGTAGTTCATTAAGTGGAGGGATAAACAAGAGCACAAGTTAGAAACAATTCATAACTGTCATCTCGAATATCAAAGCAATGCAAAGTACAAACACAATATTAGCAAAAAATGTTAATGTATGAAGTTGCCAAAGTTAACAATAATCCTAGCAGACTCTCCTTGAATAGTCTCACTAACTCAGTCCTTGCAATCCTTCAGGATATGGTCAATCAGTACGTTGTAGTGCTTATTTCCAGGATGAACTAGTTTAAACTGATAGGAACCTTTTTTTTGATAATGTGGTAGTCAATTGTATATCATAAAAAGGATTTAGCTACTGTCCATAGTCTTTCAAAAGGATTTTCTAATAAAAGAAGTACCTCGACTGTAAGCAGATCAAATGTTGATGTTTTAGATACATAATACCACCAAACAAACTTCATATCAACCATTATATACCAAACCACCAATTGGATTAGAAAGTGGACATCGCATGAATTAAATTGATGAATATCAGGAACATTGATTGATCCTTGCCACAATAGTATGTATCTTGCATTGAATCGGATAATTGCCGTGAGCATCATCAGAGAGAAAAGTTATAATACGATATCCATATTCAATATGGTGGAATATATATGCATTGAGAAGACAGGCAATGTCTACACCATCACATAAATCTCTATGCATCTGATTCAGACTCCCATTTAGTGGATTGGAGGGGATAGTAACCAATGATTAATATGATCAATATGATGTGATTTGTAAAGAAGAAAACTAATATAAGGATCAGAATGAATCCAATATGTTATGAAGAAGGACGATGGGTATATCATATTAATGGGCTCACCTTACGAAAGGAAATACTTGAAAATATTTAAAGTTTCAGGATGAAAGTATATGAAATCCAAATTCAGAGGAAGTTTGACATCTTCAAAAAGGTCGAGAAGTTGGCAAAATTTAGCCTCTAAGGAAATAGATGATTCAGTCAACTTGGACAAACTCGATCATATTGATTAAGAGGGAGTTCACTATTGAAGGTAAAACAATCTGAGATTATAGTAGTGGGAACTCGTGGATAGAGTCGCCTATGAGATGCACGTGGATAGAATCCCTGATTAAGGAATTCCATACATCATGAGACTACAAATCATTGAGATAAACATCATACTAGAGGTCTTTATTATCTTCCCTCAAGTCCAAGAGGGACTGTTAATGTTGTGGCCTTGGAAAAGATCATAATGCATCTTATGCTAACCGATGTAACCTTATGACTATTCAGATTATTTGTATTGGTTCTCTCAGGAAGGAAGGTATGAAGTGACATCTTGCAGTGACACTGAGTTGAGTATATAAACAGTGTATGCCTTTGTGATAGAGGGAGAAGCTAAAGGATTTGCATCAGTGGACATTCGAGGATCTTGATTCAGAGGGAGTAGACCATGTTTTGTTAGTTTTCCAGTAATCAAGAAATTGTAGCAGAGAATTATGATCATTATAATGTGAGAAGGCTATATGTTAGAGGGAGAAGCTAGAAGATCAAATTAAGTTGGCACCCTATTATCTTGCTCATACTAATTCAGAGGGAGTGTACCATGTCAAGATGGTGTATACTTTGTAAGCTCAGAATTCACCAAGACTATGAGGTAGTACAAACAAATACAATTCAGTGGAGAACAAACGGCTGATATTCTCACCAAACCCCTTGCTAGAAAGGAGATTGTGTACTTTCAGATAACCTTGGTATGTTGAGGATTAAACCTTAGCTGAAAAGAAGGTTTCAGCTTTTGTGATCCATCATTTTGTATCTTAAATGATTCTTGTCTTTAATAGACAAGTTTAAGGTGGAAGTCTTAGTTTCCAATCTCTGGGATGAGCCATGGTGGATCCACCCTCTGAGAAGAGTCAAGGTGGATGTCATATGTGTGAATTTATGGACCCATTTTTTTTTTGTATTATATTATGAAAGGTGACTATCTTTTATATGTGTTGGGTTACTATTGCTAGGTGACGACTTAGACAATAGCTTAACCTATTGTTAGGTATGACTATGTATTGTAGTCACTATTCCTAACACTAAATTTTTGAGTTGTTAAATCCAGTTCTGAATTGGTCAGGGATTATAACAACATGTGAATCAAGTTTTGATTTGGATTGCGCCGAATATCTTGATTGTTATCGCTAAATCTAGTTCCGAATTGGTCGGGGATTGCGATAACTCTTCTATCAGGATGAGTACATCATGATGTCCCGAGCTGTGTCGGGTATCTTGATATGAAGTTGTGTGTAAGTTACCATCTAATCCAGTTCCGAATTTAGTCGAGGATCATGATAACGAATGGTTCAAGTTTTGATCCAGATTGCGCCGGATATCTTGACACCTATATTTATCATTAAATCTAGTTCCAAATTGGTTGAGGATTTTGATAAATTTCTTATCAGGTTGAATTATGTTTCAGATTATGCCGAAAATCCTGAGTCAAAGTGGTTATGTGTTATTTAAAAGAAATCTAGTTTTGAACTAAGTCAGGGATTTCAATAACACTCACTTCTTGTGAATATCAATCTCCTCTTGCTAAGAGGGAGTGTTAAATTATAGCATCGAATTGATTGATATAATTATATTAATCTAATAGTTGATTATATATATATATATATATATATATATATAAAGAGCATTTGATATTTGTATATGTTACAATATAGTTAATATTACCAATCGGTTATGAAGGGTCATGACCCTACATAGCATAAGCCACGTATGGTCATGGGTCTTCAAGACATGACTATTCAAAGGATATAAATGCATATTGATGGCTGGTGAAAAGATCAATCACAACGGTAATCTATTTCAGTACAACCTCATATATATTCTCTATAGGATGGTCTTGATTTTACAACAATTTAAAATATTAATCTAACGTGGGGATGGCAGATTATTCGGTGAACTACTAATAAGCTTGGATTGCAGCTATAATCTTTACAAGTTGTGGTGCTATTGGAATCTTGGTAGGATTAGGCAAGTTGTGATCAAAATCACGTCCATGCCAAAATATTGTCATAGAGAGTTAATTTTGGCCACACAAAAATCTCAAATGTTCAACAAGATCAAATTCTAAACCCCAACAAGAAAATGCTGTGAGGGGTCCATATAAGATTTTAATTAGATTACATACATCATTTTCATAGCTGTTCAAATCACTAACTGCTGTAGTCCAAACTTGCATCACCAAAGAGAAGTTTTCTAAGTTTGTTTTTGTGTTTTGTAGGTATCATAGTGTGCATCGACAATTTTGATGTGCGGTTTCGCCATAGTTTGAGGATGTAAGGTATCATCAATGGTAAGGCAAAGATAGTTGGTTAAGGTTTTGGTGCCGCATAAGAAAAACAAAGGCAATACACAAGCAAGTTTTGCAGAACTAGGAGGACATTTGGCATATTGATCTAGGTAAGGTATGTTGTGGAATCTCAAGCTTTCAGTCTAGGCTTATGAGCTTCCAATATCAATGATAACTTAATGTGAAGGATCTATGATGGTCCAACAATTGCCATCCTTAGACAACCATTGTTTATTAAGCTTAAGAGTTGCAGTTAAAACTTTTCAAGTGATTCTCTTCATTTGAGAGTTTTCCTTTTTTAAGTTGCCAACACATTAAGGATCCTTGAGGTGTATGGGGTGCTAATGGTCTTTGGATCCTTAGTCAACACAACATTCAACAAGATCTTTAGGTAGTCCCACACAACATCAATGGTTTGTGGAAATCGACTCCACATGGGCTTCATTGACCAATCAAACATTCATATTGAATGGGTATGATTCAAGCTATCTACATTTAGTGAAACATGGCATGGGCACCAATCTTGAGAGTTTGGACAAAAATCAAAGTTAGGAGTAACTATGTCTCAATAAAATTTTTGACACGTATAGTATGATCAAACTTATTGGATTGCATATGTATATTTAATAAACCTATTGGCAACCCATTTTATTGTGTCAAATTTTGTGTTGTTCTGCTTCATTGTCTACTTAATGTCTTCGAGTGCCCATTTTGTGCTTTTGGTTTGTTGTAATGTCCCCATTTAATAAAATAATTCAATAAGATGGCTAAGGAGGTGTGTGACCCAAAAAGTTACTTTGTTTTGATTATGTAAAAACAGGTTTTGAAAGGACCCAAAACCTTATACAAGAGCATAAAAAGATATGGCAATAAAAGATCAATACAGCTGTGGTGCCCCACCAAACAAACCAAAGGAACAAACCAGAGTTCCTACCAAAAGGACAAAAGCCCAAACTAGATACAACAGAGGGCGATCAAGATTTACATTTTTGCCCATCCTTATGAGAACGTAAGTTCATATCAAAAGAGGGAGTAGATGATTTATATTTCTTTCCCTTCACTGTAGTCCATCCATCCTCCATCTTACCGATAGCCTTCTATTGATCTTCCAAAGAGCTAGAGAAGCCCACAAGAGGGCAAGTAACATCATAAACCCTAGAAGGGGCAGGAATAGCACCTCGACCGTTCCCCCGAACCCTCACAGGAGAGACATGGGAAAAATGACGAGCAACACCAACATCCAAGAAAGTGGCAGAATCAGAGACAACACCAAGAACACCCATGCGAGAGACAACACTAGAAGACAATGTAAGATCAGAGCTAGCAACAACATTCTGCACAGGGACAACAACAGAATGAACCAAGACGATAGGACCAACAACACTAGAAGACAGTGTAAAATTAGTAGCAACAACATCCTAGATAGGGACAACAACATAATGAACCAAGGTCGAATCAGAAGCAACAACATCCGAGACATCCACAGAATCATCAGCCAAAGCAAGATCAGCAAGAGGAGAGCCAGAATCCGACCCCCCAATAATAGGGGCTTTATGAACTGTATAATGATGGGCAACAACCCCCAACCAAGTAGGCATTTTCTTTGGTTTAACCTTGTCTGAAACACACCGCACAGTGAGATGGCCAGTCATGTGGCATTTTCAACATCGGAATGGAATACCCTCATAATCAAGATTCTGAATCCAAGAGCTCGAAGAAGAAGCCAAAGTGATCTTCTCAAGAAGACCCTTGGAGACGTTAACCTCCACAAGAATACGAGCATAAGTTGTTTTGAACATGTTAGAGGAGTCAGGATCCACCATTTGGAAATCCCCAATAGCCTCACCCACAGCCTCCAGAATAGAATCTAACCAAAGATAAAGAGGAAGATTCAGAAGTCTAACCCATAAGGGAATTTTATTGAAGGACTTAGTAAGAGGATCAAACCTTGCATACCAGGGTTTGGCCATCAAGGGGAAATGATCCTCCCACATGAAACAATTATTACACAGAATAGTATTCCTATCTTCAGCTTTATCAAACTTAACAATAAAGAAACCCCTTGCCACATGGTATATCTGAACACCATCTGTTATGATGCATTCCCAATGCTTGGAAATCCAAGCATGCAAGTCAGAAAGAGTGGGCCAAAAATCCCTGAAATGAAAAATGGCAACATTGGAAGAGAAGTCTTCCTTATTTTTCAAAATCTCATCTACAATTTTTGAGTCAAGAAGGACCCTAATGGGTTTACTCACAGGTACTAGAGGCACAAGGGGAGAGGGAAGGGATCCCCTACGCCCAGAAGAAGCAGGACCAGGACCCAGGATGCTTGCCTTGAATGCAGCAACATTGGCGTAAGAAATCGCAGAACCTTGCGTAGCCGAAGCACCAAAACATGAAACAAGGGCAACACCGGTAGAAAGGGCCATCAAGGGGGCCGGCGACCCAACCACTAAAGTAGACTTGCGTACAAATTCCTGAGCAGGAGCTGTCGACCTAGCCACTTGAGCAGACGCATATTCAAATTCCTGAGTGGGAGCGTCCATGTTGTTCAAGAGATAGTTCCCAAAAAGTCACTTTGTTTATATAAAGTGAAAAATTACTTTTTATTAAAAAGTAAAAATTTGATTTTTTAATTAATTTCTTCCTGCGCGGGCAACTCACTTGGGTTCGGCTTTGTTTGGATTGCTGCTTTGTCATCTTCACTTGGTGTGGATGAGGATATTATGTGTGTGGATCCCTTTGTGGTTGTGTTAGGGTCATTCTCTGCTACTGCAAATGGTCCTTCGCACTCTCAGACAACTGCTGAGATTGGGTCCCTTTGTGGGGTGGTGCCCTTTGTCCCTTCCTCTGTTGCTAAGGGAGTCTTTCTTAAGATTTCTTCTGGTGCGGTGGCTGGGGGGGAAGTGTTCTAGTCTGGTCATTGTAGATGTTATTGCTGAGGCAAATGTTGCAAACTCGCAACGACATTAGCCTGAATAATACTAGAATGTTGAAGGATGCCATTTCCAATAGGGTGGGGGTGCCCTCTTCCGTGGTTGGTGCAGTGGCTGGAGGGTTGAGTCCCCAGGTTGTGATGGCGGATGATGTTGTGTTGTGATGGTAGATGATGTTGTTAATGCTATGGTTTCAAATATGAAGATGATGCTTGCTGAGTGAGGGCCTGTCCTAGTTTCTAAACCCTTATCCATGTCATTGGATAAGGAGTCAGTGGAGGAAATAGACCATAACACCTCTATTTTCTCTGTCCATGCTTTGATTTGTTGGTTCTAGAGCTTTTGGCCTAGCCTCCCGGAGTTGCATGCCTGGATCTCACATCATTGGGAGCCCCTCCTTGCTAGTACTGTCCACATCTACCCTATGGCCAGGGTTTTTTTGTTGCTAAATTTGAAGATGTTGAGGACATAAATAAAATGTTGTGCGATAATTTTTTAGTTGGGAGAATAGATATATGCTCATGGTAAAGCCTTGTTATGCCGATTTCAACCCTTCTTTTGAAACATTCATTAAGATTCTGGTTTGAGTTCGGTTACCTTATCTCCCCCTTCACTTTTGGGTTGATTCTCTTCTTGAAGGGGCTGGAAATGCACTTGGGGATTTTGTGATGGTAAACAAGGAATCTTCTGATATCTTCCATACCACCTTTGCTTAAATTTTGGTTGATTTGGACATTTCCAAGGGGCTTCCTATGGAAATTAAACTTGATTCCTCTAAGGGTTGCTGGATCCAACCTCTGGACTATGAGGGGATTCCCCTCAAGTGCAAAAGATGCTTTAATACTGGTCATGTGGAAGCTCAATGTGAATTACATAAAATGAAAAAGCTTGCTTCATGGTGGAAAGGTGCTTCGGCTCAACATTACACAGTTGAGAATATTTCTTCCTAGAGGAGTTTGTCCCAGATGGTTGCGTAGGATAGCCTTGCGTCTTCTTCTCTTGATGCTTGGGTGTTAGATGGTGGATGTGTTGAGGTCAACGTGCCTCAAGCTATTTGTGTTCCTCTTGTTGGTGCCTCTGGGAGGTTAGGACTGTTGTCTTTGTTCATGTTACATCTCAGGATTTTGCTACCTGTGATAGGGCTTTGGATGTTGGCTGTGCTTTACTTGCTGAGAGCAATGTTGGTGCTTCCTCTCTGGCTATTGTTGGCCCTATCCCTAGCTCTTCTGTGGGTGTTTCTGGTTTTACTCCTCAGGGTGTTGGGATTTCAACGCTGATTTTGTTGGTGTGGCAGGATGCAGTTGCTATGGTGGAAGAGGGCTGGATTACGGTAAAAGGTAAAAAATCCAAGGCACCTTCGCCCTCTTTTGATATGACCCTTTTCTCCCATAAGAGTAGGGCTAAAGGAAAATTTTAATCATCTTATGGTTGTGGGTGGCATGGCTAGAATTTTCTCTAGTCCTATCTTTAAGTTTTGGTTGCATGTTGGTTCTTGTGCAACATTGGTCTCAAGTTGAGGGAGCTTGCTGGTAAAACCCTCATTTTGGTCTTGATTCGTTCTTGTTTTGTGGGCTTTTAATGAAATATCTTATGAGACCATTTTGTAAAGGGTTTCAGGCCACTTTAAAACTTGTTTTAGAATCAATAAAAATAAATTAAAAAATAAAAATAAAAATTATTTTTCTTCATATGGGGCGACCAACTTATGGAAGTAAAAAAATATTTAAAAATAGTAAATGTTTCCTTGCTCTTTAGAAACTTCCACAAGGTCTTTATAAGAATCTATATCTTCACTTTGGAGGCATCATTGAGTTTATTTCTTCTTGTAGAAAATTTTCCTTTCGGCTGTAACTTGGTTTCAACTTCATTCCAAGGACAAAAACCTATGTGGATTTATTGAGTTGGATGAAAAACCTAGCTCTTCCATTGGAGTTTCCTAGATAGGGATCTATTTGTGCTTCTTTGTTGATTGATGGTGAAAAGAGCAAAAAATTTACATCAGATTTGAATATAAGATATTAGGGCTTCTTCATTTGATGAGTATTTGCTAACAGATTTGTCCTTTTTAATTTTGTTTATTCTTGGACTCTTAAAAGAATAAATTTTTAGGCAACAGTTGGGTGAACCATGAAGGATTTCTCTCTGAATTTTATATAGGCACAACTCCCTTAAATACATTTTCAATGAATCAAACTAAATTAAATCATTCACACATACTTTTAACCAGAAAGTATAAAGGCTTTAAATGATACTCATTCCTTCAATATGCAATGAATACGAAATGTAGTTCCACTTGTGTAAATGACCTATAGGACTCATATATCCTTTACATCGTAACTATATATTTTCAAAAATTTTCAATAAACCATAAACGAATATGCATAACACATAGGTAGATGTAATCCAAAGCAAGATGATTTCAATTGATTGAAATAAAATTCACACAGAAAATTCAATCCAATTTCATCAAACACACAAATTTGAAAGCCATTGAAATACTATCAACTTTTCATTCAAAGATCAAAAACTACTTCAAAAAACATAAAGCATATTGTTTTTGTCTGCTAAAAATTACGTATCAAAACCCTGCAGCAATCTTATGATAAACTATATATAGTCTTTTACATCATTTCCCATAAAATTATTGGGGTTTCAAAATTAACCAGAGTTTTTGAAAACAAACTAAACCAACAAAAACTGTCTAAACTTTGCCCAACCACCTATTAGAAACTACCCCCAAAATGTGCTATCTAACTAGATAATCCATGTAGCATATGATTATGGTTGGGCAACTTCTCCTAATCTTATGGACTGGGCTGGGTGTGCTGGCGTGGTATGTGTTACTTTCCATTCTTCATATAAACTAATGAACTCCTAGACCGCCTGGACATTAGGAACATTGACATGGGCCATCCTCTACCTCCACATGTCCTTTTCCTGTTTGATCTCCTTGATTTTCGCTATGCGGGTAGGTAAGTGTCCTAAGCATACACATAGTAGGGTTTCCATTTGCGCCAGTTTTGAAAGATCTTCAAATGTCAACAGTTTAGCTTCTTTGACCCTCCCAATCTCTTCCTTTAGCCTTTAGAGCATGGTATTCTCATCCTTTTCCACCACACCATTTTCATCCACATAAGACACATGATTTCACTTAAGCTCATCCATGAGAGACCGGGTGAGTTCGCCAAGTTCTTTACTGAACTTAGAATATTCAGCTTTCCCTTTCCTAAGTATAGAATTGCACCATTCCACATTCCTTTTACAGGCATAGAGTATGTCTTCATCCACCATTTTGGAGGGATTTTCAATTAGGAACTTGGCCACACTATACCTTTGGACTTCATTGATCTGTGCCACCACATTGGCCCATTTGTTTTCCTCCTCCTAGACCAGTGTCTGTGAATCCAACTCCCCCATAGTTGCAATCAAAACATCATAAACCTTCTTGGATTCTGCAATATAGTTCCTTCCTTGTTGGATGATGACTTCTAACCACTCATCAAACACCATCACGATCATCTTGTCTGTTTAAACTTGATTGAGGAACTTTTGGCTGGTCTGTGACCTGGGGTCAAACGTTTCACGTTCCTCAGTCACAGGCTGTGGGTTGGGTCCTCAGATTGCATCAATGTATTCTGCCATCACCTTTAACATCTATTTAAGTTCTTTCCCATCTTTCTCATCTTTCTAGGAATGACTTAACATCCTTTCTGCAGAGGCATTGAAATAGTGATAATTCGCATCTCTGTTTGCCACTACAAGGTTTATCTTTTGTGTCTTGAAATTTCCCACAGTCGATTCCTAAATTTCTTCTTCTGTCAGGGGTCTAGCCACCTCTATGACCCATGTCCCTATTTGTTGATCCACATACATCCTTGAAGTGGTTTTAAGGTTTTTGGGCTTCAGTGTAGTTTCCAAGCACTTGTTGACCATATCATCCAAGGGCAAAGCAATGAGGGTAGATGTTCTTTTTTTGCTCACAACAACCTCTAGCCATTTTGGGGTTGCATCAGAGGTGTTTGTAATTGAAATGGTTCGGTTAGGAGTGGAATTAACCATGTTCAATAGACTGATGAAATCTATAGTATCATCCAGATCAATAGTAACATCTAGTTGGTATTCCATGTCCAGTCTAGGGAATTCCAATTCTTTCGTGTCCATCTTCTTTTCAACTTCCTTTTCCAAGTCCAAATTGATCACCTCCTTTTCCGTTTGGGGTTCCCTTTCTTTGTGGTTTTCCCTAGATTGCATCATCCTTATAGGAGAGGTAACCATTGGAGAATTGGTGAACTTCTTCTTTGGAGTAGTTTGGTTGACTTTAATTTTGGATCCACTTGCATCACAAATTTGAGCAGTTTTGTTAGCAAATGTAACATGTGGTTTTTGTCCTTTTGAAGCCCTAGTTGAACTTAGTCCACAAGGTTGAGTCTTGACTCTCTGTTCATTCAACCACTTTTCTGCTCTCTGGATGATAGGGAATGTCTTAAATTCTAGATTATCTATCTCTGGCACAATCCAATCAATTTTAGGTAAAATGATGGGTTGAGCTTGCTGATACATATGTTCTAACAAATAACCACCATCTTTCTCTACACATGTGATGTCCATTTTCAGACCAAAGCTAACAATTTGTTGCAATGTATTAGGGTATTGGCCTAATCTTCCTAGGCTCCATGCTTGGATTTCTAAGCATTAGGAATCCATTGTCTTTGGTTCTGTCTAGCTTTACCCTATGGGAAAGGGTTTCTTCATTGCTAAGTTTGAAGCAACTGAAGACAAGGATTATTCTGTGTGATCACTTTTTTAGTTGGGAGGATTGCTTCCCATTAATGGTTAAACCCTGGCATCTGAATTTCGACCCAGCCTCTAAGACCTTCAACAAGATGCCCTTGTGGGTGAGACTCCCCAATCTCCATCTTCATCCGTGGCTGGATTTTATGTTGGAGGAAGTGGGTGAGGTGCTGGGAGATTTTCTAATGGTAGATGAGAACTCATCTGACCTCTTTCATTCTACATACACTCGTATCCTTGTGGACATTGATACTTCTAAGGGGCTACCTGAGAAAATCAAGTTGATGTATCCTAAGGTTTGTTGGATACAATAGTTGGATTATGAAGGTATCCCCTTTAGATGTAGGAGATGCTTCAAAAAGGACATGTTGCTGCTAAATGTGATATTGAGAAGAGGAAATCGAATAATCCCGCTTCATGGTGGATTGGTGCCTCTTCTCAGCATTATACGGTTGATAAACTCTCTTCAGAGAAGGGGAATTTAGGTGCTTCTACTCTCGGGGTTCCAACTTTTGATGTTGGTCATGCTAGTACTGTTGTTGTTATCCCTGAAATGACCTCTTGTGTGGTTCATGCTGAGTATTTTTCTGGAACTATCCTTGGACCTTTATGCATTGGGGATGTGAAGACTACTGCTACTGTTGTTGTTGGAATTACTATGGCTGACCCAATGCTGGTGATAAGTGTTTCAACTGGTTCTTCTGAAGAGATGGTTGCTGCTAAAGATGTTGTAATTAATGTGGTGAGTTCTAGACCGGATAGTAACAAGACTTCTGTTGGTTCGATTGCTGATGCTAGCTCTACTAGTACTGCTAATTTCCTTCTTGTCATGGGTGCTGGGGGAGGGTCTATTCTGATGTGGTAGATTGAGGCTGCTAAAGTGGAAGATAGATGGACTGAGGTAAAAGGAAAAAAATCTAAAAGGTCCTTGCCCTCATTTGAAATGTCTCTTCGGTCCCATATTAAGGGGACTAGAAGTAAATCCTAATTTTGGGATGTTAGTTTTGGGCTGCCCGTTAAGAACGCTTCTATCTTTTGCATCAATGTTCTATTCTTTGATGGTTTGCTGGCATTTTTGGCTGGTCTGGCTTATTTTTTTTGTTTTAGGGGGGCTTCAATGCCTTTTCCTTAGTTTCAGTGGTGTAAAAGGTTTCAAGGCCCCTTCAAAACCTGCTTTTACCTTAATCCAAAATAATTTGTTGCAATGTGAACCTACTCCATAGTTTCTTCATCACTTCTTTATCATTTGAGCAATCTTCTGAGTAGTATTTGGGATGAGGTTGGGGTAGGAATCCAACCCTAAGTAGTAGACGATCCCTAGCAAAGCCCCTATTATCAAAATTAGGCCCAGGTTTGTGAAATTGAAAATTGAATTTGAACAAATCGACCGCAAGGTTGATGACATATGAAACTAATTTACACTTAGATGAACCTAGCTCAAATAGAAATGGTATGCATATTGTGTTCTTAGGTGAGTACATTTTACTCACATCAGTTGGCGACACAATTCTACCAATACAAAACAATCCACCGCATACTTAGGTAATTTGACAGGATGTCCATCATATCCTCCTACCTTGAGGTAGGTGAAGTGTGGGGATTGAGTATAAAAACTACCATAGATACTCACTAGTTGTATTGCCTCCTACGACATCCGTTTATCGGGAATACTAGCCAGTTCATGAGTCAATCTCCCTGAGAAAAAATCATTAACACTCTTGTAATTTTCACAACTTCTTCTCTTTTGTAGGTCCTTGATATGATGGAAGGTTATGCTAGTCATGATGGAAGGATATGTGGGATTTCATATGCTCTCTTGTAAGAGGCCTAGGTAGCTGTGACCACTGTTTGTGTAATTTTAACAACCACTACCTAGAAATTATATTCCTATAAACCTGCTTTTTCTTTGCGAAAGTGGACCAAGAATTTGATATACTAAACTCAGAATACACCTTGATTGGTATTCTTAGGACAACTATAACTATTTCCTCGTTGATCGGCAGCAAGACTGCTCCATTGAATTTCCTGATGCACCTATTCCTTGGGTCATATCTGTTTATACATTCCCTAACTAGTTTTAGACAAACTAGGGCCAGGAGAAAGGTTGCAGCCTCCACTATACCACTCTCAATAATAATGCTCATAGTAGAGCCTTCTTTAGGGTTTTTAGCTCTTTCTACAAAATTATCAAGGTCGTACTGGACCCAAGAGGTGTTTGCTTGCTCAGGGGATGAGCACACTGGGTTTGACTCATTTTTCAAAAATTTGAAATGCAACCCTCATGATAGTGAAATTCAAAAAGATGAAGTAACACTAAAATCTCAAAAGAATGCTAGCACAGTGAGTTACGACAAGGATGAGCAATTAGACCCACCTTGTAATTGAAATCTTCTGCAACCTCAAACCTAGAAAATATGGTGTCCTTCGTAAGCCTTCTTCTTTGTGGAAAGATTGGCAGAATGATACTCAAATATCTCGCTTATGTTAATTAATAGTACAAAATCTTTCCCTTAAAGGATATTAATTACCTTGCCACTTCTACATGTGAGCTTGCCACTTCATTATTACTTCCTACACATGAGGACGCCATGAAATTTAATAAAGTTGCTAGAATATTCCATTGCCAATCATTTCATTTTTTCGACATATGTGCCTTATGTTAGGGAGATTGTTAACCCCAACTGATGGTGATGATGATGAAGACTGAGATCTGAGGTATATAGGATTGTAGAAGGACTAGATCAGTTGTTATTTTGTCATTGATGTCAAGTAATTGATTTTTGGTTTATATTGAGTTGCCATATCATTAGGAGTATGATATAAGTTAAGTGAGTTAAGGAAAAAGAGGAAGTGAAAAGTTGTGTAGAAGTTAGTGAAGTTGAAAAATTTAATTAGGTAGCTAATACAGATCAGACAATGATAAGGTAATAATTATTTAGTTATTTTCTACTTTACATTTGATGATATCAAGGTAGTAAAGGAGATTGGTCAAGTCTGTAAAGAAAATAGTTTAGTTATCGAACAGGAAGAAGTTATTTGGTAAAAGGAAAGTAATATTCAGTAAAGAGAAAGGAAGCTAAGACATCGAGTGTAAGGAGTTAGCTACCAAGCGAAGCAAACAAAATTTCAGTTGAAGGAAAAGGAAGGGCACCGAGCAAGGAACAAAAATTAAATACAAGGATCAGAATGACATTTCATAAAGATCCGCAGTGATCTGGAAGATTCTAAGGGTGAAGAAGAGTTAGTTGAAGAGATCTACGATCAATAAAATTCAAGGTGATGATCTATGGTAAATATTTTAGAGACAGAAAGTGAAGGTACAAGTTCCAAGAAAAGTTCAAGTTCTAAGGTGATGATAACACGTTTTACCGAGTGCCAAGTTCATTGAATCAGTTCGAGAGGATGATCTGATGGTTTAGAATAAACAAATGAAAACATAATAAAGGAGATTAAGAGGCAAAATAAAGTGTGGATGTGTAATTTCTAGGTAGTGGTTGTTAAAATGAAGAAAAAGATGGCAAGTTAAAGTGTGGATGTGTAACCAAGTGATGCAGTGAAGAAGAAAAAGGTTGAAATCTGAGTTTGTGAGCAGAGATTGTTGAAGTGTTGAGGCCAGTGAGTTGATGGAATGAAGTGAAGATAAAGAGTGCATAAGGGATTTGACTAAGCAAGAGGTAGTTACAGATTTATAGATCAAATTTTATATTGTTGCCTATTAACATTTGTAGCAGGAAAATCTCTTAACCAAGTGGACTTAATAGTCTTATTGTAAATCCTTGAGATATGTGACATTCTAGAAGAGTGTTTAAAATTTTTTAACAAGACCACTTCTAACAGGGTGAAGATCCTAATAGATTTGAGACAAATCCCCTAACAGGGTCACATTTAACAATGTGCATTGTAATCTTTAACAAGATTAACTTTTAACCGAGCATACTTTAGAAGAGTATTTTTTATTAGTTGGTGACAATTTCCACAATGGTGTTTTCCAGATTGGGTTTCCATGTTAAATACTAGTGTCAAATGTGATGAATGTTTATTGTGCATGTTATTTGCTGATTACTTAAAGTTGCTATTGTTATCAGTTACTATTGAAGTTTGTCTTACCTAGTTGAATCAGAGTTAAAGTTTTAAGGTTTAAAGAATCACTGATTACTAATTCACCTCCCTCTTAGTAATCCAATAATTGATGTCAAAGCATATGTACTCTAAAGCGACAAGTTTAAAAGACTTGAGTAAAAGATCTGAAGATGGATAAGAGGGAGACACCAAATTTGAATAGGGACAACTTCTCTACATGGAAAAATAGGATGAGGCTTCACATATCTAGAATTGGAGAGTATGCACTATACTATCTCAACAATGAGTATTCACCACTGTCATTTGGGCCTATGACTGTTGAACAAGTGAGAGAAAGATAAGATCACACACAAGTTATGATTGAGATATCTTCTGCTCTGATCGACCTGAAGTTCAATGATCTTAAAGGATGTGATAAAAAAAATAGATGTGGGACAAGCTTGCATTGGTATATGGTGGAAATCAACATGTTCAGAAGGCAAAAAATGAAAGTCTGAAAGACAAATTTGATTCTATGAGAATGAAAGAAGGTGAATATGTTACACAGTACAGTACAAAATTGAAGGAAGTTGTGAGTGCTATTAGAGGTGCTAGAGGACATATTGAAGAAGAAGATGTAACAAGAAAATGTTTGAGGACATTGTTGCCTATATATACCATCCGAGTGTCTGTAATACAAGAACTGAGATCCATTCCTTATATGCCAGTTTCACTAGATGCTACAATTAGTAAGTTGATTACTTTTGAGCTAAATGATTTTGACAATAGTTTACCTACCACTACTAAGATTGAGTCTACATTCAAGTCATCTTTGAACATTGGAAATTCTAGAGTCTAGATCTAGTGATGGTTATGTAAGAAGTGCAAGTGAAAGGTTTCAAAGTTGCAAGAGTGATCTAGAAATTCTGTTTGAAGAGGAAAGACAACAGGAAGAGTTTGAAGCTTTACTAGCTAGGAGACTACCAAGAGGAAAATACAAATATCAAGGTAAACTACCTTTGAAATGCTTCAATTGCAACAAGATTGGTCATATTGCATCTAGATGTCTCGACAACAACAGTGATGAGAAGAAATATAATCGAGATAATAACAAAAGAGAAAACAAATTCAAGAGATACCAATATTTAAAAAAAAAGGTAAGAAGTCATGCTACATTTCTAAAGGAATAACCAATGATGATTCAGATAATGATGAAGGTGAAGAGGTTGCGTATGTTTCTATCAAGGATGATTCTGATGAAGAAAGGTATGAAGAAGAAAAAACCCTAATTTCTCATGTTAGTAAGAATGATGCATGGATAATAGATAGTGGATGTTCACATCATATGACTGGTGACACACATAAGCTCATTACTATGGAAGATCATGATGGAGGTTATGTTACATTTGGTAATGATGCTCCATATCCTATGAAAGGTAAAGGTTCTATAATTATGTTGGATAATATACAATGTGATGATGTCTATTGGGTTAAAGGACTAAAATATAATCTATTGAGTGTGACACAACTAAACAACACATATCACTGACTAGAATTTTAGAATGGAAAAGTAAAAGTATTTGATCAGAATGGAGGTATGATTTCCATTGGTGAATAGTCACAAGGTAAATTATTCTACCTTGATACTACTATAAAGAGCTTCTTATTTGCTAAAGATGAGGATGTATGGTTATGACATAAGAGATTCTGTCATGTGAATTTTAATGACTTAATTAAGGTGAGAAAAAAGAATAGAGTAAGCAGTCTACTGAGATTGGACAAACTTGAAAATGTCATGTGCAAAGTATGTCAATTTGGTAAGATGACAAAGTCAAGTTTTACAAGAAAATCTTACACTACACAAATAATTTTGGAGTTAGTGCATACTGACCTATGTGGACCTATGAGAAGACAAAGTTATTATGGTGATAGATATTTCATTTTGTTTGTTGATGATTACTCAAGACTGATGTCTGTCATGTTTTTGAAGGATAAATCTAACGCTTTTCAAATGTTTAAGTGGTACAAGGAAAGATTTGAAAAGAAGACTGGAAGACAATTGAAGTGTCAGAGATTTGATAGAGGATGTGAGTTTACATCTGATGAGTTTACACTTTTCTACAATGAACATGGAATACAAAGACAAATGTCTGCACCAAGGACACCACAAAAATGGTATAGCAAAGAGGAGAAATAGATCCATTATTGATTATGAAAGGACATTAATGATTAAGAAGGGTGTATGTCAAAATTTTTGGAGATAAGCAGTCAGTACTATAACTTATACACTAAATCGAGTACAACTGAAGAAAGGTATAAACAAGACTCCATATGAAATATGGTATGGTCACAAATCGAATGTAAGTTATTTCAAAGTATTTGGAAGTAGATGTTACATTCTAAAGGATGCTAGATATGGAAAGTTTTATCATAAAGGCGATGAAGGAATATCTTAGGATATTCTACAAAGAGAAAGGCTTACAAGTGCTTAAACAAGTCTACTAAGAAAATTGTAGAAAATGAAAATGTAAGGATTGATGATTTTGCAGAGAAAAATGATGAAGACAACACAAATGAACCTGAGGACTATCAAATATTTGTATATGTTCAACATGAAGTTCTTGATACCTTACCTGCAGTACAAATCAAATAGGAAGTTGAACAAAGAGAGCCACCACTGAATGCTGAAAATGAAGAACTTCCACAGCCTACTGACCCTGTTCTAGCCAAGTATGTGAGAAGAGACCACTCACAGATCCAGATTATTGGAGACATGAATGCTGGAGTTATGACAAGAAGTTAAGAGATAATACATGTTTAATTTCTGAATTTGAGCCAAGGATAATAGAAGATGCATTAAAGAATGAAGATTGGGTTGAAGTTATAAAATGAAGAGATAAATCAAATTGAAAAGAACAACAATTGGACTTGGGTACAGAGACCTAAAGATACAAATGTTATGGGTACTAAGTGGATTTTTAGAAATAAACTGAATGAACATGGAGATGTGATTAGAAACAAAGCAAGATTGGTTTGCAAAGGGTATGTACAAGAAGAAGGTATTGATTATGGTGAGAATTTTGTACCTATTTCTATATTAGAAGAGTTAGAATTATACTAGCCTATGTAGCTTATAAAGGATTTGAAGTTTATCAAATGAATGTTTTTGATTATGGAAAATAGGTTTTAATGGGGCCCTAAAACCCTTACAGAACATAGAAGTTTAGCATAGAATAAGAGTTTAAAGTAGCAAAAACAAAATAGCCACAGGCGAAACAAACAACACCCAACAAAAAGCAAGATAAAACTAGTAAAGGAAAATAGGGAAGCAGAATAGAAAACTAGGAAAAGCCAAAAGCCAGGAGACCAGCTCAGGCAATTTCTCTAAGAATCTTAGCCGCATGAATCTCGAGCTCAGACACCCTTTCAGCCGCCTCCTTAAGGTCAGAAAGATCTTTATCAGGTTCTTGCGTGTCCTTTTTCATTGTGCTGGATCTGGTCCTCTTCCTCGGGCCATCTTTAGGAGCCTTATCTTTTCCATTGTCTGGAGACTGGTCTTCCTCTTTACTACCCCTATGTTCCTCAATTTTGTTGATCAACACCTTGATGTTGTCATTAGAAGCTTTAAGAATATTATAGCTTTGTTCAACAATTTTCTACAATGTGCCCTCCATGCTCTAAACTCTCCTCTTAACTTCCTCCACTCTATTTTCCATATCATTCTCCTCCTCAGTATTCCTGTTCTTATAGCTGCAATTATCTCTCTCTAATCTACCCACCCTATATTTGAGCTCCTAGATTTCATGATAAGTCCATTGGTAGTTCTATAGCTATCAATAACACTATTCTTAGCATTGTTAAGCACATCCATCTGAGGGTTCTCCTTGGTAATGTCGCTCAAAATGACCAAAGCAGGATCAATAAGCTCCTCCATTTGTATTTTTCCCTCCTTATTCTCCTTAACCAATGTTTTCATTATCTCCCTCTTGTGGCCCATTCTGACAGAGACTTTGTCAAAATTCCTCCAAACCACTTTCTTGTCTTTGCCCGAAATTTTGTAGGTGTAATCTTCAAAACCCTACTCGTTCTCATCCTCTCTCCCTTGATTCTCCTCTTCCTCATCACTATCCTTCCCCTCCTCCTGCCCTTCCTCCTTAGGATCTTCCTCCATGTCCTTCCTTTTTCTTAGCCTCCTGAGAGGTTTGTCATTAGGAACCTCTTCACTTTCAACATGCATCTTAATTGTAATGGTTCTCTTTCCACCCTTCTCCTCCTTATTTTCCTCTTCTTCGCAGAAAGTATCTTCCTCCTCATCAGCACTATCACCCTCTGTATCCATACCCTCCACCTTCTCATTGTAATCTCTATCAGACGAGATCTCAATGCTCTATTTAGGGTAAGGGATCTCTTGTTTCTCCATTTTCTCTACTTTAATTTTCCTTTTCCCCTTTTTGGTTTGTGGGGTAATCTCATCATCCATATCCAAATGCATCTCTTGGCTTTCCTCAGTATCAGATGGGATATACTCTTCCTCTCCCGAATCCACCTCCTCATCTTTTCCCTCCTTGACCACCTTCCTATGCTTAATTTCTTTCCCTATAGACCTAGCTTAAAAAAATTCATAAATTAATAGCAAAAGCCCCTTATGGAAAGTAGGGTTACCAATAGGCTTCTCCCTATAGTCATTGATATTATAATTGATAGACGAATAGAGATAGAAAGGGATAGAAATCTTTGCCCCAGACCTGAAATGGTTAAGCAACACGAAGTGGTAAGAGTAGATGCGGTCGAATCTCATGTCCAGGGAAATGTACTTGATAATCGCCCTCAACACAAACCTCCATAGCAGTTTAATGGACTTCGGTAGGTAGTAGGTGCTTTTCTTCATTGAAGCCTTCTTTTCCTCCACCCCTTTGGCAAATTCCATCACTGCTTGCCCTAAAATATGCCTATCTCTGTAGAATTTCTTCCCAATAATGGGTATGCCCGTCACCATGAAATCCACCCCATCAATTTTGATGCTCCCCTCATTCCAGTTCTTAACCATGGTGCGAGTAACTAGTTTATCAAATGAATGTTAAGTTTGCATTTATTAATGGTATTCTTGAAGAAGAAGTCTATATTGAACAACTTGAAAGAATTGTTGAGAAAACTAACAAGGACATGGTATGTAAATTGCACAAGGAATTGTATGGTTTGAAACAAGTACCCCGAGCATGGTATGAAAGGTTACCTTCATATTTAATCAATATTGGATTTCAAAGAACAAGTGACAAAAACAATGTGTATCTGAAATATGATATTAATGATAGAATTTTGATTGCTGAAATATTTGTTGATGACATTATTTCTGGAGGAAATAACACATTATGCAGATCTTTTGCTGAGGAGATGAAAAAGGAATTTTAGATGTCCATGATAGGAGAAATAAAATTCTTCCTTGGACTACAGATTCAACAAGTTAAAGATGGGATCTACATCACACAATCAAAGTACATCAAGGAGATCCTAAAGATATTTGGTATGGAAGAATCAAGATTGGTTGGAACACTGATGGATACTAGTTGCAAATTGTCAAAAGAAGATGAGTCACAGGAAGTGAATGAGACACTCTACCGATTAATGATTGGTAAGATACAATATGTTGTACATAGTAGACTTGATATTTCTCATGCAATAGGTATTTTTGTAATATTTTCTACCAATTCAAATGAATCACACATGTCTGCAGTCAAAAGAATATTTAGATATCTGAAAGGTACTGAAGACTTTGGTCTACTATATAAGAAAGAAGGAATTTTTGATCTAAATGTTTACATTGATGCTGATTGGGCTGAAAATATTGATATTAGGAAAAGTACAAGTGGAGTGGCTTTCTTTTTAGGAGAAATATTATTGACATGGCTGAGTAATAAACAAAGTTGTATATCACAATATACAACTGAGGCAGAGTATGTAGTAGAAGCTATGAATTGTGAAAACATTGTATGGATCAAACAAATACTTGAAAGTATGCAAGAGGAGATTACCAATCCAATTACTATTTACTATGATAATATAAGTTCTATCAACATATCAAAGAACTTGGTGATGCATTCCAAGACCAAGCACATTTCTATCAAGTATCATTACTTGAGAGAACAATTTCAAGACAAGCATGTGATGTTGGAGTATGTGAACTGAAAGGAGCATATAGTAGATATATTCACTAAGCCACTATCAAGGGATGCTTTTGAATATCTCAGAGGTAAATTAGGGGTTCTTCCCCTATCCAATTTTCACTAAAGAAAGATGCATGCTGCATCAATTCAACGATTCACTAGAATATCTATTTTTTGAGTTGATGCTAGTGTTCACTCTTTAGGTGATGCTTGAAGTTGTGAAAAATGATTATGTATGCAATGAGATATCAATACATGCTAGGTATGATCCACTTCCTGAACAAATTTTTTAGGAATATGAATCTTTGACATTGTTGTCAAAGAGGGAGAATAAGTTATTGATGATTACAAAGAAATGAATACTACTGACGAAAACAAAGAGAGATGATAAAATTCAGGAGTGAATAACACAACGAAGATATCAGAGTATTGCCATCATCAATTGATAGTGTTGGCATCAATGCCAAAAAGGGAGATTGTTAACCCCAATTGATGGTGATGATGATGAAGACTGAGATCTGAGGTATACAAGATTGTAGAAGGATTATATCAGTTGTTATTTTGTCATTGATGTCAAGCAATTGATTTTTGGTTTATATTGAGTTTCCATATCATTAGGAGTATGCTATAAGTTGAGTTAGTTAAGAAAAAAGAGGAAGTGAAAAGTTGTGAAGATGTTAGTGAGGTTGAAAAATTTAATTGGGAAACTAATACATATTAGACAATGATAATGTAATAATTATTTCATTATTTTGTACTTTACATTTGATGATATCAAGTTAGTAAAGGAGATTGGTCAAGTCGGTAAAGAAAACAACTTAGTTACCGAACATGAAGAAGTTATTTGGTAAAAGGAAAGTAATATTCGGTAAAGAGAAAGGAAGCCAAGACACTGAGTGTAAAGAGTTAGTTATCGAGCGAAGCAAATAGAATTTCAGTTGAAGGAAAAGGAAGGGCATCGAGCAAGGAACATAAATTAAATACAAGGATTAGAATCATATTTAATAAAGAGCCACAATGATCTGGAAGATTTTAAGGATGAAGAAGAGTTAGTTGAAGAGATCTACGATCAAGAAAATTCAAGGTGATGATCTATGGTAAAGATTTAAGAAACACAAAGTGAAGGTACAAGTTCCAAGAAAAGTTCAAGTTCCGAGGTGATGATAACATATTTTACTGAGTTCCAAGTTCATTGAATTAGTTCAAGAGGATGATTTGATGGTTTAGAATAAACATAAGAAAACATAATAAAGGAGATTAAGAGACAAACTAGAGTCTATATAAAGGATGAAATTGAATGAAGAACAAGTTGGCAAGTTGAAGTGTGGATGTGTAATTGAGTGACGCAATGAAGAAGAAAAAGGTTGAAATATGAGTCTACAAGTAGAGATTGTTGAAGTGTTGAGGCCAGTGAGTAGTGATAGAATGAAGTGAAGATAAAGAGCGCATAAGGGATCTGACTAAGCAAGAGGTATTTGTAGATTTACAGATCAAATTTTATACTATTGCTTATTAACATTTGTAGCAGGAGAATATCTTAACCGAGTGGACTTAAATCCTTGAGAGAGGTGACATTATAGAAGTGTTTAAAGACCTTTAACTAGGCCACTCCTAACAGGGTGAAGATCCCAACAGATATGAGGAAAATCCCCTAACAGGGTCACATTTAACAATGTGCATTGTAATCTTTAAAAGGATCGGCTTTTAACTGAGCATACTTCAGAAGAGTATTTTTGATTAGTGGGTGATAATTACCACATTGTTTTTTTTCAAATTGGGTTTCCACGTTAAATAGTAGTGTCAAATGTGATGAATGTTTATTGTGCATGTTATTTTATGATGACTTAAAGTTACTAATGTTATCGGTTACTATTTAAGTTTGTCTTACCGAGTTGAATCAGAGTTAAAGTTTTAAGGTTTAAAGAATCACTGATTATTGATTCACCCTGCTCTCATTAATCCACCACCTTCTTCCGCTGCTTGAATTATAAGTAACTCATGTTGAACTGCTTGAATTGTGTGAACCATTTCAGAAGGTTCAACAAGTTCAAGAGGTTCAAAATTATATTTCATTTCCTTTTAAATACAAAGGCAATGTAGCACATTAACAAAACATCAAATGACCTAATACTTTTGGTATGAATGATGTTGAACCAATTGAACATGTTGAACCACTCGAACTCATTGAACTAGTTCAATCAATTAAATATTTGATCACAGGTTAACATAAAGATCAAGATAAAGAACTTTCAACATAGTCTTGGGGCATTGAACCGTTTGAACCTGTAGAACTGGTTGAAAGGGGTTCGCTGGATTCAAAGGTTCAATAATTTCAACACTTTATCTTGCTTGGATTTTTCATTCATGACCATGAGGAAGGATACAACACAAAGGCATAGGTACTAAGCTTCATTTTAATCGAGTTAGACACATAAAAATTAAAGATGTTGGGGGCATATATAACATCAACTCTAATTGGGGGCTGCATTTTGGAAAAATGTAGAGAACTCAAAATCTCTGGTTACAAGATGAAATAGGCCAAGAAACAAAGCACAGGAGCTGATAACAAAAAATTTGAACAATGACACTACTTACAAAAAATGACTATATACAAATAGGGGACACTTGTTTTTCAAGAGTTAGAATATCTTGACTAATTTCAAATCTTTCCCATTATAGGACAAGGGAAGCACATACACAATTGCATCAGCTAGCTTAAAAGAGTTGGATCCCAGTTCCTGGTGGATGATGTATGACCCTTTCCTTTAGTGCATCAAATTTTCCATGAGTGCCCTTTGGTTCCCTCCTGTTGTCCCACAATAGAACTTCATCACCTTCCATTAATTTCGTAGGTATTTCTTTTCTGTCAAAAATTTCCTTAACCTTGGCTTGGTGAGCTATGATTCTGTCAACCATTCAACCCTCTCATCCTATAACTTAGCCAGGTACATGATATGTTTCTTGAGAGAAATTTTAAAATACTGGTCATCCACCATGCTCTCTAACTTTGAAGTTGCAAGTTCAAGAGGCAATGAAAGTTGAGTTCCTATCCTATACACCAATTCATACGGGGCCATCCCAATCACCTTCTTTGGTGTAATTCTATCCTCTCATAGAGCCTCATAGAGTCTCTTGTACCAATCTTTGGAGTTTTCATTGACTAGCATGATAGACACCGGGTTTTTGATAGTAGACTCTTCCTGTTCATTTCCTTGCGAGTAGTATTTTGAGGAATGGGACAAGGATATGCCATGATCATAACAAAACACAAAATTTTTGTGAGAATAAAAGTAGGTATCATTATTAGCCGTGATTTTGGTTTGAACTACAAAGAGCACTATTATATTCTCCTTCAATAAATTACACACTACTTTGGAAGTGGTCCGTTTTGTTGGTATAGCCTCTACCTATTTCGTAAAGTAGTCCGTTGTAGTAAAAATGTGACCATGGCCAACACTAGAAATAGGTGAGGGGCCCGATAAAATCAAGACCCCACTGTCTAAATGGTTCTTCAAAGAACACACACCTCAGAGGCAGGGTCGTTAAATACAGTCTGGCAGAAAACATTTGACATTTCTCACAATTCGCTACCCATAGGTAAGAGTTCGTGAACATTCCTGACTAGTAATAACAATTTATTAGGATTTTGAAAGTTGTTACTGTTGAAGAGAAGTTCCCTCCAGACGCTTCATAATGGAAAACTTTTAGAAGTTTCTCTTGTTGATCTTTATCCACACATCTCAAGAAAGTCCCATCCAACCCCTTCTTGTACAACACATCTTGCTAGATTACATACTTTGCAACTTTTAATCTTAAGTTTCTCTTCTACTTTGGAGTCAAATATTCTAGATAGTCTCCATAGGTTAAATAGTATACCACTTCTGTGAACTAGGGATCTTGAAGATTTACAAATAAGACTATAGGGAGACTACTTTCCTCTTCTTATTTTCTTTTAGCAATCAATTTACATAAACCTTGCCCACGAACCAGCTTAGTAGGGTGGATATCCAAATCATACTCCTATTTTTTTTCTATCCAAGTTCTCTTTTGTTCATACCAACATCCTATTGTGTTAATATGCTCTTCACATTCCGAGTCTATAAAAAAAACTATAGAATGGGAGTGAAGGATGTAGTATCTAAAATGTTTCACCGCCTTCACCACTACAAATACCTATTTCTCAATCAAAGAGTATTTAAATTCATGTTTTTTTAACGAGATGCTCATGAATGCAATAGGGGCTTCAAATCTTGAATCATCTTTCTGTAATAGGATTCTGGATAGGGTATGTTCTGAGGCATAATAGTATATGATAAAGTCCTTCCTATAGTCAGGATTAATCAATGTTGGAGCATGAGCAACAGCTTCCTTAATTTTTGCAAAATATTTCTTTGAAGAATCATCCCATTTAAAATATGATTCTCACTCATTAAGCATACCAAGTGCTTTGCTGTTTCTACAAAATCTGACACAAATCGCCTAAGGAAATTCACCTATCAAAAGAAAGATTTGATCCTGCTTTTGTTTGAGGGAAGAATCAACTGTTGGATTTCCTTAACACATTTAGGATCAATTTTTATGCCATTTTGGGATACCAGGTGCCCAAGTAATTTTCATTCCATCACACCAAATATTGATTTATTTTTGATTTAGCGAGATTTGATATCTGCGACATCTTTGCAATACTGCTTGCAAGTACCTGAAGTGATCATTTCTTATCTTTGAGAATATTGTCAAGTCATCCAAATATATTACAATAATTTTATCAATTAGATCCTTGAAGGATGAATTCATGGCCTCCTTGAAGGTAGCTCCTGCATTAATTAGACCAAAAGGCATTCGACTGTATGCAAACATTTCCCATGGTGTGATAAACACTATTTTGTGTTGGTCCTCCTTGGCCACGCTAATTTGATTGTATCATAAGAATTCATCTAACATCGACATCATTTCAGATCCAACTACCATCTGCAATATGTGATCCATCACTGGCAAGGCATAGTTGTCCTCCAAGCTATCCTGATTTAAATTATAAAAATCTACGCAAATTCTTATTTCGCCATTATTTTTCCTTACTGGGATGATATTTTCTATCCATGTAGAATGGTGTATAGGGTAAATGATGTTTGCATTCAACATTTTTTCAACTTCTCTGCATATGGCTTCTGCTACCTTTGGATTATAGTTTCTGAGCTTCTATCTGAATGGATGTGCATTAGGTTTCAAAGGGATCTCATGTTGAAAACTTCCATTCCTAAAATATTTCAAGTCATCATATCCCCATGCAAAAATATCTTTGTATTCTGTTAATAACTCCATCAATTTTCCCTTTTCTTCTTGGGTACAATTCTTGCCAATGGATATCCATCTTGGATGAGATTAAAAACCATTATTAATCTTCTCATATTCTCCTAGGTCACCTTATGTTTTGGTGTGTGCATTTTTGATAGTTTCATCTCTACAGGTAAACAACTATTCTAAAGTAACCATCCCCTTTGGAATTTTATTTTCCTTTAGCTGTATCACACCGTCTTCTAGGTCTAACTTGGGATTAGGGAAAAATTCCCTGCGGCTATTATCCAATCCTTCAAAATAGGCACCTACAAACATCTCTACACTCTCGAGAAAAATTTGAATGTGATGATCATTTTAAAAAAATTGCCAAGATTCTACAGTGATAGGTACATGAGGTCGATATGACAATTCTATTCTATAAACACCGTTTTTGAAATCTGGGTGAGGCAACAGGAAGGAGGCTGACACAACCAAGGAATTTTCCTTAGAGTTTTAATCTCTAGGAATGGCCTCGATAGAGAATGCATCGAAATATTCTACTTCATCCCAAACCCTATTTCTGTAATGTTTTAGCATTTCATTCTTAATTGTGAAAATACCTTTGACCTATTTGACGATTAGCTTTGCGTCTCCTTTGGCCTTTAGAAGTTTTATTCCTTTCCTTTTAGCCTCTTGCAAACCTAACAACAAAGCCTCATATTCTATAGTATTATTAGTATTTTTAAATTCCAATTTGAAGTTGTTGGAGCTCAAAAATTCAATCTATGTTTTTGAGTCCATATTGAAAAAATTGTCTAAGTGTCAGAATTGTGCCTTTGAAATTCATTGAAAGGTGCCTAGTTTGAGTGCATTAAAAATGTGGACTTATTTATTTTCATCATACGTCACTTGAATAGGATGTTCATCACCTATGATTTGATGTATGTAATAGGTTTTAGGTCCTGGGTTTTAGTTCTGACATGTTTCTGAAGTGGTCATTTAAAGGTGTTCCCACAAATTTGCATAAAGTGTGTAACCTATTTTTCACTAAGTAGCCCACTTTGAGAAAGTGCATTTATTTACTTGTGATTGGTCATAACATGTGGGTTATTTCATGAGAGAGAGTGTCCATGCCAATTTTCAGCCCCTCATGTGCCCGTTTGACCTATTTTCTAGTGTCATTCCGTTTGCAGATTGTTATGTTTTAACACGAGTGCATTGTTCAGTTGTCTGAGTGGCCTACTTTGAGGCTTTGTAGTTTGCATCCAATTCAAGGGCAGGCATAATTGAGTGTTGTTCCATATTGTAGACCTGGAAGTGTACTTTCTTGAAGATTTTTGAGTCCCTGCCAATCCATTTAGCCACTTTCCCAGGCTAATTCCAAATCAGATTTATGCATGTTTCACTGTTTTAATCCTGAATGCTACTAATGTGTTGACTTTGGTGTTTGATTGTAATCGGCCACTTGATCTTTTGGGAAAGTTGATTATGGATCCATGTACCTTGTGTGGAGATTAATCAATGCCCAAGTTGCTAGTTCTTGAAGATCTTAGTGGGTGAGTTTTTTTTGCCAGTTTCGGAGGTGACTTATGTGATTTTGGCAGTGCAGAAAGTTTCAGTTTTCTAAGTGGCCAAGTTTGATTGTTAAAATCTTTTGGCTCGGGTCTCTTCATGATTTCTTCTTTGGTGAGTGTACTATAGTGTTGAAGGTGAACTTGTGTTCTCAATGGCGTGTTCCTGTGAGGGTGTATGGTCAGTTTTTGAAGCCACTTTTTGGATGCTAGTTAGTATGATTTGGCAATTGTGCAAGGATGTAAAATGAATTTGTGATTACTTTTGGATTGATCATGGTTCTGTTTGAGGTTGCAATAGATGCTAGTGCACAAAGAATTTTTAAATCCACATTGTGCTTGTTTGGAAGAGACCTCGATGAGGGACAACTCATGAATTTGAGCAAGGAACTAGCATAATGTACAAAGGGAAGTATTGTATGCATGCTATTTTAGGATGGTTGATGTGTGTTAAAAGGATGGTTGTATTGTATCAAGGGGTTACACACTAGGCGCCTCTCCAAATGTTATTGTTTGTAGGCTACATAGGGCCAGGTGGGGGTGCACAAAAGTTTAAAACATTGCAAGTTCAACACCAGTGCATGAGCCTTTTATACACAAGCTACAAGACCATGGAGTTTGTGTATAGACATAATGGAAGGGACTTTCTCACTAAAGAGCATTCCGCACAAAGTTATATTCTATATGGAGGGGCCTTTTCCTGGTACTGATTTTCTGATTGACAGAGTCTATGTATGCTCTGCAACAAAGCCTAAGGTTGCAACTTGCAAGGGAGGAAGAAAACTATGCAACATTAAGAATTTACAATGGGAATTGTTCCAATCACACATGTCTTACCAATTGTCATTTTCCATACGTGCCTATGCATCTATCCTTTATTTAAGGGTTCCATCAAATTTCAAGATTTTTGAGGAGGGTACTTGTTGAACATCACAACATAGCTAATGATTTGAAAGTAATAATTCACTAACCGCAACTTGGTGTTAGTATTAAAGAAAAATCGCAAAGCTTCCTTATTATGTGATTGATGAGATGCATCATGGAGTGTACATGATATAAGGAGCAACACGTTATGTTTGGAGGGTGTTGTACACACCAAAGTTTGCAATAGTGGTGTATGCCCCAGCCAAGGTTGTGATGCACACCAACAAAGGAGAATCTGTTGTGAAGGGAAGATGGCTACATCAATGAATGTATGAAAATATTCATTGTTTCAAATGTTTCTACATACATGGTACAAGGTTTTCCTCTTAGTGGGCACATGAGTGAAACAAAAGGAAGTTTCTTCCAAAGGCATGCTTTTCCTCTCTACGTAAGATGTAATGGAGGAACCTGCGTATGAATAAGTATTGGCTCACACATAAATAAGGAGTGAGAAACTAGTGCAAGGGGCCCACACACAAATGCAAGGGGGGCCTGCATATGAAGGGGTCCCCTGCGTAAAACCAAGAGGAAGCTACAGATATCATGCAAAGCCCACACAATGAGAGAGAGGAAGCCAACGTTAACTTGCAAGGGAGACCTACGTTAATAAGAGGACCCGCGTAAGTGAATGGTAGGCTTACACAATGAAAAGGGACTCACACACTTACAAGTTTGCGTGAGGTAAATAGGACCACTAGCACATGAAAGTGGAGATAGGGTAAGACCAGTCACGTTTGGACTTAAAGGAGGCATGTTTATACAGATGAAAAGCCAATCAAAGAAATGGAGGCTATGCATTTGAGACTGGGGGACTCATGCATGGAGATTGGAGAGCCAACACATGGCAATGTAAGTGCCAAGTCTCACACACCTTTTGGGCTTTGCGTGAGGAAACAAAGATGAACACTAGACCATTTTGTGAGGCTGCCAAGTGAAATGCGCTTGGAGGTGTGGAGCTGTTGTAAAGACAAAAGGGTAAGAACCAACATGAAGCCCATAAACCAAGAAAACAATGCATTTTTAGTTGCGCATGTTTAGATTTGGAATGAACAGTGGTTTGTTTTTGGTTTATGTGGGGAGATTTATCCCACATTTCCCACGATTAGTGGGAAAATGATATTTAAAACAAAAGGTGCTTACTTGAAAAGTAAATTGAAAGGAAAGAGAGGCTATGTGCTAGCCTTTGCCCCTATGGGCCCAAAAAATCCAAATGTTTGATCCCACATTCATCCCAAAATGAAAGATTGAGATGTTTATATGCCCAAACACTCACATAAGGAGTTAGAAGAAAGAGCCAAAGGCTCTGCATGCGAGCGCTTGGAGACCATCTCGAGAAGCGTGCTAGTGGGTCAAAATTTTTTACAGATGAGTGATGGTGACAGTAGGATGATGGATGACATGTGGCACCTTGTCGCATGATCATGAGATCAAATGGTGATTAGCGATAACATCAAGCGACCCAATGAATGACTTAGTTGCCAGGTTGCGTGATCCTGGCAGTTAAGTGCTTGACATCTGGAGATCAAGAGACTACGTAGTTGCGTGATGGACGATGGTTAGCCCCAAACATTCAAAAAATTGGAGAACTACATGGTTGCGCAGTCGCCAGATGCTTGCGGTTAGAGGCCCAAAACTCTGAGATCAGGAGACTGCCTGGTTGCCAAGCCGCCAGAAGAACACTTAGAGACTTGGAGATTGAAGGCTTGTCACCAAGTCACTAGACCTAACTCTAGCTAAGAGATTCATCTGGAGATCATGAGACTAAGAGCATTTGCCTAATCTCCAAACTTAGGGGTCAAATGACTGGGTTAAATCTTAGTAAATCGGCCGGTGACAAGTGGCAGGTTCTGGTCCCTTCTATGAGTAAAATGCAAAAAAGATTTAAAAAAGTGACATAGTCTGCACATTAGGAATAAATTCAAAAATTTCATTGACAGAATGTGCTCATGGAAACAATGCCTGGGGATTCATTTTTTAATCAAATATAGGCATGTTATATGTTTTTGGAAATGGCAAGAGATAAGGAATTTGATGGAAATATTTATTTTCAATTTCAAAGCAGTGAGAAAGAGTAGTATGAAATGAAATTTTTGGAATCAAATCACTTGGAGGGAGAAATGGTTGCAAAGGCAGTTGCAGATGACCAAGTGAAAGAGGATCAAAATTGGAGGGAAAATAAGATATTTTGGAAAATTGGTAGCGGTTAGTGAGGACTTGCTTTGATGTTTTCCTTTATCTTTCCTTTCTCTACTTTGTTTTAAGGATGATGGAATAATCACTGTAGAGGTAGTATTCTAGCTTAGGAGCCCTTATTTTTTGAGGTTTTCATAGTTTTTGATTGTAATGAACCAGTGATTTTTGAATGAAAAACGGTGGAATCCCAATCTTGTATTGGTGATGTCTTCATGTGTATTGCTTTAAAGTCTTTTGTATTAGTTTGTAAGGCATTCTAATATGCTGGTTACAAGGTGACTGTGAATTTGTGGTCTTAGTTTCTCTCAACGAGTGAATAAATATTTGGCACAATTCTGAGAGTTTAACAGTGTGTATGAATATGATGTCTGGGTAGGGGAGTGAGAGAATGATCTGTAAGGCATTTCATTCAGGTTTTATTTGTTTTGAGATCATAAGATTTCTAGGGATTTAATTTTATCTGACTCTATTGCCCAATTAATAAGGCATTGGTCACTATTTGTTTCTGCATCTTCATCATCAAATCAAAATCAATGACTATTTACTTTCATGTATGTTGTAGAGCTGAGAAGATTAGGTTTGTATCAAGGATATAAACTAGTGCTATAATACTTTGAAGGAGTAGATCTGATAGGTACACCCTCCTATATCCAAGAGCTCAAAGCGAAGAAGGACTTGGTCCTTTTCAATTAGTATTTTCTTGTTTTAGGAATCATAGAGTTCCATTTAAGCACTTAGGGCTTGTATTAGGATTCCTACAAGAAAAATCACTAACAAAAGGAAAAGGGGAAATTTTCACCTTGGGGTGAGATCAAAACCACTCTTGCACCTGAACCCAATGAAGAGAAACTTCCATCAAACTTGAGAGTCCATAAGTCATTATCTCATGACACCTCACTTGTAATTTCTACAACAGTCTCTTTGTAAGAGAAAAAAGTAATTGCAAAAGTTGGACTCTTCATACAATATTTGGGCTTTGGAATCATTGGAAGGGAACACCATGAATTTACATTTAGCTTCAGGTTCAAGAATCACTTTATGCTTTCCTACTAGAATTGTTCCCTTTGACCAGTCCATTTTGATTTCTCCTCCTAAATCCTTATAGAAAGTTCAGCTAAGAAACATACCATAGCTAGGTGGGATATCAACAACTACGATAGTCAGTTTGAGCCTTCTATCTGGCTATGCTACAAGAGGTACCTAAGCATCATTTATCTTCCCAAGAAGGGGAATTTGTTTACTATCCATGGAATAAAATTTCCCAAAAGTTCTAGTTAGTGACAAATCTAGAGGCATGGCCATTGATGATGGCATAATATTATCAGAGGCACCAGAATCAATAATGCAATTTCTCAGCTTGTGGCCATTTAAGAACATGAAATATAGAAAGGATTTGTTTTAGCATTAAATGAGGATGACTCATCTGATATATTTATTGATTGCTCATTAGAAGGTGAGGGCTCTTTGGAGGGGATAGTAAAGAGTTTCATAATAGTGGATTCAATATTTGTAGATTGTTGAGTACAGACTTGAACTAAGGGTTGATCACCATGCACATACTTGACTAGTTTGTCAAGTTCTTTGGGATTTAACTTCAAGTTCTCAATGGGGGATATATGAATGTGAGATGTCTTGCAAAACTCTACAATATCAAATGAAGACATCGACTCAGATTGTGGGAGGATTTTTACCTTAGGGGTCTTTGAACTGGTTGAACTAGGTGAACTTGATGAACTTACTGAACCAAAACTAGAGGTTCGAACAACTGGTTCCTTCTTCTTAGCAGGAATGACCGCTTGGGACAAACCAAAGAGATATTTTGAATTTGTTTTTCCCTTAGTGAGGAAAGTGCACAAAGTATCTTCCGGAGTACCCAATATTTCACCTCCCCTTTCTATATCATATTCATACTCTAGAAAGAGAGCTATAGAGTCACCAAGTTCCTCTGAGTTCCTTTTTTCTTCTATTACCTCACCTAGTTTGTCCTTTGTTGACTCCATCTGAGCATGTCTATATCATTTCTGGACATGTATCCCCATCGTGGTTTGTAGTCAAATGGAATGCACACATATTACCTTTCCTTGGGGGAGCCTCAATCACCAGTTGAGGCTAAGGAGGTGGAAGATGTGGAGTTATCTCAGTATTCATTTGTTGACTAGACTATCTTCTACTTATATCTTGATAGCCTAGTTATGAGTAGAGTGGATTAGTTTTAGGAAATTTTCTTTTCAGAGAAATAACATCATTTACTAATCTCTGGACCACAGGGTCGGGAGAGGTTGAAGTTTTTGCATAAGGGTTTTGGACTTCTTTTCTCCATTTTTTTTCCGTAATCAAATAATCTTCTAGCTCAACAACTTGGGTCTGAGAAACTGCTAAATTTTCCACTCTATTTCTCCTAAGGTGAAAACCAATGTTTAGGGGCATAGAATTTAAAAAGGAACATTTCTAGTTTTCTATCGTTGGCCTCTTGACATTTGGAATCTTATGAAAAATCTTATTATATTTAGCGACAAAATATCTCATGGGCTCATGTATCTCTTTCTTCAATTGAGTTAATTGGGATAATAGAGAATATTCATCCTCAATGCTCTTGAATTTATTCTCAAACATTGTTCTCATATCATTCCAATTTGTGATTGAGGCTTTTGGTAGATGATGGAACCATTCAGATGCAAAATATGTTAAAGTTTGCACAAAGAGTTTGATTGCCGCATTTTCATGCTACACAACAAGTACCCAATAGGCTATGTTGAAAGATTTTGAGTGATCCTTAGTGGATGTCTTACCATCTCCATTTAACTTTGGCAAAGTTTTCCTTTCTCCTTTTGGAAAAGCATTAAGTTGAGCCCCTAGGTTCAAGTGTCCTATGGCTACTCCCCACGACTGAGCCATTGTGTTCACTACAGGTGCAAGATTGATGACAATAGGCAGAACAATACCACGTAAAGTTAAGATCTGACACTTAGGAGATGTAGTGGTTTTAGGAGGTGGAGGTCTTATTTTTGAGTATCTAACTGTCTTACTAAGTGTGAGGTTGGCTGCAAAACTCAGGTTCTGTAGATCTTCAAAGATATGATCAATCACTTCTCTTGGACAAGATCTTGTGAATCTTTAGGACTATAGATTGTCAGACACGTTTAAATCATTCAATGGGGTCTAGGTTGTTCTTGGTTGGGTACTTGATTCAAAAGTCTATTTTTATTCACATTCAATTCTTCTCTTCTTCTTTGTCTTTGGAGTAGGAACCTAAGGTTAGTGGCTAGATCTTCTTTTCTTTCCACCACCAAACTAGATCTCCTATAATCTTCTAAGCTTATCCTTGTACACTAGACCACAATATTTAATGAACTAATGATATCCTGTTTATCATCTTGGAAACCTAAGTTAGGTTGTAATACAATAAACACATTTTCATGATGTAAACTATCACTTCTCATCACAAGGTGACTATTCTAAATTATGTCCTTTGTTTGGATTTTCCCACGTAGAGTTTCCAAAATATGTTGGCCAATAGATTTGTCCATTTTAAATTTTTTTATCTTTAGACACTATCCCTATAAAAGAACAATTCTTTAGGAAATAGTTGGATGAACCACAAAGGATTTTTGTAATGCCCCACCAGGGAGCCCAGGAGATATTAACCTAAAACATGTTACTAAGTTTATAGAATAATCTTTTTTCTTAAGTGTTTACAAATAATAATGAATAAACAAGCAGAAGTAAAACATAAAGTCCATAAGTACACATAAAACTAATTTCAATTTTAGATTACAAATCTCAAGGGTTCCTTGACATATAAACTACGTAAATATAATTAAACTTATGAATTACAATAAACATCTAAATCATATACATATTACATCATAAATACATCTAAAAAATGAAGTATACATAATCTCCAAAATCCACTGCACAAGTCGCAGGGTATGTAATTACAATTAAATATAAGTACAAAATAGATAAAGTATAAGAATAAGTCTCCAAGAAGATAGGATAGGAAGAAAATGCAACCAGAATCATCCAACACTAGTACAGGAACATTGGAGTCTCAAATGGTAAAAGAATCACTACCTCTCGACCTCGTGGAAACCTGTGGTTCCACTCCCACTATGTTGAGGAGATAACATTGGATCCCATTCAGATAACAATACCAAACCAATCAGATAAAATTAAGCAAGGGTCCTAGAAGCTCCTATCTCAAGGGTACATCTCAAAATCAAGGTGCACATACTAATCTAGAGGCAACCAACACATGTAGGAAACCTAAGATGAAATCAAGTATCATCACATATGTCAACCCCTTGGAATGATCTCACTGGACTCTAACTCCCAAGTGTGATCATATGTGGAACCTAGAATCCTTTCATGTAGACAATGATAACTAATCATGCTAGATTCACTATCACTAATAGACGGAGAAACATCTTCTCTTTCTCCCATTCTTAGCCTATACTAGCACTCAAGACATGGGCGAGGAAACCATTATCTTATTAATTCATTTTAAAACCCCATTTATTTTATATTATCACTTGTTTAAGTAACCTACTAAGGATACCCAGGTAGCCACTTCCAGACTCCAACACCTCCAAAGCAAGCCACTTCCCCTTTAACACCTAGATAACCTACCCTAGGTTCATAATCTCAAAACTATAACTCAAGGTCATCATAAATAGTAATATCTGAATCTGGTTCCAAAGGATAACAAGAATGCATACACAATAATTCTCTATCATAAAAAAGATCAATTTCCATAAGCTTAGGTCACAACAAGATCATCTGCCACATAAGTATGAAAGAAAAACAAAATAAAACACATTAACCCTAACCCCACCTCTGGTAAGAGTCCTAATACGGTGATGTAAAAGATTCCCTTCTAACCCAAATGCAGAAGGAACAAAATAAAACATGCAAAATAATTTAATTAATAAACTAATGTATAAAATTTCATTACAAAAATTAATCCATTAAATAATCACTAACATACTATAATTACCATATTGTGTATAGATGAGGAATGACATTGCTTCTTCTTTCCTACCTAGGTATTTTGAATGTTGCTCCTTCTGTGTCCAAGCCTGGTGCCCTAGTTGCTGATGGTGTGGGGTTGAATGTGCCTTATGTGGCTATTGGGAATGGGCTTCACGCTCCTGGGGGGATGGTCTCTTCTTCGACATTGACCTCTCCCTCTTCGCTAGCTTTTGGGTCTGGGGGATTTGCTCCATTTGCGACTCCCTCATTATCTACTGCAGAAGCTTTTAGGTCTTCTAGTCAGCAAGACTATCTTGGGGAAGAGTCTTTTGCAAAGGTTGTTACCAAGAATACTGTAGGTGGGAAAGGACCTAGGGTTCCTTCTGGGAATGTGTCTCCCTTCGCTCTG